>JAOWCC010000019.1:34660831-35254878 GCA_030867875.1 Actinernus sp. WN-2022
CCCTGCGGCAGGCAGTGTACACGTATGCCAAAATCCTCACCCTCAGGGTAGCCCTGCCTGTCAAATCCTCACCCCTTGTCCACCGTCCCCCCTCGGGCTTAACATTGATAGGTACATTAGCTAACATACCATAGAATCCCATAGCACGATACAAACTCGCACGCTGTTTGGCTAATGAAGGGTTCAATATTTTGCAGAATTCAATGGTTTAAAAGCTGTATTCAACGATGTACAGGAAGCATGTGCATAAATATTTTGTTTATTTTTATTGTCGCAAACAGAGACAAAATCATGTTAAAATTCCAAACCAGGATATTCACAAAGTTAACAGGAAAAGCTGGGGCTTTGTGGATTTGCTGATTTAATTCACATATCATATTCACATACAGAGCTTAATGTCTGCCTTCAAGAGAAAAAGGCTTGTAAAAACTGGACGAAAAGCATGGCTACAGAATGCTACTAAAATCGTGGTACAACTGCAAGGAATATTTTTTCACAAAGTTAACAGGAAAAGCTGGGGCTTTGTGGATTTGCTGATTTAATTCACATATCATATTCACATACAGAAGCTTAAATGTCTGCCTTCAAAGAGAAAAAGGCTTGTAAAAACTGGACAAAAAGTACGGCTACAGAATGCTACTAAAATCGTGATACAACTGCAAGGAAAATTTTGGAACGAGTGAACTGAACACCACATTTAAGTATAAAAATGAGCTTATTTATTGTGAGACTGAGAAATTCAGCATTCAAATTTTGTAATTATTTTGCTTATAAGTAAGGAACACTTAATACTTACAAGTTTGTTTGTTATACTTGTGGAGCTGACTTTTTGTCAGGTTTTACATTTTCACTTATCGCCATCCGCCATTAACAACTGATTTCAACAGGCCACTGGGTTTCAAATCTTTCACAAACATTCACAACTTTGTCTCCAGTTAACACACTTTCGCTTTCTTGGAAAATATTAGATTGAAATTATTTAGTGTACCTAAATAAAATACAGGTGTTTTCATGCATAAAAAATGCAGTGTTGATGTTGGAAAACCAAAATTAATGATGTGAGCACAGTTAAACCTTGATTCCTATTCGTTCTTCAGTTTATTGTGCAATGGATTCCTGATGTATGGTTGGAATTTCAGCAAGACTTTCGAACTGACTATAAAATTATTCTTTATTTATTTTCGTAAATGCTATGGAATTCAAAGAAAATTCATTGCCCAACTCAGGAATTCCACATAAATTCCCTTGATAAACTGATATCGCACTCATTGCTTTGCAATTCGTGTGATATCAGTTTTTCGAATGAAATTTATGTGCAATTCCCTCGTCAGCAATGAATTTACCTTAAAATCCCTGCTGATAAGCCCCCTGGTTATTATAAGCACATCAGTCTATATAATAGTAACAAAATCCATCCCAGTTATACATTGTAAGCCCCATTCTGTCCTCACCTCTTTTAAAGGACTGAAAGAACAGTTTACTAACTATAAATCATAATGATTCATGCTTGAATAGAGCGGTTTCAATGGTGTTGTAAAACCAAAACCAAAGTAATTACAGAACCAATCACGGGAACAAGTAAAAGTGCAATGAGCCAAGCACCAACTGAAGTAGTAGTTTTACCTGACATCACATCACTTATATAGTACTGTTATCAAGAAATATTTTGGCTAAAGTGAACAATCTGCACCGACCACTTACCAACCACTTTTTTACAGTGCAGATTGTTCACTTTAGCCAAAAGTAATATTTTACTATTCAACTTCATGTACATTGTAGACCGATTTTAGCGATTAACAAATTGAGTTCATATGCACTTTAATGCATTCAGAACATTCTACTGTTATCCCAGTTATACATTAAGTCCCACGATATTAAGCCCTCTCAAAACTCTTTATAAAGTATCATAAGCCCAGAGCGTATAAGCAGGATTTTACAGTAATATTAAAATAAATTAATATCTAACTCAAAGGTCAGGATCTATAAGGATCATAATATGTGGCTTTACACAAACCAAATTAGGTTAAAGAAAAAAAATCACTTTGTATAATTCAATACTCTATTCATATCAAAAATCTTTTTCTGTTGCAAGAAAGTTATTGACAGAGAGGGTTAACTTTCAAAACAATGCACAGGTCTTTGAATCTTCTTAGAAAAAAAGACCACTTACAGTGTACATTGTACAAGAGCTACATGTAAAATGTTTCATTATTTTGTAAAAAAAGATAGTATCATAATAAATGTGGTCCTTCCTATCATTTCAGGCTGTAAATAATAAAAATAAATATGGAAGTATGATGTATATGGGGAGGGAACAGGGACAGCAATGACAGAGAAATCAACACAGAGATTAGACAAGTTAGACCACATGACTTGTTTGTCTGAATTCCTCAGAGTAAAGTTCTGTAATGTGGTTCGGTTACCTGTATTAAACACGGCATCTGCAAGGTCAATGCAGTCTTCTATTTGGAACACATCAATCCAATACCAAGTCTTGTTGTGGTGAACAGATAGTCCTGGTTCAAATATACCACTCAACCAGACATTTATATCCGATCCAGTGTATGCTTAATGATTTTCTCCAAAAAAAATGATATTCTGCCTTCCCTTTTGACCATGTAGGATACAAAATTTGTTTGTCACCATGACTGTGGTTCGACAGAGCTGAATAACATGACGAGTGGGCACTATTAAAGGGGATAACAGTAGTGTATTATCAAATGGCAGATTAACTTTAAAATGCTGTTGAGTACCATAACGTTTTCTGCAAAGAACAAGAGTGGTAAACAAACCATTTCCAGACTATTTCCTAAGTTCAGAAACTAAGAAAAAAACTGTTTTGACAGTGTAGTTTTGAACACTGGGATAAAATTTACTACAAACACGAGACATTGACAGCACGAGATAGTGTTTATTAGCAAATTCCTGCCGATTTTCCCATCAGCTTGCACATGCATGCACCCTAGTTATTCAGTTCTTCAGGTGGTCCAGGATAATTAAGGGTCTTTTTGGTGATCATATTAGCAATCATCTTTCCAGACACTCCTCTATTTTCTTTATGGTTCCCATGTCTAGACTGTAAAGGTCAAAGTCAAGAGTGTTTCAGTGAGAACGAAGCCACCTGACCCCTCTAGGATATCACTACTTTCTGTAACAAACAGTGTCTCTGGTTGACATTAATCGTTTCTGAAGCTGGATGAGGTCTATTTGTGGAAGTTGGTGTCCATTTGTTCCTTGTTTGCAGTCTTTTGTCTTGGTTTTGGGCTGTTGAATCAAGTTTTCTTCGATATGATATAATATAAATTATTATCCTACATGTATAAATGCTATATTTCAGCAGAAACATATAAGAGAGTTGCAACATGTAATGCCCATACTTCGCTTTAGGGCCATGCTCTGGTATTTTGATACTCTTTGAAAACTCACTCGTTGAAATTTATCCTGAATTGCACTCAAAACCATATTATTTCCAAAACAAATCATCCCATAAACGGTTATTATAAATAGGATAATACGGTTATTTCATGGTTTTCTAATGCAGGGCTCGAAATTAAGAAAAAAAAGGAGGCGTAATATTACGCCCACCTTAAATTTTTTAGGCATATTATTCTCCAAAATTTAGGCGTAAATAATTGTGCATTAGTAGGCTGAAATTTGTATGTCATAGGAAAAGGGTAAAATTTGTTTTTTTTTAAATGTTGGAAATCATTTTTTTTTTTGTAATAACATTCGACTTTAAACTCATTGAGTTCAATATCGCTTTTATAAACAAGACAGAGAAAGACAGGCGTGGCAGCCTTTTTTCCATGCGGTCACGCAAAGTTTCGCAGGAAGCTATGCAAGTGTTTAAGTGTAACGTACATGTCTAGGCTGAGCTAGGCTATTAAAACAGATCTATCGAGCCGGCTTTGAGACAAATAGAGCGGCAAGCAGAGACGATTTCTCTCATCTTTCTACAATTTTTTTTTGCATTTTACTACTATTTGCAAGCAAGCGTTTAGTGTAAACTTTTTTGTCTGTGTTTCAAGTTTGAAATGCATAGTTTACTAATTACGCGGCAACGTTTGGCGTGTGAAGTCTGAACTTTTAACCGCAAAATGTCAAAGTTTGGACAGCTCCTGTAATGTAAACTATTTTCCCGCACGAAACAAGTTGTTTTGCATGACAAAAGACTATGTTTTGCATGACAAAACCTATAGATAGGAGCTGTCATTTTGTGCTTGCTTGCAAATGGTAGTAATTAAAAAAAAAATCAGATAGTTTTAGAGATTTGGAAATAAGACTTGTCTTCCGATAATTTTTACCTTTGTAAGAGGATCTCAGCGTAATTTTACGCCTAAGTGGAAAACGTTAGGCGTAAAACGAAAAATTCTAGCCGTATTTACGCCTGTATCGGGCGCAATTTCGAGCCCTGTAATGGCATTATTATAATTGGTGAAAATTGTATATTATTTTGCCTAAAGGCTCATTGTATACCTAATAAATAAATAAATATAAATTTCTCGTGAAATATTTGCCATATTCAATTGAAAACCATGAAATAACCAGTACATGTAAGTATAATCCAAACTACATTGTACATGTACATTAAAACAATGTTTCCTTCAAAGTTAAAGTACGATCTTCAAGGCAATAATAGTCTGCAAACAGGTTCATTGGAAGCAATTATACAAATTTGAATACATGTATCTGCCCTATTGGTCCATTCTAGTACAATGAAATCTTTTCAGGTGTTAATTAGATTTTATGTTTCGCCCGTTCCAGATGCTGCAGCACATATGAACCGAACCTAGTTAGATAAACAAAGCCACCCAAAACATTTTAATTATCCTTTGTTTCAATTGTGCTTGGCATGAGTGGACATGGAGCAGCGTCTGAATCAAGCCTAATAATAGATCAATGTAGGCCATAATTCCATTTGTATAATGTCCGTGCAGCCTCTCATCCACCCCCCCCACCCCCCCCCCCCACCATGACCCTAGTTTGCACGCTAAGAAGGTATTTAGCATTTCGATAGTACTACAGTCCGAGTGCAAGGTAGGGTTTCCCATCGACTACCCAAAAATCTTGATTTTTCTGCCAGGTGTAATTCCATTTTTACAACAATGTATCTGGTAAAAACTTGTTTATATCTTTATACTACTCATTAATTATTCATAAGAACAACTACCAGGCCTATTTTGTACCATGTACCAACATTGAAACCCCCATCAATACATCATGAAGAGTTCAACTCACTTTGAAGTCCGAGGACTTTGAAATTTGAAGTACAGAATGGTGGTTTACTTGGATTAGAAGCAAAATGGAGTTCTTTTGGGACCCTAAGCCGGTAAATAAAGTAACTATTAATATTTTCTCAGTCTATTCTCTTTTGACTTGAGATTAATTACCGAACAAACTGAAATGCATCAAGGGCACATACGTGCACTGGTTACCGTGGTCAGAGGTACAATGTAGGAAAAAGCTGCCCACTCCCAGAAGCAATCAGATCTCAGAAATTGTAGGTTAATTAACTGCCCGCTTGTGCAAAAAAAAAATGAAGGCCACTACATTTGTCAATAGTTAACAATATTCTGTACATATTTGGCTAACCTTTGTTTCAACGAAGCTGCAGATGTTTTATTTCCATCCATCTTGGCTGAACTTGTAGGACTTTTGATACCCTTAAGTTTAGTTGAACTACTCTTGGGTTCTTGTTTCTTGTTACATGTATTTGTGGTGGTTTTTGTCTTTCCTTTGCTGGGTTTTGAACTAGAACTTGACTTTACAATGTCTTTAGGGGGTAATGTATTATTATTTGTGTGTGGAGTTTTATTGTCTGTAGCAAGTTTATGTGTTAGAGAATTTGGCTGAAATGGAGTTGAGAGATCACTATATTCATCATCGTCATCGTTATCATTATTGTCATCATTATCTGCATCAGCCAGCTCAGCATAAGGGTTCCAAAGCATTATTCTTTCCTGGTCCACCTCCTATAGTAGTATTAAATAACCCTGATGAAGTAGAAGAACAGATCCACTGCTAGACCAGCTATCCCTGAACTTCTACGAAATGTTATCTTGTCAATCTTCCTGTCCTCAACCTTTGGTAACTTTGCTTTTGTTTCCGTAGGTGTAGATTTTTCCTTGCTCTTTTTACTGCTGGAAGAGCTTTTCCTTTTTGCTGTATTAGATGTGACCGTTGCACCCCCAAGAGAATTCACAGGTTTCTCTTTTTTCTTTTCTGGTATTTTTTCTATTATTTTTTCAGTCTTTGGAGGTACATGTAACGATTTAATCTTTACCTTAACATCCTTTGTTTCAAGTATTCTGTGTTTTCATTGCTTCCCGCTGGGGGAGGTTCTATGGGATAAATCCTATAGGTTTGGACTTCGGACTCAAGTCTTCCCTGCTTCTTTTTCTTTTTCTTTGCCGACATCTGTCCATCATCACTTGAGATACTGAGCCTTTTCAGTACACTGGTAGTTTGTTCTGGAGTTTATTTGATTGTTTACTTAGTGCAGGCTTTTCTAGTTTTTCAGTCTTGATTTTCTTGGGTTTATCTGGTTCACTGACAATGCTTTTTTCCTCTGTTACTTCTTTCCTCATCTCTTTACCATTACTACTGCTTGACGTTCCGTGACAGCTTGATCCCCCCAACATGTACATTACATGACAACACAGTGAGCTGGAGAATGAAATTAAGATATCCATTAAACTTTACCTAAGTTAATATAGGAAAGGTAAAGCCATTGTGATACAATAAATGGTTTGAACACTGCTGCTTTTCATTATGGAGGCGATGTGCAAACATATGACTACTTAATTACTATATAAAATTCATGTATTTGCATATGTTTGTGGAGTTTATCCATCACATATCAAGGCCAGTTGTCAAATAATCAATGAAACGACAAATGAAAGAGAAACAGAAACATGGCACATATTGTTTTAGAAGGAAATGTGAGTAAAATGCTTGAATTACACAGTCTGTACTTCATTTTTGTTTGCCTGTTTACATTTAAGAGATGCAAAAAACTGAGTCTCACATGTTCAAACGTTATTGATGTAAATCACGACCTGCTTGATTTGTGCTTGTAAACTTACAGTTTTTTAACTTACAAAAATAGCTAACGACTGAGGTATACAGTCATGTGTGTATCTTTTGTTATTATGCCGACCAATGTGGCTGTTCTGCAATCAAAGATAGGAATGCTAGACATACACTGCTGTTAAATTATATGGATATAAACATACAGTCACATGTACAGTATATGTTATGGTTTTAATTTGGTTTGGGTTTCAATTTTCTCATAATAGTTTAAAATTTTCATAATGGTTTAAATTTTCATACAGGTTTTATTTCATTGTAAAAATTGCTGAACCAGTATAACTTCTGCATATGTGTAGTTCCTTGGGTTTAGGTTTAGGATGGCATTGCAAGAAATTATCAAGTTCTACTGAAGTATTTTGGAATAAAAAAACCTTACCTTGTTTGTGTTGTTCAGTATGAAAATTTCAAACCAGTATGAAAATAAAAATTATGACTTGTCATACCCAAAAAATTGAAACAACATAAAATTAAATATATGTATCTTATTAATCACATACCCAATCATGCCATTCACAGAGTCTATAATCTCTCCACCAGATTTCAGAACTTTCTTCTTGATTCCTCAGGTGGATTTATGAATTTGAGAGCTTCACTCGAATGTTATCAATTGCAGGCAAGCAATGGCTGGGAGAAAAAGTTCATAATTGAGCTTGACTTTCTTGGGCTCATCCTTATTCTTAAAGTAGACTTCAATTGGTAAAGTAAAGCTACCATAGCCACGTTCTTCAACACGATATGGGGGTTCTTTGATCACTGTGGATAAAAAAATATATATACAAGCTGATTAGGCTATATCCCAATAAAATATTTAATTTACCCATTGATTGCCCGGCCAACCCAATGTTTTGCAAAAGTAAAAAAAAAAGATTGAAGAATAAGTTCATAACTAATGTGCACCTCTTTCCAAGCTCTCTAGGTTTTAGTTTCTTGCTTTTCTCATGCAAATTACCGATCCACAACTAGTAGAGGAAAAGTGTAGTTGACGAAAATTTTAGATGAATCTTCAGCTGACTTAGTAACCAGGCTTTACTTGGTTCCAGACCCCAATGTCACTCGTTTTTTTAACCATTGCAGCACAAGCCAGAGGGCGATACCTTATATTTGTGTGGTACTCTATGCTGGTTGGAAAATCAGAGCCATGCTTCTGAGAGGTACTACTCTATGGGATGCAGGCCGACTCACCAGTTAATTAGCCTCTTGGATTAGTTTATATTGAATTAGACAAAATGTGACATGTGGCATTGGGGTAGAATAAATGGAATAGAAAACAAACTAAAGACAGAGATAGCAAAATCTGTCTATGTGTAAATGAACTCATATTTGCAAAAAAAATTGACTAGATTAACACTATCATACTATCAATGCTGACTAAGTGGTGATTGAAGATATTAATTTGGTTTATTTGATGTTTTCCAACCTGGCACACTTATTGAAACCTCATTATCAATAAAGCCTCTAGTTCAAATACAATGACTTGTCGATCTAATGAGAGAAATAACAGAACAACACTTGATCACAAGAACATCAAATGATCTGGACTGAATCACTGAAGAACATGACAAATGCAACAAATTTGACCTCGGACTAACAGAATAATATCGCACCGAAAATATTTTTGATCCTACGATTTTCGTTCGATTTTAACGCAGCGATTTATTCTAGAGTCCGAGCTCATTAGAATCTCCGATTCGTGAAATAAGTTCCGATTAATAACGTTGCAATTGCACGCTAGATTTATTTTTGAATTCTCTCGATTTTGTAGAAAAATATTCCGTTATTATAACAAGCAGTAAAGTACGAAAATATTGTTGATTGCACCACAGCGTGCTTTCGCAGTTTTCGATAATTGTTGGGATTGCTGAAAATAGATTTCTGGGAAATAAAATATTAACCCCTGGGCTAAGCTTGCCAAAAATACAAAACAGGAACTAAACTTAAACTAACGAATGAATAACGAAAGGTTGAATTCACGGTGCAGTAAACAAAGAATCCGGCAAACAAACCGTGTTTACCCTATGAAGAATATTCATCTCTATTCGAATGATTCAATCTTCGCTAACAGCGCAAAGCCTTTTATATTCGTTTCAAGTGGAACACTAAATCGACCCCAGCAAAGAGAAAAATTGACCAAATAATCAAAGTAAACATGGAATAAATATTTACTGTTATGAAACGATCTAACAAAATTATAATTTTCAGTGTGATTTGATATAAAATCCTTTATTACCAGCAAAATGAGGACGTGCATATACCGGTTGGCTGTGTCACTTAAAATGCATGGTTGTTGGATCGTTTAGACAAGAGTTAACCGTCTGAGAATTGCTTTGATGGGTCAATTCACAATTATTGATCCTCTACGAATCCCGTTTAGTACACAAATTAACACAGTCGTCTAGCTGGTCTACCTAACAGTCCGACAGCTCATGACAAATGTACACCCTTTTAGTTAACCTAAAAGTGTAGAACGAATTATTCGCGAAATCTTGCCAACAACTATTGAAGTAAATGACGCAAGTGGATGCTGGAAATCGTAATTAGGTTATCCTCAAACTAGGCTTTATATAATTTCCTTTACAAAGGAAGCTAAAAGCCAGTAACTCGACTTCGGAAACTGTATTATGTTTGCGCTCTTTTATAATTTAAAACTGACAACGCAACCTGAACCCTCATAATTGCGCCACACACAATGGGCAGCGTGACTCTTCCAAGAACTGGTTAAAAACCTACCTCTCTTGGGTTTAGGGAAACTCTCATGCAAATGAAAGACCACTTTATCCACAAAGTGAGAGATATCTTTGTTTTCTGGACCTCGTACGAACACTACCCAATCATGAGTGAAGCCTTCTGAAGTGAGCCTTTTTCGGCACGAAGCGTTATGGCCTAGTTCAAGCTTCACTTGGAGTTGGATGTTGGCTTCCTGATTTGCGGTCATAGCGAAACTGCAGAGCACTTCGAGGGATCTTAAAGATACATTGGTAACACTTCTCGCTGCCTACCGCTCGAGATACTTGAGGGCATGCAAAACATTGGAAATACGAAAGATCAAAAACACAACCTCCAAACCGTCCATTCAACTGTGTTTCTGTTGGCAGGTCCGTACTGGGCATGCGTCAATAAAAATTCGCGAGGGTGGGAGGGAGGGTGATATACAGCCAGGGGTCTGATCAATTAATTACGAAAAGACCTTAATTCAGATTTTATGAATCTCTCTCTCTCTCTCTCTCTATATATATATATACAGGACCATGCACTTCCACGAACTGTATGTAGATAATTTTAAGATTTCGGTTTTCCAAAATTTTAGTACAAGCAATTAGTCAATAAGTAATAAGTAAAATTATTTATCTATATATTTACTTATTTATTCATTTATACATTATTTATTTATTTACATATTTATTGAGTCATATACTCACTCAGTCATTCATTCATCTATTCACTTATTCAATTTCTTTTTTTTTACATAAGGCCATCCCTATTTTATTTTCCGTTTCTCATCCATTCTCGACCCATTTTTGTGGCTTTTTGTAAAAATAAAAAATAAATTGGGGTAGAGGTGGGGGGTGAAGAAACCCTGGAGCAGCTCCTGGAAGCTCATGCTCGAGGGTAGGTTACACAATAGTTTCGGCGGTGCATTTGTAATTCCATGTTTGTAGCGTATACGGACGACGACATCGATGCTTTCGTCGTCCATGTTGGTTTGTAACCTCGCCTGTGCAACCGTGCCTTATTAGTTCTGGACAGTCTCTCTGCGCATTTTTTATTATATTTTTTTTTTCTCACCCGACCGACCGACCCAATTTTTGAAAACCCCACCGATGAGAAACGAAAAAAAAATGGATGGCCTAATTATTTATTTGCTTATTTATTATTATTACTATTATTATTATTACTACTATTATTTTGCTCTAAATGTTTACATATTTCAAGTTAACATAATTATTTTATATATTTTGTATATTTTTTTAAAAATCTGTGTGATGCTTATGGCTTTGCATATCATAAATGTACTAAGATGTAGTAGATCTCTTGATATGAACTCATTACCAAGGGTATACATTTCCATCACAAGTTTAGGCTCATTCCCAATCTTCGCTCAGACAAAATTACAAAAGAGTGACAGAACAGCTCACAGAGGCACGTCAAGACCATGATGGCTGATCAAGTTCTGAGTTCTTGATTGACAGCAATTTTTCCTTTCATAAATAGAGAACTTGAGCAACATTCTGTTTAATATTCACTTGTAATCATTGTGGTAGTGATTTTGTTACCAATGCATTCTGCATTTTTTACGCATAAAATGGAAATAAAGTATTATTTTCACATGTATCTCCAAGGATACAAAACTGGCAATTAATATTTTTTTAGTAGATAAGCTGGATAAATACCTCATTAAAAAATGTTGTTATGCATCACCGTTGACATCAAATGATCGATTGCAAAGCCATAGTAAAACCTGCCAAACTAAACATGTAGCTAATGATTCTATTAAAGACACCAACTATAATTTAATACTATTAAGATTCTGATAAACTTTGATCTCATTCGTGTTCAAATGTTTTTCAATTTAGGACTTAATATTTGTCATCTCAAAAAGCACCTATAAATCAACTTTTTGGAAAGTTTTAATAGTATAGGTTAAATTCTGAAAGGATATTGAGGACCGGGGGGGGGGGGGGGGGGGGGGGGGGGGGGTACTCTACCCAAAGTTGGGTAGGGGTGTGCCACTGGGGTTCTGAAACCCTTACCCTGTTTAAGACAAAAAAACTCAAATTTCCATACCCTGTTCAAGACAGTGTTAAAAAAGTTCCCTCTATAAGACAAATAAAAAAATATCTATACTTGGATGTCAGTGTTTATTGTGATCTTGTATAATGTGTCATAACTAAATAAGTCTTCATCAAGCACTATACTAAATAATGGCACTAGATAAATACCATACCCTGTTCGAGATCTGTTGATGTGAAAATGGATACCCTGTCTAAGATCAGAAACTCAAAAAACCATACCCTGTCCAGCTGATCATCCCCATATATTCCATATAGTCCATATATTCCTCTAAAAGAGTTTTATATATGTCAAGTAAACTGTAGAAGTTTCAAAATGAAATTATATTTCTCTGCTTATTGTTTTTTTTGAATCTAAAAAAAACATCAAAATGAGGCTCTGTATGCATGACTGCAAAATCCCATACAAAGGTCTATAAATTCCATCCTTAATAACTTTTCAGGATTTCATCCTACACTGCTATTGAAGGAGTTGTGTCATGGTGAGGGACACACCTTGATGTTCTGGGTTGGAACAAAATTATTTTCAGTACTTTGTTACACGTGTGGGATGGATGAAAGTAGTATTTTATGTTAGTTCTATAGTAGTGTATATTAGTTTTTGTAAGTAGTCCCGTGGTAGTCTTGTATAGTAGTAATTAGTCCTCTCTTTGTCTGTAGTAATTTCTGTAGTTCCGGTGCTCTGACCTTACAATGCATGTAAATCTATTTTTGGTGGCTCAGCTGAGTTTAGCTTTTCAGTTATTCTGAGCCTCCTTGTACTAATCTGGTTGTTATTATTATTATTAGTCTATTGCTCTTTGTAAATTATGAGTACAAAAATAAACTTGTTGTTGTTAAAGTAAATGTGCAAAATGATTAATAAACTGTGCGTACAGTATATCTAGTCTTCATGGAAAATATTGCATATCCTTTCAATCAAGTGTTAATGGAGGGAACTTTAACTGTTTGAAGCCAATTAACAGCCACCAAATGAGCATTGATTCCAGACATTCCAAAAAAAAATTATTTATAGGTGCTTTTTGAGATTGTTTGCTGATCTCAAAAATCATCTTGGGTAAATAAGGGGTATAGCTTTTTATCTCATACACAACCAGACATGTAGACACTCGTCAATGTAGACACTGACATTATAATAAAACAAGGCATTAGATTTTCTTTGATTACAGGTTTTTATGCCAATGCTGCCTTTGTTTCTTCCTCATGGTCATCACCAGTCCCTCCTCTTCTTTAACAATGTTCTCACATGCTGAACTCTTGCCAACAACAAAGATCCTCAGCTTCTCCAGTTGCCTTGGTAACAAGGAAATGTCATTGTCCCTTATATCTACTCGATTAAGTTTTGGTAATGTTCTGATGCAGTCCATGGGAAGGGACTTGAGCTTATTGGACTTTAAACTTAAAAACTCCAATGAACACAAGCCACTCAGCATTTGTGGGAAAACATCAAAACAGTTCTCACCAAGATCAAGATGGCAGAGGTTTGAAAGCCTAAAAAAGTCCTTTGGTAATGACGACAGTTGGTTGCCCCTCAAACTTAGCCATTTGAGTGATACTAATCCAGATATGTGATCAGGTAATGCAGATATCATGTTCTGTCCTGCGCCAAGCTTCTCTAGGGACTTCAACCGACAGATTTCTGGCGGCAAAGACATTAACTGAATGTTTACAATCCACAATTCTTGCAAATGCGCCAGGTCACCAATTTCAGAGGAGATATAACCAAGGTTATTATGACTCAAACATAAAACTCTCAAATTAACAAGTTGACCAAAGCCAGTGGGTAGAAGAGTGAGCTGGTTACGATCCAGGGAGAGTTCTTGTAGATGTGAAAGAGAAAGAAGCTCAATCGGAGGCATGATAATATGGTTGTCGTTCAGAAGCAAAGTCTTTACTTTGTCCAACTTTTTCAAGGATTCAGGAAGTACTGTTAGTTCCCTGTGACTCAAGTTGACGATCTTATATCTGTTACCGATCGCTTTTTGTAAAATACTCTCGATCTCCTTATAGCCTGTTTGATACATTGAAGTACAAAATAATTATTTGCAGAAAAACATCAAACTACATTTTCCAACGATTTAAAAAGGTCCAGGCGATCGTGATATCATAAGACGTGCGAGGACTGGGTTAGAGTTCAGTGCGCATACTATTCATAAATACCGCTGAAAAGCTGTGGCGCCAAAGTTCAAAATGGCGCTGGCGACGGTTTCGTGGAACTCGTTCCCTTTGGGTATAAAAATGCTTTATGTATATGTGTGAGCATTCGCTGCCGTGGCTTTGAGACTCTGGCTCAGGCTGCGGGACTCTAGCACTGTCAAACTCAAAGTCATGGAGCTGCAGACTGGGAGGTGTTAATATAACGAAAGGCGGAAAGGTATAAAAAGCCTAAAAGGTGAGCTTTATTTATTCATATTTGCCTTTAATAGTATTAAAATATGTCATACCACATATCGGGGAGTCAGGCCGTATAATTAATGGCTGTCAGCACAAGTCGCATATGGCTGCAGGGAAGCAATTACTTCCGGGGGGGTGGCACTCCCATATATAAACTATACGGGTATGTGCCGTCCCAAAGGGTATGGTTTTCGAGCTGTTTTAGTCTGAAATAGGGCCATAAATGCATAAAGGTCTCATTTTTAGTCAGGCATTTTCAGAAAAAGTATCCTGCATGCTGCCTTTTGCAAAAAAAATTAAGGTGCAATTCAAGTACTCGGGGCCGGAAGTGGGAATTGAATTACTTAGATGTCCCTTGGCGTCATTTGACATCATTTCCCATGATGTCACTTCCGGGAGCCCGTGCTCTACCCCCCCCCCCCTCCCCCTCTCTCAAAGAGAGTTTTAATCGAATGTTAAGGTTACTAAAAAAATCTGGAAAAATTTTGACCAGTTTCCGTAAACCGGTGTAAACCGGTCTGGATCCGTGCCTGGACTCGAGCTGGACCCGTCTCGGCGGCCTTTCGGCCACCTCGTCGGGTAGGCACAGTGACTATAAGCTACGTAGATGAAAAAAAAAAAATCGCAAGCACTGGAGAACTCGAGCCGACTCAGGCGCCTTTCAGCCACCTCGTCAGTTAGGCACAGTGACTAAGTTATCATATATTGAACCAGTTTGATTTTGTAAATGATAACCCATTTCTAAATAAATTATTGAATAAATTCTGAAATAAATTCTAAAAAAATACTTTTCGCGTATAACAGTGTTTGACTGGAATTAACGGAACGTATAATGTATACAGCAGGGATGCCCATGAAACATTACGTCAAAATTATAGATTCATGAATTATAAATTAGAGAGCAGTGAAACGTGACTTCCGGCCCCGAATACTTGAATCAAGCCAAAATGAAATAATAGTTACAATAGTTATTAATAGTTTAATTGTTGTAATTTAATTGTCAGGGCTCCTATTGATAGCAGTCACATTTTGTAACTGAAAGGACTACCCTGCTTAAATAAAGGTTTATTCATTCATTCATTTGACAAATAAAGCATATTGCTGAAGTGGGCTATTACATGCACACACTAGATCACCCACCCCTCCCCCAAGAATTTTGGAGCCAGAATTTTAAATGGTTGGCTCCTTAGCAGAGGCCCTAGTTGAAATAGCCAATACAATCCTCAAATAGATAAATGCTTTGCCAAAACATATATACAACACATTTAGAAACAAAAAGTGCGGTAGTCTATACCAAAATATGTATATTTTTTAACAGACTATGATTTTTCAACTGGAATTAGCGAGAGAAAGCAGCTGTCAGAATTAGCCAATCAACGTTCAGACGGAACACTGAGCTGGGTAAACAAACAAAAACCGAACGGCTCTTTAGTTTCGCTGTTGAAGGAGAAGATTAATCAGTTTGCTATCAATCACAAGGATACAGTTGGTATAAAGTCGACGAAGGGCTGAGCCTTCAGCGTGACAAGGTTTGATTCTGATTTTTAGGTTATTTTCGTACAAATTGTGGATGAATTTCGCTCATTCCACGGTCGCTTAAATGAACTTTAATATTCGCGCGAGTCTCTTGGCATCATATATTCCCTGCCTTTCATTTCTCAGAAATTTAAAAGTATCGATCATCGATTCAGAGAAGTTTTAACACATTTTCCCTATTACTGAAGTATTATTCCATATATATTTGAGACTGTACCAATGAAGTAAACCAAGGGCGTTAGAATACTGGTAATATATCCATTCAATTCGTTCTCTCGTGTTGACTAATGGTCGGTATTTTATTTTAGGGACTAGCTGTCATTATTTTTAGTCAAGGAAGCGAACGGTTTTGGTCAGTCGTTTTGGCGGAACAATATATTGTTGAAGTAGACTGTATGGCGGTATTGTACGCGAGCGAACTCTGAGATCATTTGTCAGAAATACAAATGGAGTCTAACCAGCGATCGTGATCATCTTCAGTGGTTAAAAATAAACCATGCTTTTACTCCCCGTGGTATCAAACCACCGAGAAAGCAAATGAAAGTGTTCCTTCCCATTTCTTCATACATGTACAGTGTAACATTTTTCGCTCTGTGACGCGTGATTTATCTTGTTGTTCGGTCATTTCCAGTATAAGAGCAAAAATGATACGTATCTACCAGCACATCTAAGATTATGAGAATTGCAGTTTTAGGGGCGAAGTTTTTACACAGAAAAAAGGTTAAGAAGAAAAAGATACACAACGGACAGTCGAGACAGATGTCTCCATTTGGAGATAGAAATGAGTATTCAAGTACATCGCAATTAATGTTTTATCACCTTTCGTGTACATGTTCAGCTTGCAGGGCGTGAATAAGTCTCAATTTACTTTATTCTTTTACGAAAACAGGAGTGCAAGGAAACGACAGACAGCCGAGCCCGTCGGCGGATGGAGAAAGCATGGATATTACCGTCGACTCGAACGAGACCAGTTCTTTGAGTAGCTTCGTACACGAATTTGAAACGTAAGTTCAAATTACGAAAAAGACCCAAGTACAATAAGCCGAATACAGCGGGAAATCTCACGATCAATCTATATCCCGAAGGATAAATATATCAATTAGTTGTAAAGATTTCTCCTTTTGATTTATTAAACACGGTTTTTTTTTCGTTTTCAGGTTCGCAGACGAAGTTAAAGAAGACATCCCAGAAGTGGACTTCCGGGGTCGACTTAACAGGTGGATGCAATCTGTTGGTAGTTTGATGCTGTATGTGTTTATACATGTATGCTAAAGCATGCTTAGTTGTCAACCAAAAAGCAACACATGATTTTGGTGTAGCACTTCCCTTTACATATGACGTGAGATACTCCAGTTGTGTGTTTGCTTCTGTTTAGCACGTTGACTATCTACTGTAACCCGATTAACGACTTCCCCCCTGGTGCGTTATGTTGCACGATTTGTCCTGTTTTCTCGCAATTCAATAGTAGCGCGAAATGCGGTAATTAAACACGCGAATTTTCGCGCTGTCGCACTCAGCGTGCTGTTAGAAATTACAGTACGTGCTAGCTGCTCTCGCTTCTAGAATTGGCTAGCAGTAATTTTCGACCTATCGTAATGAATCTCCAGAGCACAGATTTTGCCCAGTTTGACTGCGAAAAGTTTTATTCTTTTAGTGACTTATCTTCATTTATTTTATTTTATTAATACAGGGAAAGATCAGAGTCGGGTGACACGGCAGAGTTAGGGATATCAGTAGATACTTCGTCTCAGGTAATCTAGCATTGTTCAGTTACTGGTGTTAAAACTCAGAGGGACACAGATGACTAATGTACAATATACCACACAGTTAGGTGTAAAATAAACCCCACTTTATTCTCTATTTTTCACATGAGACTCGTACCATATTGATTAGAAAATAGTAGTGGTGCTACCTGTGGTACAAGTACAGTCACGTTATATCAGGTGATCTTTGTTTAATTGTTGTGAGAACAGCCTATATCAGGTGATATGTGATTTCGTGTGATTTGCATAACTAATTTGGTTATCATGGTAAAAAATACAGTAAAATGTTAGGTGCAAGTGCTTGCCATGCTGTATTTAAAGAAAAAGGTAAACTCAAAATTTGAGGATTTTGGATGTAAAACCCTTGGCAATGAAAATAAGATATCAGTACAGTGTGAAATGAATTGGGTTGTCTGTTATACTGTAATAAGTTATCCAACCTCACCATATAATAATTAAATTTTCACAGTTTTCACAGAGATCAAATTCCAGCCAGTTGTATATAAAAGAGAAAAGTGCATCCATGGCTATTTGCAAGTTTTGTTGTGTCTGTATTGGCCAGCTATAATTTTGCAAGAAAAAAGTTCCCACTATAGCGACACTGGTTATTAGTTGTTCTTCTCACAGGTATGATTACTGCATCTGCATATGTTGCTTGTGCTTATGCTTATGCTTGTGTTGCTAGCGAGGACTTAGCTTTAAATCATTACTTTTACACATAGAATAATAATATTAAATTCCTAGATTTTACAAAATTCCATGCACTTGGGATTTATTGATCTTTGTTTCATAGTTGATCTTCCATGTAAGATATCAAAAGCCATGGTCTTGCTGTTCTGGTTGCATCTTTATTATTTAGTAATGATCTGGCTAAGAATGATAGCAGAATCCACTGTTCTGCGGCAATGAGCCTCCCTCACATAAGATTTTGCTTGAATATATCTTAAGATTTTTAGAAGATGTCTACAGTCCAAAACTGCATCTCGAAAATAAAGAATTAGTTTATGCTATTGGCTCTTTTTTCTGTGTAAACTCAGAGAATCCACCATCCAGCCAATCCGAAATGGAGAAAACAAAAGATCTTTCAATCACAAATTTGAGAACTTTCCCCACATACGATATTCTTCAAAATTAAACCATAGTTACAAATGTAGTTTGATCAAAAATAAATTCAAATCTCAAAAAATATTGAATGAAAATGCATTATTTCGATGGGTTTCTATTGAATTTACAACACCAATGAAATTATGAGAAAGAACAATAGAAAATTAACACCTTTTACTTTCCTTTGCTGTTCATGCTATTGTTCTTAGCCGGATCATTACTTAACACCTTTTGTGAGTTTAAAGTGCATGCATGTATGAGCCCAATATTTTTAATCATAAAATCTATTCTACATCAAGTAAATAGTGAATAGTAAAATATTTCTTGATTTGAGTGTTGCAACTGAGTTGTAAAGGTGTTTATTTTTTTCACATGTGAGCAGGTGGTATTAGTAACCTACAGTTTCCTGGTACAATCTGATTTGTTCTGGGAACGGGTGGCTTTTTTCTATCTCTGACCATGCTCATGGTCACCAGTACGCCACAATCTCAATTCACCTTGTTCAATATTAAATTTGTCTCATGTTGAAAGAGAATAGAGACAAAATTATCTGTTATTTAACAGCTTACTGGGTTGGTCCATATAGAGAAAGACTGTGCCCTGTCTTGAAAGTACTGACGCAGCCTGTGGTCTGACCTTCAAGGCCTTGGCCTACGGCCTCGGTCAGTATAATTATTTCAAAACCTTGGGCATAGTTTGTTCCTATTATACGGCCCTCACGGAAAATCAATCATATATCTTTCAAATATATTTGAATGACAATGAATCTGTCATTTCTTTCACCTTGTAAATGAACCTGTTTTCTGATTTACTGGTAGATCAAATATAACATGGATGTTCATAAAAGATTGTTTATCTCTACCAGCATGATTTTGTGTTATAATAATGTCCAGAATGTGTTTTACATCATATCATTAGTATGTTTGAAATATTCTAGACTAAATGCAATTTAGACATGGTGAAATATGCCAGCACAATTGAAGGGGTGAGCGGAAGAAAGAGTTAAGTCATGACAGATCAAGTTTTCAATTCTCCCTTACAGAACAAAGAAGATGAAGGAGAATTTGGAATTTGATCTGTCGTCACTTAACTCTTTCTTCCGCCCACCCCTTCAATTGGTCTTCCTGTGGTGCAGTTTGCGGGGCCTGGGCCAGTGTCTCATATGGTTTTTTAATTTGCCGAATTGGTGGGTTGTTCGCAGTTGCTCTTTGCATCGCTTGTGAGTGTTGGTTCAACTTTTGCTGTTGTTGGGATTGATTAGCATTCCTCTCGGTTAGATTTTCCCCTCCCTTCCTCCCTCCTCTTTTTTCTCATGTCCACTTCTGTGTGCCCCAGTGTACTGGGCTGGTTGGTTGCCTGTTGCCCGGCAATGAAGGTCTTGAGCACTGACCCTACTTACAGCCTGGGTACTGAACCTCCAATACACTTCAACACATAGGTTATCCATTCCTCCTTAGCAGACGCAACACTTAAATCAATAAATATTTTATTATTCACCTAATTAATTTTGTCTTGATATAGAATTGATTTGATATATATGCACTTTTAATAGTCAGTGGGATGGAAATTAACAGGTATTAGAAAGGAGCAATAATTTTATGCTTATTAAACTTTTGAAATTATATTGATGCAGTTGAGAAACAGCTAGGACTGAATAATTATTAGTACAGTTAATTTACCCCCAAAAATGGATCGACAAAACTGAGTACACAACACTGGTATGTAATCAACCAAAGTCGATTGAGGTATGCTAACCACCGTGGAAAGCGAGTAGCAGCTGACTTTTCGAGCATTAGCCCTTCGTCAGAGCAAAAGAGGGGTACACAACATATTGTGGGTTGCAGAGTAGCATGTAATTATCAGGAAATGAGATGTAGGGAAATGCATATTATGAGGTTTACTCTTTCTGTTTGTTTAGAAACAGGAAATAACTTTCTTCAGTCTGCTTTGTCATACACCAAATGACAAGCAGACAGAGTTGACATATTTCATTATCATGTATTTATCCTTTCAACATTAGCATATCCTTCTCCAAACAGGATACAAAGCGAATTTAAAGAACTGGATGATCAAAGGAGAACATTTTATTGTTTTACCCAATTTTGTAGCCAATATCCCATTAGTCTACTTGAAACATTACCAGTACAGTTATTAAAGTACTCTCTTTAATACTGTCTTTTTAATAATATTGTGTTAATATATTATTATCCCCAGTGTAAATACCACCACAGGTCAATAGGAGTTAGTGCTACTGCAAATAATTGCATTTGAGGGGGTGTTATAACCTATCGGGCAATTTAGCTAAATGTATAAGATTTGAATTACAGCAAGCTACACCTTTTACATCACGGTTTCAGTGAATAGAACCAGCCGAGTAAATCACTATGTGCATTTGTATGGGAAATCAAATCCATGTTAGTTTTTAAACAAAATATTTAATAAACTATTGATTATTGTATTTACATCTCTATACACCAAATTTCGAGAATGTTGAGATATAAAAACATTAGTAATGATGATGGGAGACACTAAATATATAAGATATATCATATAGGCCAAACAAAATAAATGTTGTGTTTCCAGTAACAAAGTAATTTTTTTGCTTTTTTTTTGCAATTATTTTAACCCAGTGTTTACATTGTTGTCATGTTTATGCAATCGTGCTGAAGACACACTGTAGTATATACACTGTAGTGAGAAGTCGTTGTTTAAATACTTGTCATTGTTAGTTTTAATATGTTTTATATTTTTATGTTTATTTTATATGTTTCAAGTATTGGAAAATAGCAATAAAAAGTTTGACGTTGGCATGAAAATAATCAGTCGGATTACTGGAAACACAACTTACAAATTTTATGTTGTTTGGCCTAATCAAGGGTGTTCACATGATGGAGACCTTGTAACAACTATATGTATATTGTGTATGGTGTACTGAAGAGTGTAAGGAGATACTATTATTGTAGTAAAAAAATGACAAAAATGTATATATATACTAGGTATTATAGAGTTGAATAATGGTTTTGAGGTGAAGACAGAGAACTTCTTACTAATCCTTTAATTAAAAAACGTTTCGGCCGTTCGGCCTTCTTCAGTTAAAATTTGTTTTAAAAAGTTAAAAAGTTAAAATTTACAAAAGTGTAGGTAGTTTTATATACTAACTGAATGATAAGAATCTACATAATATGAATAAAGTTCGACACGTAGAGAACTCTTGGGATTAAACATAACAATAAGATATTTCTAATCTCTAAGGAGAAGCAAACTATTCTGAGAACGTGATTATGCATAGTAAAAGTTAGACATGTAAACAGCTCTTGGGATTAAGAATGATAGACTAATAAAATACTAGTAGTACTCCAAGTTATCGCTAATGAAAGAAGGATTAATTAACGACTCCAATAAAAAGTGAACTATTTAAAGACTGCGATTATGTAATAGACCAACAAAGTATCTTCTGCTATACAAAAGAAAGATTTCAAGTGTCGCAGTCATATGTCTAAGCATAATGAATCCTTTTCTTGGATTTGAACTCCTGTCTTTTGTTCAACCCGTCCGGTTGCAGAGTACGTAACTGTGCCGCCCAATATGCTTCTCTGGTCAATAATTTTCTATCAATCATGTTTTTGTCCTTAATTTTTTCTAGGCAAATAAAGCTGAAATCTGATAGAGAATGTGGGTTTTGATTGTAGTGGATAGCTACTTCGCATGTTTTCTTGTTGGTACTGTTCATCAACTAACCCCGCATCATAGCCTTGAAATTTCAGGTATTGTTTATACTCGTGACACCTACGCTCTAAGGTTTCGCTTGATGAACAATCCATAGAAATTGTTCATCAAGCGAAACCTTAGAGCGTAGGTGTCACGAGTATAAACAATACCTGAAATTTCAAGGCTATGATGCGGGGTTAGTTGATGAACAGTTTCCGAGAGCTTCCAAAGTGCAAAGATCGGTTTTACTTAAACCCAAGTTGAAAGCCAAGAGGAAGATTATTCCATTAGTTGTAGATTACAATCCGAAACTCCCTAATATTTCTCGAATTTTAGGGAAACATCTTAATCTTTTAGCAACGCCAGTGCTTAAAGAGATATTTCCTCCTAAGTCTCTGCTGCCAGCATATAGGAGAACAAAGAATCTCAAAGAAATTTTAGCGCCCTCTAAATTTAAAGAGCATTCACAAACTTCGGAATCAATAGAATTAGGATGTTTCAAATGTACAAAGAAATGCGATCTATGTAACAACTTTTTTATGCAAGCAGATCATATTACCAGTTTTTCTACAGGTTGCAGGTATAAAATTAAGGAAACAGTTACTTGTACATCAGCCGGAGTTATTTATGTAGTTTCCTGCAATAAATGTAAGCTACAATATGTGGGTTCCACTTCCACGCAATTCAAAATTAGATTTCGAAATCATAAGTCCTCTATGAGTACCAACAAGAAAACATGCGAAGTAGCTATCCACTACAATCAAAGCCCACATTCTCTATCAGATTTCAGCTTTATTTGCCTAGAAAAAATTAAGGACAAAAACATGATTGATAGAAAATTATTGACCAGAGAAGCATATTGGGCGGCACAGTTACGTACTCTGCAACCGGACGGGTTGAACAAAAGACAGGAGTTCAAATCCAAGAAAAGGATTCATTATGCTTAGACATATGACTGCGACACTTGAAATCTTTCTTTTGTATAGCAGAAGATACTTTGTTGGTCTATTACATAATCGCAGTCTTTAAATAGTTCACTTTTTATTGGAGTCGTTAATTAATCCTTCTTTCATTAGCGATAACTTGGAGTACTACTAGTATTTTATTAGTCTATCATTCTTAATCCCAAGAGCTGTTTACATGTCTAACTTTTACTATGCATAATCACGTTCTCAGAATAGTTTGCTTCTCCTTAGAGATTAGAAATATCTTATTGTTATGTTTAATCCCAAGAGTTCTCTACGTGTCGAACTTTATTCATATTATGTAGATTCTTATCATTCAGTTAGTATATAAAACTACCTACACTTTTGTAAATTTTAACTTTTTAACTTTTTAAAACAAATTTTAACTGAAGAAGGCCGAACGGCCGAAACGTTTTTTAATTAAAGGATTAGTAAGAAGTTCTCTGTCTTCACCTCAAAACCATTATTCAACTCTAAATACCGAAGCAGAGTGTAGAATCAAGTATTTGATCCTTCTACTAGAAGCACATCGTTGGATTAACTACCTTCATTTTATTCACATTATACTATAGGTATTATATATACTAAAATATATATAATACCTAGTAAAGAGAAACTTGTGTGATCTCGGTGATAATATTTATTTCTCTTTGTTTCTCTCTAGCTTTCAGTTAGATCAGATAAACAAGTCAACTTCATCAAGGTAAATGCATTGCATTGAAGGTGTACATTTGTAAATGAGATGGGAATAAGGGAGAAGAGATCAATTGAAGGGCAAGAACAGCATAAGTGACATGATCAAATTCTAAATTCTCCCTTAGAAAACAAAGAATAAAGAACAGCAAAAAGTGACTTGACAGTTGTGATCAAATTCTAAATTCTCCCTTAGAAAACAAATCATATAAAGGAGAATTTAGAATGTGATCAGTAGTTAAATTTTCCCTTAGAAAACAATGAATATCAAGAATGATTTAGAATTTGAGCAACAGTTACTTTAGTATTCTGTTCCTGCATGGACGAGTAAATCCATAGACCGAGTCAAGTCCGAGTCAGATGCCCGAGTCACAGTCATTTACACGTAAGGAAGTTGTATATTTGTTAAAAAATGAGCTGAATGTTGAAATACCACCGCCGGCGCATAACCATAAGATACCGTATCGCGGTTCCAAAGTTTAGTTTGTCCCAAGGAACAGAATAATCAAGCCTCAACTAAATTCCTAATGCTAAATAGCTTTCAGCCTGATCCCGAAGGAGATGTCTAAATCCTGAACGAGTGATGTCTAACCACTTGCTCGCTCAGTTTCGCACGAGAATACGAAACTTGTAAAGTAAACCGTGGCCGTGTGAATCAGTTTATCGGCTAGAGTGTTTTCTCGATCAACGAAAATGTTCTTTTTGCGCCTAAAGAAATATGAAATCAACTTTATATAATCAACCTACATGTACATTATGTGTAGTGTATTCATAGAACTAATTGCACATGTTTGGCGAGATTTCAGACTTTTTCTTCACCGAATGGCAGTTGTTGGAATTCTCTTTGAAAGGCTTTTAAAGTTTGCAAATGAAAACGAAGAATACCAAACTGAAGTGAAGCCAAATGAAAGAGGGGAAAAACAAAGAAAAATGAGTGATATTCCAGTGACTTGGTCATTTGACTCGGACTCGGAATTGACTCAGTCAACCGGTGAACTCTTGCACGGACCCCCTCAATTGGTTTGGACTGGTTGAAGTTCTAAAATGGCTAGAGCTTTTTAAATCATAGTTGAAACATAATAGAACCCTCTTATAAACCCTAATTTTCACACACTTTTTTTTAATGCCCCCCAATCTCTCAATAACCTATGTGCATCCCAGTGGGGCCTGAAGTGGACCATTAATTATGTACTGAGCATGTTATATTAGTAGAAACATTATCCTTTCTGTATGTTTGACAAGTTTTCGCACACACCTGATAATTATTTACTGTCCTACAGTATAGCTGCATGTCTTGTAAATTGCTGTGGCATATCTTTGACCTCTATCTGTGAAATGAACATTGTTAATCAGTAAAACAACTCAAGGCCTTCCCTAGTATGTACATGTACATATATATGTAATGAGAAAAACAGTGTAGTCACTGAATTATCACTGAATAAAGTATTCTCTCTAAGTGCTTGTAAGATTTGAAAAGAAATGTTTGTGAATTATCATCAGCCTTTTCAATAACCTTTAAAGTATGGAGGACATAAAATTATCTCAAAAATTACGCAGTACAAATGGTTTATTTATATTTTTCACATCCTCTAGCACAATTTATAAAAATACAGGTATAAAGTATCCGATCGACTTTAATAGCTTCATTCGTGATCGTCTGTCTGTCTCATAAAAATCATTCACTCTGTAGACTGGTTTCAATTCACAAATACTTAACCCTTGAAGTAATGTTATCTGTATTATTTAAATTTGTAGAACTTTCCATGCTGTTTTGCATGTATAAGTGCTCCAGGGCTCACTAGAGTGGTTATATATTGCTGTTTTAAATGGTGCAGTACACTGTATATACACTTAAGAATAGCTACATGTGCCAAACACACACATTTACTTGCTATTACTGTGCTGCATGCCATACCGTGGCCACCTAACAAAGTTTTTGATGAATTTTTGGCATCTTTTTAATTAATTTTGTGCTGCTTAATCGATTGCTGTGAACACTAGATGTCTGACACTTAAAGTGCAAGTATCATGTCAAAAAAGAAAACAAAATATTGTACTATTGTGTTTGTTTCTCAAATAAAGTATTAATCTTGGAGATTTTGTAAAGTTTCTGACATTTAATCCCTAATTTTGGTTACTTATCGTGGATCCTGTGACGTCATTAGACAAATCGACTCCCTCCCAAGGGATAACTATACTACAATAAAATCTTGTAGCCTTCTATTGTGACATCGCAAGATGAATCGATCCCGCAATTCGGGTAACTTTTATTCTAGTTGAATTGCTGCTCCAGTCTCTCGAAGAAAACTAATTTAGACAACCGATTGGAAGTATATTAGAAATAGAATTTGGAGCAAAAAGAGTTGATGTTGTTTTATGGCGCTATACTTGCACTTTAAGGACCACTTTTCCTGTCCATAAAACTCATTTGAAATTCCCACATGCCGTCATCTTGGATCTTATGACGTCACACAGTTGCCTCTATTGTCAGAAAACAATAACAATTATAGCTCTTTTCTTGTGTAACAATATGGGCAATCATGTGACATCCTAAGATTCAAGATCGCAGAGAACAAAAACACTGAACACACAACAAACAGCATGCATATAACTGCAGTACAATTTGAATATTGTATCTCATATGTTGTTTTATAATGTAATACCACAGCCCTTGTCTACATGTCCTGTCATGGATATTAATAATGACAAATGCACTTGGACTTTAGAAATTCAATTACAACCTCTATAGATTAGTACTCTGCCTGTGCAGCACTGCTGTGTACATGCATGTACGTAACAATGTACATTGTAGCTGAATCACTGGAGTTGAGAGCTACTGGAGGAGAGAGCTACAGCTACTGGTGTTACAGATTTAGAAGTTATCCACTGGAGTTCTGTATATAATTTGGATTTTTCACACAGCAGGCTTGAAATTAGGTTGGCACACTCGCAACATGCAAGTACATGTACCTGTATATTTTTAGAAATGTGAGTAAAATTCTATGACAACCCAGTTGTTGCTAGCAGGACTATCTGTTGTTGCTATAGTGGATCAGACCAGGTTGCTAGCAAAAATAAATGACAACTAGCAACATTTGCTAGTTCCTGTAATTTCAAGCCCTGGCACACTCTTATGGTTATCTATAATGCAAGATTGTCTGACAGCCTTGAATCTGAAATGCATCAAACCTCCTGGTATTTTCCAAGTCTTTCATCCAATAATATGTAATGAGGATTTGCCATTATGGTTGCACTTTAAAGGTGATATTTTCACAGTTCTTACATTCAGAATTTGATAAGTTGAATAAGACTGCTATTTAATTATTCACAATCTCACAGCCACCTGTTCCAGTTCTTCAAAACAGGAGCTTTTGCTTAGAATTATAACAATTTTGTGATCCCTAAAGGGAAGGAAATGTGTACTACAAAAATAGGGTAAAGGCCTCAAGTCTTAAAAATAATATTTAATAGTGTTTTAAGGCTAAAAGCTAGCTCATGAGAACAAGAATGGATAATTGGACTGTGTGATGTATATCTATTTATATATATAATATTATATCGAACATAGGTGTAAGTTATACGACTATGCTTTAAGTGTTGTCTGTATAAGTTAACTGCAATGTTCTGTTATCAGACAACTACATATCTTCATGAGCCCAAGAGCTTCTCCAGAGATCCCTTAATTCCAATAGTTGAGGTTCATAGCCATGTACTATCTGTGTAAGCACAAACCACTAATAGACTGAAACACAGAATATCTAGCCTGTTGGACAACTTACACTGTACAAATTAAGGATTCTCACACTTCCACGAGAAGAACAAATATCATAAGATTCAGTAACAGTTTGAGGAATCTGAAGTTTCACTTTTTTTGGATTGAAGAACACTTCTATAATTATTTTATCAAATGTAAAGTTTTATTCATTATGCCATTGCCACAGTCCTGGGGGATTCACAGACCACCTGCAAAACACCTGAACCAATCAGACTCGCAGGTTATGGTGATTGTAGTCCTAAGTCTTGTATTCAGCTTTTGGCCCCGCATAATAATACAGATCACTAGGAGATGAGAACCCTTCATATAAGAAGAGGAAATTGCACACAAAATGTTAGCTACAGTGACTCCTGATCATGGACAAGGACTTAAGGAGAGTATTTAATTATGAGCCAGGTGAGAAGGAAGATTCGACGAAGACACAGTGTTTTTATTAGGTCAAAGGATGATTCCTACCACTCGACTAGAAGTGTCAGAAGACGTGCTTCTCAAACTCTCTTAAAATTGGTATGTTTCCAATCTATCATTATTTTGGAAATTCACAGTTGCATTTCTGCATGTTATTACACACATGCCTTGCAGTGTACATTGATCAGCCGTACTGGCATGTTAAAGTATTTGAATGAAGTAGAAGAGCCTCCCAACTATATTGACAACAGTACATGTGCACATGACTTTTATGAAAGTCATATATAATTCCCTGAAGCCTACATAATCCTGCATGCATTATTGTCACAGGAAGACATATTTTCTACACTTCGTTTTCTCAGTTGTTTCAGAATAACTACTAAACTCTAATCAAGTACAAATACATAATTTTAATGTTGGTTTCAATTAGAAGCAGGGGCAAAACACAACATACTTGAGTCACTTAGAAACTGGTCTCAGTTTTGGCAGTCTTCCGAGTTAAAACCTTGATTGATTTCTTACAAATAGTAAAGATTTGTTTGTCTTTTTTTAGACTCAAGGTCTCTGACATCTGATTTATGTTTCACACTAAAGCCTTAAATTTTATTCTGAATATTGTCAATTCAAAATCTTGCAGCACTACTTGTTGGGCAATTAAAATCATCATGAGAAATATATGTTCAGTTTGTCATATCACATATTCTACATGAATTTTTTTAAATTTTGTAGTATTTAGAATTGTATGAGGATAAAGTGAACGGTGAAAATGCCTTTACAGATTAAACGTGTTGTGCTTGAGACTTTCTCTTGAATATGTGATTATCATAAGAAGTACAAAGTAAAATAAATGCAGTTCCACATTTTCAAATGACATGCTTTGGCACTTGCTACGATGTACATGTACATTTATGGCCTAATTCTAGTTCATGGAGTATGTGGAAAAGAAAATAATATTTGCATGGGTATTTTTTATGAAGGAAGGTTTATTAGCCTCTGGCAATGATGTATATATACTACATGTACATAATGAATCAGAGCATTTTTATTTTTGAAGCATGGTGTTGTCTAGCATGAATATTCCATAGACTCTTAAAATATATTTGGTACCAGACATGAACAGTGTAAATGAATATTGTGAATTATTTGATCATCCAGAGAAATTGCATCACTTACAAAGAGTTCATAAAAACTATAAAAATAATGATAAAAAGTTAGATGACTGAACCATTTTGAGGTGAAAATTATTGCTGTTTACCTAGAGAAAAGTTAAGCTCTGGCATTTTTATTAGAGGTAAGTGGAATACATTTATTATGGCTTTTTCCCTAAAAAGACAAAAACATTTCCTTGCTTTCTCAAAGTCAAAATAATGATACAGTGAATATCTTACAAACATTTTTTGTACCAACATACAATAGTGAGAACTAGCTATAGATACATGTATGTAATTATAGTTTGATGAATTTCTTGAAATAATTATCTCCCAACTGGTATATTTCAATATGCTTCAACCAGTGAATAATAATTCATTTAATATGTTTGCCTAGTTGTCAGTCTGAAATGGCTACAGCTGAGATGTTTACTTGTTAACAAAAATATTTTAGTAGTTATGGTATGTCAACAAAAAAAACTCAATGTTGTAATTTCTTTTTTTGAAACTGCATATACAAGTAATACTGCAAGCTAGATTCCCATGCCTGTAGTCACTCCAGTGACACTTTCAGGAAAATAAATAATTATTAGATACTGGTAGTTATGATAGAGCTATTATGTTCAATTCTTTTGATCTACCAATAGTCTTTTATTTATTTTAAGCCTGTGAATAAAGTCCATAATTCATGTGACAGTATTAGACCTTATGCAAAATTTGTGATTTCCTTAAAATAGAATAATGCCATTGGTCAATTTGAATGCTTTCATATTAAAGAGGTATTACTAAGAGTAGTGATACTTGGAAGTTTGGTTGTGATAATGTGAACTGGTGCTAAGATATTGAGATGTAAATTCAGAGGTTTATATGGCCAGAACTAAATGTGGACTACTGTAGCTCACTTATTAAGCCTCGTTTTTATGATTTTTCTAGTTTTTAAAAGCTAATATCTATGCAGCAATTTAATTCCATGCTAGCAACTTTTTGCATACAATGTAAGATCTACATGTTGCAGGTAAATTTGAGTTACAATGTACAGGTTACATTTTCCAATATCTTTTCCAGGTTATTTTTTCAGCTTGGGTTAAATTCTTTCACCGGTTGAAACTGGAGGAAATTTTTAAAACCATGCAGCTAGGAACAACGTTTTCAAAATAATTTAAATACTTTAATTAATGTAAAAGTCATAAAAAGTGTGGTTTGTATAGGCACTGTGAGTAGTATGTAGACTGAGAATGCCAGGGGGCCCCAAGTGAGAACTCAGATCTTTGCCAGTAATTGCCCCAAAAAAACTCTTCTCGCTCCCAGTTTACAAAAATAATTGTTCAGTAGACTGTGTTCGGTTTTCAGATGATCTGTAATGTATTGAAATGACAGTAACAGTATATAATTATTTTATCAATGCATTTCATTTTCATTTCAATATACAATTTATATTAGTTCAGCAGCTATAGCCATAGATCCCTTGCATATAAAATTAAAATAATTGCACTGACGATAATAACTGTATTGCTTAAATAACCATTGTTTAGTAATCTTTATAGTCTCATTCATGTGAAAACACTTTTATGTGGCAACATGAACACAAGGCTATAAAGTCTCCAGGACTGTACCTACAGTGCTGTTCGAAAGTAACGCAACCGAATTTTGCCGAAATTCACCGAATGTCGTTCTTTGTTTACGATTTGAAAATTCGTCGAAATTTCGCGTGTGAATGCGTCGAAATTTCAAAGAATTTTCGTTGAGCATATCGAAATTTCCAACAGGACCGACCGAAATTTCGGTAATATTTACACACCAAAATTTCGACTATTTAAGACAGGATTGCGTTACAAAACATCGTCCCAGCGCTGGTTTGTTGTTTTCCGTTTATCTCATAAACTTCTGTAGTTTAAAACTAAGATCCGTCAGTCCTTCAGAATGTTTGTTGAAGTAATTGCATATGTTTCCAATTGAAGAAGCCAGCTTTTAGCTTTTTGGAGATACAAAGATTCTCTGTTGACATGTGCTTTCAGCCGTGAAGACTAATTGTCTGGTTTTTGACACAACAAGAATGCCGCGAACTTCGCGGGAAGTGTGATTTTATTGCATTGTAGTTTAAATCACCACAAAGCTTCTCAACTTTACTGGCAAATGATAAACGTCTACTAAATAGAATATTCTGGAGTTCTTTTTATTTAATGTGGATCGGTTTTCAAAGGTGAGGAGGTCCGTGTCTTGAATTCCGCGACACAGAAGTGTGACATTTTCCGCGAACTGATTTGAATAATCAATGACTCCGTAGCCTGGGAAACCAGCCGACTCTTATCGCTCCCCACTCGCGAAAGAGACGTCTGGGAAGTGAGGCAGAAAATGCCATACTGATGACGTAGCAGATAGCCGTTTCACAATGCATAAATTAGTTGCAAAAAATTCTCAGAAGCCGAATGCGAACAACAGAGTTATTTTCAAGGAATATAACTACCGAGGCTGCTCGTTTGCTTGGCAGTGGATCACCGTCATGAACAACCATGAAATTCAAGCCTATATATTTAGCGTGTGTTGGTAGCTCGCTTGCTTCGTTCTTTCAGCGGCTCGGCCCGGTCAAGAGAATTTGTCCTACGACTGTCAAAACATAATAGTTGTTTATAATTTGAAAAGCTACCGGCACACAGCACAGCAGGCCACTTTTCGAGCCAGCTCTTTTGTCAGGTCAGTAGCCAAAGAGGTTAGCTACAGAATGCAGCGGTTATTTTCAGGTATACTACCGAGGCTGCCCGTTTGCTTGGGTGATTGATTCATATCACACTTGGTTCGTGATTCATAGCACACTTACATGTAATTATGTTTATTCATAGCCCAGATTCACTGTCTGAACGATTTATCCGCTGCAACAACAACTCATCCAGTGTTTTGTGATAGCTCAGTGTATGTAGGTTTACTGATATGAAATTATAAACAACTATGACAGTAGTCAGTACATGTACCTTTCTTGTGAATGTTTTGACAGTACGACATTTCGCTTTACTAGCTAGCCGCTGAAAGAACTCTGTCTGCAAAGGAGCCAACAACAGCACCGGCACATGCTAAATAGGCTTGAATTTCATGAGTTGTTTGTGACGGTGATCCACTGCCAAGCAAACCAGCAGCCTCGGTAGTTATATTCCTTGAAAAGAACTCTGTTGTTCGCATTTGGCTTCTGAGAATTGCAACTAATTTATGCATCGTGAAACGGCTATCTGCTACGTCATCAGTATGGCATTTTCTGCCTCACTTCCCAGACGTCTCTTTCGCGAGTGGGGAGCGATAAGAGTCGGCTGGTTTCCCAGGCTAATGACTCCGCAGTGTTTGTTTTGCGTTGAGATCGCACACAAAATATCTACAGATAAAATTTTCTTTTAGAAATCGAGATGCTTATGGAATCAAACAGCGTGAGATCAGATCGCACTAACCGTATCGAATCTTTTGGAGTTTTGATTTCAGCTTTTTTACTTCATCACTTTGTGAGGAGTTAATAAAACATCCAAACGAAATTTCTATTCGAAAATTCGAAGTTTACGAAAATTCGACGTTACGGAATTTCTATTCGAAATTCCTTATCGAAATTTCGAAGTGTTTTCGGTAAAACTCGCAGCACTTAAACAATGAAACTTTCGAATTTTCGACGTTTTTTCACAAGTATCGTAATGTCGTTTTATAGTTACGAAATTCGGCGAAATTCGGTTGCGTTACTTTCGAACAGCACTGTACATTGTAATTGTGTTAAAATTAGATGCTATTTATGCAATGGATCTACATGTATGTTTCTTCACCTGTGAACTCTAGCATAGTGCATGTTGTTTCTCTAATTTTAACCCTAGTGCTAGTCTAGTATGAACTGGTTGTTTACCTGTGACTATATCTGCATGATATGGTTAGGTTTTTTTAATGGTTACGTCTTTGTTATAATAATGGCCATATTTATATAGCACAATATTGTTCACAACAGTCTCATGGCACTTTTCAAATTACTGACATCCTGTCAGCGAAGTTACAGACTGCTTATTACAGTGCTGATAGCTGCCATGCAGTTTACAATTTTTGAGTGTGTGGTTAGTACAGTGGCCAGTCTGCTGTACGTACCGTGTGACAATCCCCTGCCCTTTTTCAAGTAGCACAGCAGGTTCTTTCATGCCCCCTTCAAATACCGATTAGATGTTATTAAGGATTCAAGGCCAACAGCTTATATAATAAATATTATGCCCCTGCCCAAGGACACGGCTGGGATTCAAGCCCACAACCTGACCTGCACTCTAGACCATGCTCTACCAACTGAGCTAACCAGTGAGACGGTTATCTACGTGTACATGTATATACTTGTTATTCCTAGCCCTATACTTATTCAGGTTAGTCAGAGTTTGTTTACTTTTGAACCATATAGACCTAGCAATTTTGAAATGATTACTTTTCTGCCAGTAACATGAAGCTCATACATATTTGACTTTGAGGTCTGCAAATTTCAAAAAGGCAAAAAAGCAATATGTAAATTTATTAAATAACATAAGTATTTTTTGTGTTTCAGAAATTTCTTAAAATATGCTAAAAAATTGGCATGAAAAAGGGAGAATTCTCTGGTATTTCATTTTACACCATACATGAGTAGGCACACATCCGATATGGGCACCCATCCAAATACTAACCTTGTGTGATTAGGCAGCCTTAACTTCACTGGTCTGAAAGCCTAAACAGTATGTCTTTTAAGCTCTATAAGCTAAAATATTCCAAGGCCATGCAACAGCTAGAGTCCAGGCAATTAAGCTCTGTTTGCTTGGCACACAGTTTTGAGGCTAAAGTCACCAATCTGCTGTTAAGGTCAATCTTTACTTTCATCACACCTGAAATTAAAACTGTTAAAATGCCTTAGTTTGTAACTAGTTTAACTTAGATTTTTAAAGATAGATATAGATATTAGATAACTCTTTATTTAAAGAGGGTGCACCATTACAATAAATACCATAAATTATTCTCCCTTGTGACCCTAACAAAAAGGATTGAAAATAACAAAATACAAAGATCACTCTAAAAAGTTTCAAAGAGAAAGCGACATATGAAAAAAAAAAATATATATATTATATAAATCCTAATAAGAGAAAAAATATTACAATGCAGCTGATTACTAATAGCTAGCTAAATATATATATATCATAGTCCATTAATAAGTTTTACTAACACGAAAATTATGTGTAGTTAGACATTGAAAATTGAAAGTACATGTACATGCAGTTTCTTTAGTGAAACTATTGATTTACAATCTTTAATGTAATTCAGTAGAGCGTTCCAGATGTTAATCACTGAATAGAAAAATGTTCTGCGGAGACTATTTGTGCATGGGACAGGAAGCCTATACTTAGTATCAGCTCTGGTACTCAGTATACAGAAGTAAATTTAAAAGATGATAGTTTGTTAATGAGATAATCAGGCACCCGTTTGTCTTGAATTCTTTTCAAAAGGGAGAGACGATTAGCAATACAAAGCTTATCAACAGGTTGCCAATTCAGTTTATTAAATAAAACTTAATGTCATGGTATTGGACATGCATATATACATGTATGTGTGTATGGGAAACATGTACTTTATGATCCAACCCATACGTGTTGGATGTCTAACGAGCAACACTTTACCGAAAACGGACAGGTGTTAGGTGACCAACGAGCAACACTTTACTGACATTTACCAACCAAGCTGTGTTGGAAGACTAATGAGCGACACTTTACCGACAACCAACCAACACATTTCAGCCTGATAATTGGAAGCCTGTTCTACCAAAATCGTTTAAGGAAAAACAAATAATATTTCATTCAAGTTCATCTTCAGAAGAGATTGTCATATTGCAAAATCAAATGATTGTTTACAACATTACTTATCTTGTCATTTCGTGGGTATAATTTAACCTGCAGAATTCACCCCAGAATTCTTCTGCTTTTATTCTCCCATAACTACAACATTAAATTATATGTGGTAAAAAGAATGTTTGTCACTGTACAAAAACTTTCATGTCAAAATCATAGCCTATTTCAGTCTGACTAAAACAGCTGGAAAACCATATCCTTTGGAGCAGCACATATACAAACATAGCTTATATCTGGGAGTACCCCTGGGGATCAATTACAATGTAGGCCTAAGCCAACATCAAAGTCAATAGAAACCAATTAAAGTGAAAAGCATAATTGGCCATGACTGGAATGAGGAAAGGACTGGGTTCTAATGATGTGTACAATGCATCATGGGTATAGTAGTTTGGGTAGACAAGGCTTGAAAACAATGCAAGGTCCTGAGGGAAGGAGCAACTGTTATGGTTGTTTCTCTCAGGAAACTAACAATTAATTATTGATTAATTCAAACATTCTGTAGTAGATGCCAATTCTTGAAAAGTAACTAGTTAGTAATAAGCAATAAATTATTGATTATTTTGCTAAGTCATATTTTTCAGAAAATCTGAAGAAAGTAGCTGATTATTTTTGCTGGCTGCCAATTGGACAAGCCTGCAAGTTTTCAGTGACCTAACTAGATTGTATCACCATAGGGAGTACTAACTTTATAATACACATACAATATACATATGTTCTCTTTTTTGTTATAACAGATGCTCTCAGAATCCTGTATCTGTGTAACTACCCCTAAACTCGGACTTAGACCCTGCACGGCAGAGCAACTTGGGCTCAGACCCAAGTTTAGGGGTGGTTACACAGATACAGGATTCTGAGATCATTTGTGTTAGAACTCCAGGTGGTATCATCTTTAGAATCTCAAGGAATTCTGTAAGCTGTAAAATAACATTAAATTATTTTGTAAAGTAATTAATTTTGTAGGGAATTATTTTTTCTGTGTGCATGCACTCATCATTCAAAGGTAAATGACTTTGTACTGACTACCTTCACTCACTCACCTTTTTATCCGAAATCTTTGTTTAAAATTGGGGGTGCAGCTTATTTACGAGAACATCTACCGAACATAAGGTTCCGTAAATTTCCATAAATTAACGTTTAAAAGAAATACTAAGCTATACTAATAAGTACTACATGAAACCAAAAGAAAGTAACCACTGGCCATTGCTTTTGCAAGTTTGGTGGCTCCTAACAGATCCATTATTTATGTTGTGAATGTGTTCCTCTGCAAGTGATTAAATACCACACTAAATGGCACAATGTTTCTTTGCTCTTTAGCACTTTAACAGCAAATTTGTCAAACTGATCTTCCACCTCTCTTTGATTACCGGTAACTATTTTTTCTCCAATAGATGGCTTCTAGACATCTGATGAAAGAGCAAACTTCTCCATGTTGTTTTGACTTTGTTCAGTGAGAACAAAACCTCTAGTGTCAAGTTTTCTCGGCAATCCCTTTTTGAAGGACGACACAAATTTTTAACAAAAATACAATAGAATACAAAACAATACAATTCAATACAACAATAGAACGCAACACAATACAATACAATAGAATATAATTTGGTAGCAATTCGTATCGTCCTACATGAAGGGATGGCCGTTTTCTCTCTTCCAACAAGTGCCTGGTTACTAAGCTATGGATAACCCTGAGCATGTTGTTGGTTAATTGGTTGACATGTAAAATTCAATCTAAAAAGTGACCTGAATGAACAGATCCTGGTAAACAAATACTATGGAAAGATAAATAATTTGTGTATAGATACAAGTGTAGTCTACATGTAAGTATGTAGACATGAAGTTTATTCTATTTCAGAGCTGAAATTACAGGTACAACAGTTTTCTCCAGTATGAAAGTCCGATGAAGGTTACAAATATGTACATTTGATATTCTTCCAAAAAAAAAATTTTTTTCCTAAACTCAAGCTTCTAAACTCGGGGTGCAGCTTATCTGCGAGTTTTTACAGTATTTTTGGTGATATTTGCATGGTCGAGTAGCCATGAATTAAAAATTGCAATTTTGCCAATTTTAAGTAGTGGTTGCAATTCAGGTTATTCTTAAAAGCATGTTAAATCTTTTGCTGTTTTTTTTGGTTTCTCATTTTGTACTAGCAATTTGTTCCATCATTATTTCATAATGTTTATTATTGTTAGTGTGGTTTTTTTCTCAGTTGGACAGTAGCCATGAATAAAAAATTGCAGTTTTGCCAATTTTAAGTAGTGGTTGGTTATTCTTAAAAGCATGTTAAATCTTTTGCTGTTTTTTTTGGTTTCTCATTTTGTACTAGCAATTTGTTCCATCATTATTTCATAATGTTTATTATTGTTAGTGTGGTTTTTTTCTCAGTTGGACAGTAGCCATGAATAAAAAATTGCAGTTTTGCCAATTTTAAGTAGTGGTTGGTTATTCTTAAAAGCATGTTAAATCTTTTGCTGGTTTTTTTTGGTTTCTCATTTTGTACTACCGGTAGCAATTTGTTCCATCATTATTTCATAATGTTTATTATTGTTAGTATTTTTTTTTTCTCAGTTGGACAGTTTAAATTTTTAAAGAGATTTGGTGGATTATAATATATAATTTATATAGTTTTGGTAACATGACACAAAGTCACCATGCAGACATCACTACTGCTACCTAAACTTTAGTATTTTTTCCATTGAGCATTGAGAACATAGGCAACAATATAAGTTTTATTGTCTCTTATTTCAATATTTCATTAATGAGTAAAAAATTTAATCTTGAGTGAAAAAATAGAATATTGTCAAAGGAATGATACATTGTATTTTCAAAAATTGAAATCCCTATCAAAGTAAATATTAACATGCTTAGGCAAACCACAAAACTACATTAACTAACAAAGAATTTAAGACGTAGAAATGTATGTCTTCAAACACATAGGAAACTAGTAATTATGTTTTGTAAAGCTTTACTGGTATTCACTAGTGATGGAAGCATATGTATTAAAGAAACTTAATTAATGTTCTAGTGAAAATCAACATAAGCCTCATTTGGAAGCGAAAACCTTGCTTGCATGCTTTATTTACATTGCTAAGGGCATGAGAATGGGCAATTAAGCTACAAAATGGAATAGTACACAATTAACAATCATAATTGTTATAAATTGAGTTGCTATACATGTACTAATTGGGCACTTGTCAATATAATGTTGTGGTATATTTTTGTTTAAACTTGTTAATTGTTCTTACAGGTTGGGGTAAAAGTGTACTGTCTTATAGTATTGTACAAAAGTCATGCAAACATATTTCGACAAATTTCTCTCTTTGTTCCTACGAATGTCGCTGAAATTTCGACGCAACTTTTCGTTTGAAATTTCGACGAAAAATCGATCAGATACGCAAAAATTCGAATGCCAAGGCAAACTATTGCCAACCTGCGAGCAACATTTTGACGATATTTCCCTTATTGTCAAACGAAAATTCGGACGTACGCAAGCGTACGTGTTCATTGCACAATTTCGTATTTTAACCTTTCTTTCACCAGGATTAACGTGTGACAAATTCGAATTCATGACAAACAGTTTTACAAACGTTACAGACTGTAAGATGGTTTTGGTAAAATACCCTGCATGCCAGAGGCGTTAAAAAGTCAAGATTCTTACTGCGCAGGAGTGTAATAAAAGTCCCTGTCAACCGACTGAACTGTCAGCCAGACACATGTCTCATTTCTGACACAAATGCCGCGGGGCGCAAGTAATTTCCATTTACGTGAACTGACTGATCTCTTTTAATTGAAAAGAAATTGCACTTTCCCAGTAGAAGTTTTCTGGTAAAAGTATAGAAGTTTTTGCACATCTTTCAATATGACAAATGTTGCTTCAAAACTCTGTTGATACAGTTGAACCTCCCGTAAGCGACCACCCTCGGGACATGGAAAAGTGGTCGCTTACGAGAGGTGGTCGCTTACGAGAGTAACCACCACAGGAAGCCCAAATTTTAGTAATATGATATTTGGTCTCTAGGGACAGGGAATATCAATACAACAACATATTTTATCACTACAGTTTATTATTATGGGTTTGTAGTGCTCCAACCTCAAAACCTTTAAAATTTTCAGCGAACATGAACTTGAACAGATAAACAGGGCTTGATAGTGTCAAATATTTTTACAGTTTATGGCTTGAAAAACCTTTTAATCGAGGATTGTGTGAACGATTTCAGTTGTACGGTTGCTTATCAGAGGTAAAATAACAAAGAAAAATCCAACTCCAAAGCCCAAAAGGTGGTCGCGGTCGCTTACGAGAGGTATTCAATACAGTGTTTTGACTGAGAGACAAAACAGGCTTTTGGTAAGTGGTCGCTTAAGAGAGGTGGTCGCCTATGAGAGGTGGTCGCACAGCGAGGTTTCACTGTATTCTGTAAAAAAATCAGACTGACATGTTCACGCCTGACTGATTGCACGTGGAAATTCAGACTCCAAGAAGAGTTGAGGTTTTAAGGCCCTGTTTATATGAAGAAAAGTTGGCCTAATATGCAAACATTTACAATGATTTCTGCCAAAACCTTTTAATACTAGTAACAAGACAAAGATCTGCCGTAAATGTGAAACTACACTGAAGCGAAATTTTATTTGGTATTATGCTTTGCGCTCAGCGAGTGAGTCAAGCTTTAAAGTGGGCCATGCACCGCTGGTCTGGGAACTAAGCAAGCAGTCGTTGTTTTGTTTATTTTATGGCTCGCGATATTTCGATAACTGCATGGTCCAAATTTACTTGATAACTTTATGCAATGACTTTTACAAAGATCTGGAAGGCTGATGGATCTGAATAATTATTATTGTAGATATACGGATAAAGTTTACAAAATTTAACACTTCCGAAGTTGGTACAATTGCGAGTTATAGTAACGCATTCCTTTCGTTTATTACCCTTCCGGCCTTTGATTCAAACCGGGTTCAAAGCATCAGATTTCTATTCTTAGCCTGATTATACTGACTGAACTGAAGTAAACTCTATAGTAAATGTCCTCCTGTACCATTCGAAAGTGAGCTGTAAAGTTCAGTTAGTCAAAGTCCGAATAAAGTTTACAACTCAGGTTGGTCGAATTGGCTGAGTGAGCCGTAAAAAATAACTTGATCTTGGACGGGCAAGGATCGAAATTTCAAAGGATCGACATTTCAAAGGATCGACATTTCAAAGAAGCGAAGTTTTGTGCGAATATTCGCAGAGTACCAAACAAAATTTTGCACGATATTTCATAGAGTACAGCGAAATGTTGCACAGATTAAACAAAAGACTTGATGAATTTCTGTCGAAATATCGCTGAAATATCGGTTCATGAAAATTTCCATTCATTTTTGCTGTAAGGCCCCGAAAAGACCCGAAATTCATTGAAAGGTGTTTGCATGACTTTTGCACTGTATACTGTAATTACAGTACCTCCCCAGTGTATGTCGACTGACTTAAATGACAGACAGTCAGCCATTAACTAATGGCAATGTGTTGGCCGTTATGCAGTACGTGCCAATCCTGCCATTATTCAGACCTGTTTAATATCTAAAATGGAGCCTAGCTTTAATTTCTAACATACATGTGTGTAGGGTCAACACTTTGGTCAATTATATTTATATATTAACATCTGTTCAATAAACCTTCAATAGACCCTTTCAGCTTGCCTGTTTGTTGCCCCATTTCAGACCATGTGACTTTTCCCTTGAGTAGTGCATTTTTGTTTTTCTGTATCCCAAGAGGAAATGTACCAATTTCTATAATTGGAAAACAAAGCACTGAATCCTCTGGAGAACTATCATGTGGTCTGAAATGGGGCAATAAACAGGCAAGCTGAAACTTAGGGTCTATTGATTTATTTTCATTCATTTATTGAGTAACAGTTATACTGTTCTTTTTTTTTTGCAGGCGTTGCTTTCTCCACGGACTCCATACGAAGAGTTTCATAGACTATTCAAGAACGTCCCAAAGGATCAGTTCCCTATTAATGGTATGACAATTAACCACAAGTCACATTGTACTGGGGGGGTCTGATGATTACATGCATTTATAACCGATCGGTAATCACACTTGGCTGAAGGGAACATAAAAATGATGTTTAACGGGCATTAACCAGATTTCAAAAGTTGTATTTTCTGACAAAATTAATAATTACCTGTGAAAATGTTTCACACATTGTATGATTATTTAAACAGGCAGAAATGATTGGTCATGTGCGACTAGAGTAGCCAATTAAATCACTTTCTCTTTGCTATATTATGGCATTTTTATAGTGGCTTAACAGTAATGTGAATTTAAAAAAACCATGAGGGTCAACCTTGTTGTCTCAACAGGCCCGAAATTGCAACCAATACAGTTGCAAATGCAACCAAATTACTATCACTTGCGACTAAAACTTTTCCGGCAGTCGCAAATTTGGCAACTAGTTTTCATTTAAATAAATTAATAAATAAAATGTCCAACAGTTGCGTGTGTTATGCTTCATTAATAGTATTTTTTTATAACTTTTCAGCAAAATCATGCACCATTTTAACCTTCATTTTCCCCTTTTTATCTCCCTTAACAAAGTGACACAAACTTTGCTCAGACACCATTTTAAAGCAGTCTCTTTAAAATAAATTGCAGATGCAGCTTTTTCTCGTAAGACTGCTGGATTCTCTTTTTTGCAATTAAAAATTGCGAACTTGCGAACAAATTTTTGTATAAACTAGTCGCAAAATACAACTAGAACTTTTGTTTCATTTTGAGCCCTGCTCAACTGTAAAATATAAACACTGGTATGATCAACTAAAAGTCGACAAAGGTATGCCGACCATCATGGTGAGCGAGTAGCAGCTGACGTTTCGAGCGCTAGCCCTTCGTCAGAGCTTTTTTGCTCTGACGAAGGGCTATCACTCTATACGTCAGCTGCTACTCGCTCCCCATGATGGTCAGCATACCTTGATTGACTTTTAGTTGATATCAAACCAGTGTTTATCTTCCCCACCGACACAGATCAACACTAGTTTTTACAGCAACTAGTCACCTATTGTAAAATAAAAAGCTTTACTGACAAAGACACATCTGACATCTGAGTCTAAAGGAGGTGGTTATACACAAGAGGGTGATTATCTATAGGGAAATCATACATGGGATTCAACAGTAAACTATTTAATTTCTACATTATTGTTGATTGCAATTTAAATTGTTGTTTCTTCTGAAGATTTCTCCTGTGCGCTGAGTCGAGAGATTCTCCTTCAAGGCAGGATTTACATAAGTCAAGGGTGGTTCTGTTTTTACTCAAACATCTTTGGCTGGGAAACCGAAGTATGTGTAGTTTAATAGCTGCTATATATATATTTTTTTCTTTTCAATCGTGCTATTTCTTCTGTTTTTTTTTTAATAGTAAATGATATATGCCAACATTTTCCAGGACATTTTAAGCTGTTGTCCATTTCAGTGTGACATCACGAATTTGCAAATTTCTGAATTTTAACTTTTGGTCCATCGATATTGAGAGACCAACTGAAAAGAATGTTGCACACTAAAAATAAGGTGAATTGGTTAAAATGCGGCTGAGATATGAGCAGCTGAATACATAATTTTCTTTAACAAATCACTGTAGTTTCAGCTCAGTTCTAAAAATACAGTGATTTGTTAAAGAAAATTATGTATTCAGCTGCTCATATCTCAGTCACATTTTAACCAATTTGTCTCGTTTTTGGTGTGTAAATTAGTTATTTCACAGCAGTCTTTCAGACTCGATGTTCAAATATTGTTAAAGCGAAAATTTATGTTTTGTGAGGTCATCACTTTACAAGTACTCTATATGAGACTGGAGTTGTCACATGCAGTACCAATTTCCATAATATACAAAACTGGACTCTTTGTTATTTCTATCCTAAGAGGCCATACTTAATTATTAAGCATTTTATGGCTTATTAATTTCTATTGCCTTTTCACTTCAGGTTACCATCGACTGCAGTAAGGTGCAGTCCATTACTAGAGAGAAGACTGCATACATTGTTCCAAATGCTATTCTCATTGTCACCAATGAAGATAAGGTTAGCACTAACATGCCAGTAATTATTATTACATGATTGTATTAGTTGAAAGAATACAACTAAATAATGTCCAGAGGACCTTTGAATACTACAGTGAGAGCTCTTATTAATATTAATTTCATTTCTCATTTGGATGAATAAACAAGCATATCAACGTACACAATTAAAGAAAAGAAGGAAAAAACATTTCTAACAAGCTTATATATTCATTATCTTCTAGAAAAGTCTGATTTTGCTATTTTTTGTAAGATATCTAAGCAAGCTGGGCATCCTCTTAGAGATAATATTCATAAAGTTAAACAATCTTTTAATTTGAGAAAGTTATCCATGCAGTGGCCAAGAATCTTCTCTGAACATTTAAAAAGAATTTAGTTCCAAATCAATTGTGCTGTCAAGTACCAGCCAATCAAGTCTCACTAGAGTAGTTAAATAATTATGTAACAAGCATCTTGTTTATAAGAAGTATGCTGAGATTATTCAGTTTTTTTTTGTAATCCAGGGAAACTTTTTTAAGTGCTTGCCCGGATAAAAAGACAAATTCATATTTTTCCTCATGGCAGTCTCTTTTTATCTTCAGCATTTTTTTTCTTCTTTCCTCTCACGAGAGACAGTCTATAAACTCGTTGTCCAGGTGTGGGAGGATATTCTTACCAAGTCCAAGGTACGCTACTCCTTGTGTAAATTTGAATACAAATACATATAATAATAATATAATAATAATGGATTAGTCAGTGGAATATCCACGAGGTGGCTCTTCCTCCACTGATGAGCCTACAATTTAACATCCTTATCCGAGAAGACGTGAAGGTCTAACCATTTTTAATGTTCAAATTTCGTGCATTGTACAAAATCCAAGCATGTGATTGGCTAATGAGCGTGCATTATTGGTGACCACAGCACTCGACCCAGACCCTCTCTTACCTATAGGGAAAGGGAGACCTAGTCCTTCGCTTAGTTACGTGTTTGGACGGCTTGGAAAACCTCATCGCATATTAAACAGTGAAAATGCAGACAATTACTAGAAAGGTAACGGCAGGATTGAACTCTGTTGCCTGTGTGACAGAAGATATATTTTTTGAGGCGAACATTTGCATAATCGCTCGTTGGAAATGGCTGATTTGCGAGTGCTGGAAGTACAACTTTACAAGTCAACATGTGTCCGAGTCAACAAAGGTTTCTACAACACTCTAGTAGTCTTACTTAAGAAATGGATTGTATTTCCGAGACCTTACTCTGTCAATAAGAGGAGAAAATTAAGCGAGAATTCAGTGGATGGTTCGAAAACCCAGGATATTTGATTTGGAAAATGTTTGCATCGGAGCCGAGCACATGGCTGGAGCCGGAGGCCGGTTTCGAGTGAAGATTTCAATTCACTGCCCTACTGGAATCTGCAGGTTAGTTATTTTCGAATGAAAGAAACTATTAAAGAAAGTAGACTATCTAGGAGTTAAGCCGGCTAAATAATTGATATTTGAATACATGGCTCCAAGAGAAACGTTTTCGAGTTAAATGTACAAACATGTACTCGCAAGGCGTCAACTAAACTGACCGAACGCCAAAGTAAATTATTCTTTGCAAAGTTATCTACTTCTGTTTTTATTCATTGTCTATTGAAATGACTTTTCTTTGTGGAGATATTTACCGTAAAATGATTTAATTCATGCGAAATATTTGACTTCTTTATGAAATTGTTATTGACAACTGATTTAAATTGAAATTCACGGCTGACAGTGCACTCAGTTTGAATATTAAATGGGTTAGAGACTTTATGTTTGTGCTTTATCAGCAAAATACAGTCACTTGCTGACTGTACGATGAACTCAAAAATTCTTCATACTGCATTCGGCCTTCGGCCTCATGCAGTATTCATTATTTTTCGTTCATCGTACAGTCAGCGCGTGCCTGTATTTGTCGATAAAGAACTCACAAGCAGTCTCTAACCCTTACGTAGCTCATGAACAAAATTGTTTCAGAAAGGCAGCACCTTCTACTCAGTTATTAATTTGAAGACCCTGATTGGGGTCTGGCTGGGGTTTGAACCCATTACCTCCAGCATGACAGACTGGAGCTTAAAGTGCATATAAGCCCTGGGCAATTATGCTTTTTTTTAAAGCTTAGACCTTAAAAGCTAGAGAGAAAATTCCGAAATTTCTAAATAAAAATGTTTTCATTATTTTTTTAGCGACTAAACTTCCAAATGTAGAATAATTTCCGTGCACCTTCGGAGACTGGGACGAGAATAAAACGTGACGTCATCAACAGAACTTGTCTCTTCGTGGCTTTAAAATATTGGCTTTTTTGCAAAATAATTGAATAGATAACCGAGAAAGATGATAATATCACGCTAAACGTTTCAAAGAGCTTTATTCGGCAGGGCCTTTCATGCAATGGCGCATCGAGCGTGTTCTGTTGATGACGTCAAACTAGACGCAGTGGCAATTTTTTTAAGCGCTCTAGCGCGCTTGATTTTAGTCAACAGGCAACCCAAGACACGTTTTTGGGCAACTTTGAACGGCCAATACACCATGACAAATAAATCAAATCAACTTTTTATTCCGGAATCCTTTGTCTATGGCCTCTAGTCTCTTCGTAAGAAATATAATTAGCCAGGGCTTATATGCACTTTAACCACTGAGCTAACCGAAATAGGTAATAGGTAATAGGTAAAACACGTGTCTGCCTTTACTTTATTTCCTTTTGGTACAATACATGTACATGGTATATGTACAAACTTGTAACATCCAACACTTCACAGAATGGCAAGTTTAGTGACATGCATGTTGTATTTCTACCTTACCAGTAAATGCAATATATAGTGTTACTATTTGTTATGTAACTTTCTTGATTTCTCATAGAATGGGAAAACAATTGTGCAAACTCACGACACTACAGAGGAGAAGGTATGTAAGACAGACAGTAAAACAATACATGCTTAGGCTGTGTACCCATGTGATTTTAAAAACCTTGCACATGGCTTAATTGACAGTAACATTTTGATGCGGTAGCCTAATGGCTAGACGTCATGTCTGTTCTTTATACATGTACTTATAGCCAAACCTCTATTTGCACTAGGCAGTTTCAGAAAATCATTAGAATTAATTGGGAACTGAACCCTAAAATCAACCTGATGACTATACAAAGATGTATTCGAAAGAAATAAGTTCTGCTATTTTACTTCTCTGTGTTGCACGTCTATGAAGAGAAAATAATGTGTAACTTTCAAGTTCGAAAAATAACTGATTCTCTGCTGATAAATCTAGGTTGTGGGGCAGCTCGATTCAGTGCAAATGAAGGGCTGTGTGCAAAAAGGGTGTAAGTGACTCTTGATCACATTCTAAATTCTCCTTCAATTTCTTTGTTTTCTAAGGAAGAATTTAGAACGTAATCAAGAATCACTTACGCCCTTTTTGCACACAGCCCTTCGAATGTCCCTATTTTGTATGTCACACTTACCAAGAAAAACAATCACACCTCCAGAAAAAAGAAAACACGATGGTTGGTAATTAGGACAGCTGTTAGGCCAGCTTTTCAATGCCAGGGACAGCATGGCAAAACTAATTTATTTCCCATACCTGACGTCACAAATTACACGCCTTGAGCCATCTGCATGTACATAGCAGACGTTGTGAGAAAGGTTTTCTGGTTTTCTATTCATAGATGCATAACACAGATAGCAAATAGCGGAAGTTACTTATTTCTTTCGAATACATCTTTGTATAGACGTTGGGGTGATTTTAGGATTCAGTTCCAAAGTGGCTAGTGGAAATACAAAATCTACTAGCCAAAAAAGAACAAATTGTAATAGTCTTTGGCTAGCAGGCTACTGCTAGTTTTGATCCCGGTTGCACCAATACTGTTGCTCAAAACCAACACTATTATCAAATGCCAGCTGGTCGTGTTGGAGGTTGTCAACTGAAAAACAATGGTTACTCCCAAATGTTCCTAATGAATGCTTAGATCTGTGCCAAAGCGAGACTTGGTGGTGATTGCAAAAGTGTGACATTGTCACGCATAAGGTCTATTGTAGTACATTGCCGTGATCAACCTGTTGGTACATTCACATCAACATTGCAGGAGGCATCAGATGGTCATTTAGAAGATGATCTACATGAAGGCATTGAAGAAGGGCAGGAGTGTACCAATAACAATGAAATGCAATTACAAGGTGAATTTGTCACTTCATTATATCCTTGTAATCAGCTAGAAGAACTTGACACAATAATAAAGTTACTACATGTATCTACAGGGTTGCTACGGGTCAGGAAAACATTTTTTGCATCAGGTCAGGGAAAAGTCAGCGAATTTTGCATCAGGTCAGGGAAATTCTAAATTTCTTGTCAAAGTCAGGGAATTTTATTTTCAGGTTGCCAAAAGGGTGCCTCAAAGTGGTATATACTTCATGGTGTGTTTCATTTCATATAGTCTCCCTGCATAATACTGTAAAACAGTAGAGAAAATGATTACGCAGGGAGACTATATGGAACGAAACACTACCATGAAGTATATACCCTCAAAGCATCTGCAAGGGGAGGCTACAGGTTTTGGATGAGGGAATGTCGAACAGTCTTATTATGGTCAGTGAAAATCAGGATTTTTCTATTTCCTGATGGGTGGCAATCATGATCTACTGTACATGGCTATGGTGAAATTTGTGAGCTACGATTGGTCAGTTTGCAGTCTATAACTTCCTGTATTGACCGCAACATTGATGCGGTTTTGAATACTTTGAATACTTACTGGTTTTGAATACTTTTCAGCCATACGATAAGCATCTTTTGTTATTAAACTCGCTTGCTCAGTCTGTACAACAAGTTGTGTATCCTTGTTTTCCCATTTTTAACAAAATGTATTAACTTTGATCTAGTTTTAGGCCCCGTTTACATAGAGATAGGGCCGGGGGGGACTCCTTATATTGAACTGGTGTGGGTGCTTGGCACTCCTTTAAAGGGTAAAAATTCTCATAACGGTACCTTTTAGGGGGTCCTGTTCGCACGAGTTAGTTATGCAACCCGAGTCATACCTTTTAGGGGTTAAGAATTAGAATTTTAAGGTTCTTTTACAACATACATGAAGGAATCACTTATGAATTGCAATTTATGCATACCTTTTAGGGGCCAAACTCATTATGGTTTTTAAACCTCCTTTAATTGATGCATACCTTTTAGGGCTCATTTTCAAAATGACCTCCGAGCTTGCTAGGGTAACCCTTGGGATCCTCGGCGAGATTCCTTGTAAAGAGAAACTATCTTGTAACGCATCCAGCAGGGCCGGGTAACCCTTCTAAGATGGTTACCGTTACCCTATCCCGGTGGGGGGGGGGGACTCCCATATAAAAGGGGTAGGGATGCTCGTCGGACATTTTCGATTTGACCCCTAAGAGGTACTAAAATGGGCGTGGCTCAAGCTTATTTTGACCCCTAAAAGATAATAACAATGTAAATTGATAACAGCTTTTTTGTTCAATTGACACCCGACCCCTAAAAGGTACCGCTTTACATAGAAATGTCTGTGTTTAATGGTGGATACCCTAAGTGGAACCAAACTCCTGATTTTGACCCCTAAAAGGTACGACGAGCATCCATGTACTCCTCACATAAGGGAGTCCCCCCCCCCTCCCGGGACCCTATCTCCGTGTAAACATGCCCTAAACTACAGGTGCCCCAAGTTCATGTTACGAAATATAAGGGTTTGTATGGGAACGTAACTAACTCCGTTGACTAGCCAGAAATACTGTAATTTTTTTAAATAAAAATGCCTTACCTTGCCACTGTGATGTCTTGTGTCATGTTTCTATCCTTGTTGGGTGGATTTAAGGTTATTTCAGCCGGTTTTTTCCGGGGCTTAAAACCCGGCTGAAATCAGCTTAAATCACCCAACAAGGATAGAAACATGACAAGACATCACAGTGGCAAGGTAAGGCATTTTTATTTAAAAACAATACAGTATTTCTGGCTTGTCAACGGAGTTCGTTACCTTCCCATACAAACCCTTCTATTTCGTAATATGAGCTTCCCATACGAACCCTTATAGGTTACATTTTCGTAACATGAGCTTGGGGCGCCTGTGCCTAAACCTACTGGACCCTTCTACAAAAGTCATTTCCACTTTTGGTAAGAGCTCTTCACTCTAGAGAACTTTAGCTTGTTTTCTAACAATGTAATAAGCTTACACGAAGCAGAAAACTGCATCAAGTTGTATCTAAAACATAGAACTCCAGTCCATATCACTAGATATTAATTATAATTTACCTTTTTCTTCCAGATATCGAAGGCACGAGCAGCATTAGCTGTGAGGTGGAGAGTAAATCGAGTGCAGACAGCGGGATATTTGATTGTCAAGCAGGAGTAACGTCCACAGAGCCCACCGTGTCCTTAGAAGAAACTGGTGTAAAGGAACTGACGGCAGGAGAGGAAACGATACCATGTGAAGCCTGTTTACAGGAGGAAGTAGAACTGAGCTCGTCAAGATTACCTTCATGTGGTAAGAACATTCAGAACAGTACTTTGGCAGCATAAACGGCTAACTAAGCCAAACTTTACAAGTCTTGTAAAATACACGTGTATATAAAAGCAAAGGTTTTATTGGCTCCAATCGAAGTGGTAACTAGTTCCCAGGACTACTCTAAGTACCTAGATAAAGGTAGTTATTTATTCTCGGGTCCGTTATTTTTTTAATTCTGAGGCATACGTCTTGCCCAAGGACGTGGTGGTATAAATTAGAGCAGGTTGAATGTACCGGGTAATAACTCTCTTCTCTTCACGAATAGCACAACAGGTTCTTTTACAGAGAAAGTGTTGCCCAATGACGTGTAATATAAATTAGAGCAAGCTGATGTACCGGGTAACAGTCCCCTTCTCTTCACGAATAGCACAACAGGTTCTTAGACAAGCGCGACGGCTTCTACGACCGATTAAGGATGCGGTTGGAATTCGAACCCACGACCTCCCGCCTCTATCACCTGAGCTATTCGACTTGAGGACTCGGAGAAAACTCCCAAGCAAGGGAGACATGCCAACAAACATAGCCGGATCAAATTTGGTCTGAGTGGGAAAGAAGAATATAGTGATACAAGACTCTGCCTGTACCGTAATCGCGGCGAAAAGCAAACAAATCACGAATGTTTAACTCATAATTTCTTGAATAAAAGATGGCAATATGAATAAAATTCAGACTCTTTGCAAGATGCAGCAGAGGTATTCAAGTCCTGATAGTGGATGACGTCATTCATTATACTTACAGTCAGACTTACTGATTAAAATGATGTATAAAGACAGCCGATGGTACGAACACAGACAGCTAACCTATAGCCAGGAGTATATTATACAGGAGTGTTCATGTGCCCTTGTGTTGGTCCCTAACACAGTAGATGGTGTGTCTATTTATAGTCGCGAAGTTCTGGTATGCGATTACGTTGTCTTTTGTTCTCTTGCGCTTTAGTATTTTTAGCAGTTTGCACCGTGTTAATTACAATCTTTCAGTGCATCTTGATTGGTTAAAAGTGACGGCCTTTGTTTCTTCTCGCGGGAAACTCTATGTTAAAAATAACTCTACCGTCTACAGTGTTGTGTGACAATATAATGTGGTAAGAGGAACACTCCTCTGTAATATACTTCTGGTATAGCTCAACAGCTATTCTACACATTGCTCTATTAAACTGAACACGATTACTAGTTTTAATGTGATCTTTCATGTGGTATAACTTTTCCTCTTCAGGTTGATCTTCCAAATTATGCAAATTAGGAGGCGCCCATTATGAATGTAATTAAGACATCTTTAACTACACCGGTATCGTGGAACTCATCCATGTTTGTCTGTGTCAAATCTAGCTAGTATTGCTGTTCTCCTGGCCTCTTTAGCAGAGATGATGTATTCCTACTGTCAAGTCAGTTTTCGGCTGATCAGAAGGTTGGTATTGGACGTGGTGGATATGTTTATAGAGGAAAATAAACGCGTTAATCTTAACATGCCCTCACTTTCATCTGTTTCGTGGTTGTTTTATGAAACAAGGTACTCCATCATCTATACTACATATATACACAGTTTTATAGTCATTTTTTGCATAGTTGCTTTGATTTTAACCATCCCACATGAGCGTGAGGTTCGTTAGTTCATACATAGGCAAACCACAATAATAAAGTGAAAAACTAGAATAAATTGTGTTTACATATTGTTTGTGAAGTGAAAACATGAATGAAACTTGTTTTACGTACTCTTTGTGAATTTGTCATTTTTACCCCTCCCCCCTACTTTAAAGACTGCTCAATTCAAATTCAAACATATGTTTGAAAATCATATGAAAATCGCAGAAAATAATTGTGTCCGACCCGGACTGCGAATGTAAAGTCCTCTCGGTGTGTCACGACACACCGTGACACAGCCCCTTTACACTAGGCCGAACCGTGACACAGTCCCTTTAACACTACGGCACTCCGTGACACAGTCCCTTTAACACTACGGCACTCCGTGACACAGTCCCTTTCACACTACGACACACCGTGACACAGCCCCTTTCACACTACGACACACCGTGACACAGTCCCTTTCACACTACGACACACCGTGACACAGTATCTTTAACACTACGACACACCGTGACACAGTCCCTTTCACACCACGACACACCGTGACACAGTCTCTTTAACACTACGACACACCGTGACACAGTCCCTTTCACACCACGACACACCGTGACACAGTCCCTTTCACACTACGACACACCGTGACACAGTCCCTTTAACACTACGACACACCGTGACACAGTCCCTTTCACACTACGACACACTGTGACACAGTCCCTTTAACACTACGACACACCGTGACACAGTCCCTTTAACACTACGACACACCGTGACACAGTCCCTTTAACACTACGACACACCGTGACACAGTCTCTTTAACACTACGACACACCGTGACACAGTCTCTTTAACACTACGACACACCGTGACACAGCCCCTTTAACACTACGACACACCGTGACAGCCCCGTTTATAAAGTGTAAAGCACTCCTTTAAAGAATGCCAATCAGGATTAATGCTTTGCGAGCTTGAACAATAGAAAACCGTTACAATCGCCATTTTCGTACTGAACGAAAATGGCGATTGTAACGGTTTTCTATTGTTTAAATGTAAACACGGGCTCGCAAAGCATTACTCGTGATTAGCAGGTCTAGTTAAGTTCTTCATTTGAGCATATATTTATTTGTGATTATACGTGTTAAACTGAGACGGCTCTTTAATTTCCTTTTTACAGATTATCACGTGAACAGCTATTCTACCTGGTGACGACGTTTTTGTGAGTAGCCTTGTTTTCCAATGTTTAAGAACTTAGAGGTGGACCATTATATTTTTGAGGGAGGGGTTGGGCAATTTGTTCTGGAAAGAATTTATTTTTACGACAAAAAGCTCAGTAAGATTTTTTTTAATCACACTGACCGGTCACTGTTTGTTTGTTTTTCTACTATTTGTCGTGCAGGATTGTTTTTCCTCTTCCAATGCTCTGCATCATTTTTTTGGCATTTGCCCAATCCCCCCCCCCCCTCCCTCCCCTCAAGAATATAATGGTCCATATTTGTCATACTGTATTTTGATCGACAGGTGTGTAACCATGGGTCGATCTGTGGGGTGGGTTGAAACCCCAGTCAAACGTTTTCGACATCTGTTGAAGCCGATCTTGATACCATGTTAAATGGCTTTTAAACGAAGTCAAACTGTCTCTAACATGCTTTCAACAATATTTGCAGGCCATTTCTAACGGTTTCAAGATCGGCTTCAACTAATGTTGTACCAAGTGTTGAACCAATATTGGATAGGATAGGATAAAACTTTATTTATACACGGTGTGTCCTTCAGGTATAAATATATATATATATAATAATGTAATGTATAATAACAGTATAAACTCAAAAGATAGAAATAAAATAGCCATAAGGATTTCCATTGAATATTAATAATTATAATGACACTAATAATACGCGAATAATACCATACTACTACTGGAAACTAAACTACATAATCAAACAAACTAAAAATCCTGCTTTACAAAGACGCCGTGTTTATCGCGTGTCGTAATTATGACATATCACCCTGAAAGTCATGGCAAATTATTTGATACTAAAAGTCTGTCAGCGACGATGCCTGTCTTAGCCTGGTTTCCATATGATCGCAGCGATCGCAGGATTCTTTTGTTCGGTGTGAATCGAAGCGTAAATTTATACGCAGAACAAAAGAATCCAGCTCGCTGCGATCGTTGCATCATTTGGTAACCAGGCTTTAGACTGATGGACCAATGTTGAACCGAGTGTTGATCCAAGTGTTGGACCGATGTTGAAACCGTTTGACCGAGTCTGATTGTCATCATACTGGTTCTTGTGTTTCAGGATTGTGTGTTTAATGTCCTGTAGCGCTTTCCTGTTGTACCGGTTGTCTATTCTGGAGCCGAGAGTGCTAGCACCGTCACCTCCACCCAGCAGGGTCTACCTGTAAGTACGCTGGCCTGAAATACACCCGCTGCCTCGACTCGTTCTCAAGGTTCTCTCGGCCAAGAGCGTTACTACACAATGTTGTGGTTGACATAATTGCCCTCTTAAACAAACATAACCTATTTAGATAGAGTTCCAGTCATTTCGTTGAAGGGATGGCACTAAATCACGGGCGTACCATGGGGAATAGGAAAAAACCCTAGCGTTAGTTTACCGTTGTTTCTGTGAACCCTGGCTGTAGGTGAGTGAGAACTCGTCGTTTACCGGTGAGCTTACCGTAAATGCTCGAATTAGCGCCCAGCTTCAAATAAGTGCCACTCTTCGAATTAGCGCCCCTCCCCCTATACTACGGCTAAAAATATTAAATAAGCGCCCCCTTCTAATAAGCGCCCCACACCCCTCCCCCAAAGAAAGAACGAAATGCTGAATATACTGAAATTGAATTGGATTAGTAGGATTACCGGAACTTAGTATAACAGGACGTTGAAAGCGAAGTGTTAATATGTACCACACACACACAGATTTGTGCTTCTACTGAAAGTTACGTTCCAGTTTTGCTATTTACTGTTACAGTTTGTCTTCACTTGAAATAAAGACAATGACTCAGAAAATTAAATAAGCGCCCCAGGGGCCAATACTCCAGTTTCGTATTCGAAAATTACCGTTGAATGCAATGAGTACAGACACATGTACGCAGGGTTAGCCTCATTCTGAAGTTAAACATTCATAAATACCAGCGAGAAGGTGGGCTATTCACAACATTGTGTATTGTTGTAGTTTCATGCTTTGCACCTTCTCGCTGGTATTTAAGAATGTTTAACTTCAGAATGAGGCTAACCCTGCGTACATGTGTCTGTATTCATTGCATTCAGCGGTAATTTTCGAATACGAAACTGGAGTATTGACATACGTACCAGGGGTGATTGTCATAGTTTTCTTTCAGTTTGGGCGGGAATGCACGTGACGTTTTGCCGCGGTGGCCCCTGGGTAGGTCCGCGGAACAACTCGTAAAAAATTATCAAGTTGCTGACCCCTTACCGGTTTGGATATCTGGTTTGCTTTGTTTTGTCTTAGCCACATGGCTAAACTCCCAATACTAACTATTCTTTTTTTCACTCCGCTTAAACCCCGAGCATTTTTTGATACTTCCAATAACTTCAATCAAAGTTTTACATTAAAAAAACTACGGATTTCAGTCCTGCTATATTTTCTATGATTTCTTCCCTAAGGACAACAAGCGGTAAAAATATAGCTCCAAGATTTCAAAGTTATTGTGGAAACGAACCCGGATTTTCTCCCTGTTTGATTATCCTGAATCGTCTATGATAATCGATTATCGTCCGTATGATAATAGTTTGATTATCCTGAATCGTCTATGATAATCGATTATCGTCCGTATGATAATCGTTTGGTTATCCTTAAAATCGAATTTAGTTTCATGTCCGGACCCGGTACCGCGGCACATAGATATTACGTCATAAACACTTCTCCCACCCCATGATTCTTGCGCTACGCGCTCGTCCCAGGCGCTTCGTTTCGCACACAGACAGACAGCTTCAACAGAAGCCTGGAGACGAGGCAGCCGGCAATCATTGTAAATGACGTGTGTGATCTCGTTGCAGTCAGCAGTCTATACAGCAGATCATTCAGCTGAGAAGGGAAGTACACGAGGCCGAGGTCACAAGGTAAGATTAACCGATGAATAATCGATGAATAATCGATTAATACATTAGAATGTACGGTATTTATGATAGTTCAAATTTGTATTGGGACTGCGGATGTATATATGCAGTACTGGTCTAAACCCAACCTTGTACCCAGCAACCTCCACAAAAGTGTACTACAGCATTATCTGTGGTCATTATTAGTTGTGGATGGTCGCGCTGTAATCAGTTAATTTCGGTCCCACAGTCGAAATCCTGATTCGAAATCGCTGTAAGTAGTTGTTGGCCTATGGACCAATCAGATGCTACCATTCATGTCCTGCAATCTTGTACAATAATACGCCGAGCGTGTGTCTGTCATTCTGTCTGTGTGTAACGCTCATACCGCGGGCTCATACCACAGGCAGCCCGAGCTGTCGATCTGCGTGCGTAAAATGGTGCGTAATTTCTCGGGTCCCTGCTAGTTAGTATACTATTTCACCTCTTTGACTATTCTAAGCGGTCCTCCCTGCTCCTTAATGGCTGAGGTCTAAGTTATACCACATAAGTTCCCTTGATGATAAGCTCCCTTGATGAGCCAGTGCTCTTGAAGCAAATGTGGAGAATATATATGGTTAAATAATTATTTTTTTAAAGAAATACTCAAAACTAAGAAATGGCCCACTTGGATTCAGCTTGCACCACATCTAGGCCTGTGAACTCGTACGAGTATCTCAATGGGTGGTCACAAGAGCTCGAGTACTTAATTTCGTCACGTTCAATTCAGAAACTACAAGGCGAAGTATCTGCGAACGCCCAATGTCGCTACAGCCAGATGCAAAACATAAAACTAAGAACAAAGGAAGAATAAGGTTAGGTTTTACTCGAGGGCACGAGAACGGCGATGTGTACTGTGTGAACGCACGATATGGCTAGCTTGCACAGCCCTTATATACGCAGTGACCGCGCGGAAATAACTGCTCAGCTTATGTGAGACAATTTTGATGAAGGATTGCACGAGTAAGCGTGCTGATGACGTAATGCTATGTTACACCACAGGGAGCCTACTAAAATGTTTTGTATGGTCATAAAGTGAAGATCTAATAGCCGTTCAAAACTTGAAAACCTTTTGGTTGAATAGCCCACTTCCGAGATCTTGTGACAAGACTACAGCACTTTTGTAGTTTGTCATGAACGACTGAGCCTTATGCACGGAGCCTCGTATTGATTCCTTTGTACGTAGGAAGTGAGGCATATCTCGGAAGTGGGCTATTGTTTTCTTTACTGAACTTTCTTAATTTCTTTCCAATGCGAGTTCCAGATTACCGCACCATTATATCTTATTAAAACTGATTTACCATAATTAGTTCGAACAGCTAGCTGCTAACTTTGAAGTTAATCTAATATTTTGGTTATGAATTTAATGAATTGAAACAAAGCACTCTGAAAAAGATGATGAGCAATAACAACATTACACGCACCCTGAACCACCTCCCTGGAGGCACTGACAATCGAATTGAACCTTCGAGTTCTTTAAAACAAAACTACAAAAATAACAGCCTGAGACAGAAGAGAAATACCAGGTGAATGTCCTGATATGATTTCAAACTTTTTCGTTAGAGGATGGCAAAGATTAAAGTAGATTACAAAAGCTTAATATTCTACAAACTTGATTTCGGTTACAGTGAACTGCATCTTCGGAGACCCAGGGGCAGTTAGTGAACTTCCCCTGCGAGGTAATCTCCCTCGCAGCCGTTCTTAGTGTCGGGCTTCCTGTCCCCCTCCCCACGCACTAACGAGGGGGACAGGAAGCCCGACACTAAGAACGGCTGCGAGGGAGACTACCTGTGAGGATGAGTGAACTGATGTCAAGTTACTGTAAATTTCCCTTAAGCGGTATTTTTCATCCACACGAATCATTGCCATTCTTCATCTGCAAAGCATACTCTGCTAAGCTGAGTAGTTATTTTTGTTTTTTGGTCATGAGAAAGTTGATCGTTTTGGGGTCGACATTAGACAGATTAAGCACCGCGTTCTACGGCAAACGGGAAACGTCAGCCCGCCGTCAAAATACGAAATAAATATATAAGAAAAGTGGAAAAGAATTCCAACGTTCACAACAAACGCGGATCTACTCAACTTCACGTAAAAACTGAAAATGTCAAGCAGCAAACGCGCAAAAAAATATTTCTGCCGTTCGCGGGAAGAAAGAACGCGATGCTTAATCTCTATTGCTTCAGGAAATGTTATTTTTTCTTCGAGATTTTTGAGAGTGAAGCATACGTATGTAATACACATTCATGTACACATTCTTTCATTTCATATAGATCACTAACGTTGCTTTTAATAAAGACTTAAGCCTGATTTATAATTACGCGACAAACTCTTAAATTTGGGCCTGCGGATCGTGCCCTAAATTATCGGCACTCCTGATTTTTGTCGGATAAATCGAGAATGCCGCATCCCAAAATTATCGGCCCGTGGGCCCAAACTGTAGTTTATATAGTTAACATCTTGAATGCGTATTTCCTCGACCGGATCTATATTGAACCAAATCCTAAGATAATCTCTAAGGTGGTTTTGAAGGACTCTCTTCCGATATATTACTTTTGATTTTATCTGTTACTGACGTCTCGGATGAGATGAGGTCAATAAAGATTACTATCATGATAGTATGCGTGATCATGACCTTGGCTTCTCTTCTATTTCCTTCCTGGATGTTTTGCTGGAGTTTGACTATATTGTCGTATGTCGTGGGTCGCGGGTAAAACAAAGGTAATCAGATTGTTTACAGGGGGAATTAAATCTATGACGTTACAATCTTTGATCTCTGTTGGTCATGATCATATTTCTAGCGAGCCGATGCTGTATTTTTTAGGCCGTTTTGTCCATTTTCTTCCGGTCCAGAATCCACTAAATTGCGCGCTTTGATTGCCTTGTGGCCGGTGACATCAGGCCATGGAAGACTACACTCTTTAAACATAACAATCAAATCAAAGGATACATTCTGATTTAAACATTCCTTTATGACTTAACGGGTAGAGATTTCACTTAACATATTAAATCGACAAAGATGGCAATGTGCTACAATGAACTTAAACGCTTCAAAACATCAGAAAAAAATAAGGCAGAGCTGCCACATTAATAAGTCCAGGTATTACAGCCCATGTTTCAGAATAATTACAATCTGTATCCCGGAGCTGTTTTCGATTGAGTGTTTAAAACCAGAGCCAATCACGAGAGCAAGTAAAAACGCAATGAGCCAATCACGAGCAAGTAAAAACGCAATGAGCCAATCACGAGCAAGTAAAAACACAATGAGCCAATCGCGAACTGAAGTAGTTCATGATTGGTTTTACTTGTGTTAGGAAAAGGCATTTCACGATTTTAGATAGAATTCTACTTCAGTAAAAACATATAATAAATTATACAGTTCCAGTTAGCCCACGCTTAACGCGTCCATATTTGAGTCGGTTTTAATTAAAGTTACTCAAATATGGACGCGTTAAGCGTGGGCTAAACTAGAACTGTATAATTTATTATATGTTTTTACTGAAGTATAATTACATCTAAAATCGTGAAATGCCTTTTCCTAACACTTGAACCAATCACGAGGAAAAGTAAATGCAATAATAATAATAATAATAATAATAACGACATTTGTATAGCGCGTATACATAAATGTTCTATGCGCTTGACAACTACATGGACTAAATATCGTGGATAAGTCTCGCTAAAACGAATTTTGATTGCGCGACGGACGAAAACAATGTTTGGTTTTAGTTTAGAACTTGATTGGCTGATAAGTACAAACCATTTTTACAGCCAGCAGAAAAGCTAAGCAAACGCAAAACCAAAACAATCACTTATTACTTTCGAGACCACTCTGTTCGTTGGGTGATCGCTAGAGAGAGGATGATCGCTAGAGAGACGATGATCGCTAGAGAGACGATGATCGCTAGAGAGACGATGATCGCTAGAGAGACGATGATCGCTAGAGAGACGATGATCGCTAGAGAGAGGTTCAAATGTGATTTGACTGAGGAACAAAGTAAACAGGTTTATAGAAACTTGGTCGCTTTTAAAGGAGAGGTGCTCGCTCTGAGATGCCAGACGGAGTCACAAGTCAACACAAGCTGACTTGCGTTCAATCCTTTATGCTTTAATGCTTTAATGAGTTACTCCTAAATCAGTACAAGACTATACTAGGAGGGCGGTCCTACGATTTTACGTCCTCATCCGAGAAGACGTGAAGGTCTAACCATTTGCAGTTGTTTCACAAAGGCAGCACCTTCTTCTCGGTTATTTTAAGACCCTGAGTGTTGGTCTGGCCGGGGTTTGAACCCGCGACCTCCCGCTCAACAGACCGGAGCTTAACCACTTAGCTAACCGGGAGGCGGTTTTTCAACTTGTGAAGGGTGGCCAAACGACCAAATTTCGATGTAGATGTTTTTCTTTTCCTTATAATTTATCTTGCTTTTCGCACCGGCAATTACTTTTCGGTGCATGATTGTTCCACCGAGAGTCTTGAGCTTTTATAACAAAAACAGACTTGCGAACAACTTGCGTTGGTGGTCAGACGGCAACCAACTTGCGTTGCCGGATTGCGCTTAAATTTGAGCTCAATGAAAGTGAACCCAAGTCGGTGTAAGTTAGCGCAAGTGGACGGCCAAACGGAACACAAGTCAAAAACTTTGTTGACTTGCGACTCCGTTTGGCCAGCAAGGCAACTTGGATTACTGAAAAAGCGGTATCGTTTGTTCAGTGTGAAATCCGTCTGTCTTACATCTCAGCATCTAATGGATCGTTTTCTTTCCTTTCAGAGTGAGGTCGATTGTATCTGCCAATCTGGTTGCGATATCTCAGGTACTAAACCTTTTTCAGAGTTTACGTAGAAAGCCACACAGAAATGAACCGGGATTCCTGTTGAACGATGGACGAGGAGCATAGAAGACGAGGGCCGAGAGTTCATTTCCCGGCCCGGTCTCAGAGTTATCACGCCTCTTTACCACAAAGCTGCCGCTTCCATTCTTTCTTGCCTAACGATTATGTGCATTTTCTATTGATTTTAATTTGACGGTTTTGTGATTCTTCGTTTATTTATTTACCATTTCGATTTGCCACTTTTTTTGTGTCAATAGGTCAATCAGTGTTAGAAATATCCGAAATAGTAAAAATTTTAGAAGAGTTTACCGGTAAAATTTTGCCACGCTGGTTGTCATGGTTACGCGTATGACATCACTTCCTCTGAGTAAAGGGAACGGCCTCCAGTAATAGCGAACGTTTAGATTCAGTACTAGGAGTACAAAAAATAAGACTTCCCGTTGTCGTATCGAAAAACGGTTTGGAATGGTAGTAATATATAGCCTCCTCCGCAGGCATATCTAATTTTCGAAGAAATCGTGAATTGGGTTACCTGTGACTCCGGGAGAGAAGAGGAGGACTCGGAATCTCCCTCTCTTTTCTTCACCTGCCACAGGGAGCCCATAATCTGATTTCTTCAAAAAATAGAGATGCCTGCGGAGGAGGCTAAGTAATATAGCAACCGCTCTACTTCGTATTAGCAGTCCGGATGGACACGCGATTATTTTCAGCGATTTTCATATGAACTGACGAACCCCATGCACATGTGGGATTGTTAAAATCAAAGTAAATGTATAAAAATGACAAACAAACTGTGTATAGACTTAGTCTTCAATGAAATATAGGGAGGGGGGACTTTAACTGTTTGTAGCTAATTAACAGCCACCAATCGAACATTGACACCATACATGTACAACACCATGATGTAGCCCCTCTACTTCAGTTGATATGCTTTGGTGATAATTCCAAAAAATATGTTCAATGTCACATTGCTTTTCACTGTCTCACCGCCAATATCTATTCGTTCGCAGATCCGGGAAACCCTTGAGATGTTACAGGACGATCTAACCAATCACATGACGAGAAACTGTACACTAATGGAGAACAACATGTGTATCAAGGTCTAGATTGTCTTATTCCTATGACATTCTAAAAATGAACTCCAGTTAAAATTCAATAACTATAAATATGAATTAACTTAGCACAAGTGCCCCAAGATAAGTTATTGACTTTAGAGCGCGCGTTTTCAATTTGGGACATAAAAATAATTCCTAAAGGACGTACTAAAAGTACCGACAACTTTTTCAGAGGCCGGATATCTGCAGAATTTCTAGTATTCTGATTTTGAAATAGTTGGAGTAAGTCTACAAACAAAACGCTCTCTTAGGCATAGCGTGGCAACAGAAATGTGGTCTAATTGTTCAACTGGACCATCTTTATATATCCGTTGTTTCACGAAGCCAGTGTATTGCAATTTTATCCCGCATTTTGTAAGTGGTTTTTCTAAATTATTCCAAATCCAAGTTTTTGATGGTACATGGGTGATGTGTAATGGCGCTAAGTTTTCTTTTCGGGTACAGTATTCAAACTTAGTTGATCTCCTCCAGTTCAGTCCAAGAACAATTCTTAAATGTCCGTGGAGTCTAATAGTAGAAATGCCCATCTCTTTCTCGTTTTTGTGCTCTGCTGCAGTAAATCAGGTCGAAATACAAATTCTATAATATCTATTTATACTAAGACATATATATCGATGATCATTGACTATTTATATATTTAATATCTAACGTAAACCTTATTTTCAAAATTTATTGAATACCGAGTGCGTATTGATATTATATAGTTGAAACAAATACCGCTTCACAGGAATAGGTTAGCACAGAGTCACCTTCCACTCGAGAGCAAGCCCTTCGTGCTGATATCAGTTCAATGAACCATAAGAAAGGCTTTACTGGATGGCAAACAAACTTCAAAAACGCTGTTTTAGAAAGATCGACAATCGATTGGAGATGGGAAATAGCATTTACTAACAGGTTTTGATAATAACAATATACCGGTCTGGTACAAGTGTCTTTAAAAACTCTGAATTTGAATTTCTAACGATACCTGAAACAACCATGGGGGCTGATGAAAGCCAGGTCCCGGCTAATCCACAGATCGAACTGGAATTTAGCGAGATGGTTTTTGCGGAGCGAGGAAAACCGGAGAACCCGGAGAAAAACCCTCGGAACAAGGGCGAGATACCGACAAACTCAACTCGCGTATGGCGCCGCGTCCGGTAATCGAACCTGGGCCACAGAGGTGAGAGGCGAAGCGCTTAACCACTGCGCCACCCCGGCTCCCCTATAAATGAATGAATTCTGATATTTGCCATCCAGTACAACCACGTGATAGTATACTTCATATGGTCCATTTCCCATCGATACTTTTCATGTGATATGGATGCCGGTTTTTATGTTTTCTGGAAGAGTCAAGTGTGAAAATGGATGTGATAGATTAACCGTTTTGCAGATAAGAGTTGGCATTGAATTCTTTGAATTCCTTCAAAAGGCTCATTTCCCATACTTTTCACATCTGATAGAGCGGTTTTCAATTGAGTGTAGTAAAACCAAACGCAAATTACCCACAGCCAGCCAATCATAGGAGCGAGTAATCACAAGTAACTCATAAATGGCTTCCCTGTGAGCCAATGACAAACCAAAGCAAAGGTAAAACCAATTTGCGTTTGGTTTTACTTTGGAATCTGATTGGTTGGTTTACTTTATCAGCCAATGGGAGAGGTTAGTAAACGCAAAACCAAAACACTTCCGACACTCAATTGAAATCCGCTCTATGCATGGTGCCAGTTTTGATGTTTTCTGGAAGAGTCGACGTCTTTTTAGCAAAGGTTGTCAGGTGTGGAAAATGGATATGATAGATTAACCGTTTTGCAGATAAGAGTACGGCATTGAATTCTTTGGTGGAGGTTCATTAGGGGAGGCAACTTGTCGATTTGTTGTGTTTAATAATTTTCCAAACATGACCTTTGGGTTGTGTTCTGCATAACGGAAGAGCGGTTGTATTTTTGTCAATTCGTTTTGATGTTTCTCAGTGTTTACTATTTAAAACTTTTACCTCGCCTTCCCTAAAGAAAAAAGAACATGAACGTCAAAATCTCCAAATTTACCTAAAGAAATTATGCCAATCTGAGCTAGAAAGAAATCAGGTTTTTGTATTAAAAAGACTGCGTCCGATTATCAGTAATATTTTTAAATTATTCATAAAGTGGATTGGGATAACAAAACATACTATTGAGCAAAAAAGAAATAACAAATGTTAGTTAGCCACGTTGTGCGGGTAATATGATTATAAGATGCCGAATTATTATGTGTGGTATAAGATGCCGAATTATTATGTGTTGTTGGGTTATGGTTATGCCAGGTTGTGTCGTGGTTGTGTAGGGATGTGATGCGGGCATCACTGAAAAACCCGAGCAATAACTTTGTCGACTGCTGAGCGGTTTAAATAATAAGATTAATATGACAATTACAGTCATAAATGTAATGATGTTAGTGTTTTGTTTTGTTGAATTTCTCCGCGTTTCCATACATAAGTGAGGCGCAAGCGAGGAACCAGAGTCAAGGCTTTAATAAGAATCGTTTTTTCTTTGATTTAGTGTTTTGTTGCTTCCCTCAAATTTCCGCCGGTTTACGTGACACCAAGGAAACCTACTGCGCATGCTCAACGAAATTTCGTTGACCATGCGCAGTAAGAGGAGCGTCGGGTCGACGCGCATGCGTCCTTTGAGTATGAAAACAGAGAATACAATGTTATAATGACGTCAGAATGCGTGAGCAGACTGTTAGTAGCCAGTATATGACTATTTAAAGTATAGATGGTACATATTACCAGGGCATTTAAACCTGCAAACAAATATATATGTGTGAGTGACCGGAGTGGAATTGCTCTAAAGGTAATCTTGTTAAAGTGCCCCTAACCCTTTTGCAATTTTTATACATATGAATCTTTGAAAGGTTTTGAGTACTCCTGCGAAGAAATTTTTGGCTTACAGAGAATACTCTATGTTTGTTTGAAATGGTGAAAATTTGACCTTTCCTTGTTTTTATCCTTTCCTGACCATGACCGCGTAAGAAAAAGACTGGGTCGATTCCCGATTTAAAATCATCCAATTCATTCGATTTTGCAATAATTTGAATAAATATTGAGCATTTTGTCTAAAATAACTGTTTTCTTTACTTACAACTCAGACTGTATATTCTCTATATATCGATGCGCCATGGGCAATAATGCATTAATGAGGTGACGTAAGATCCGGAATCGACCCTGTCTTTTTCGTACGCGGTCATGGGTCCGGAAAGGTCAAATTTTCACCATTTCAAACAAGCCTAGAACATAGAGTATTCTCTGTAAGCTAAACATGTATTCGCAGAAGTTCTCAAAACCTTTCAAAGATTCATACGTATAAAAATTGCAAAAGGAGTTAGGGGCACTTTAACGTACAGGGCCCGGGTGTTCGAAGCAAGGTTAAGCGCTAACCCGGTGTTAAATCGTCAACACGGGGTTAAACTGTACAGATTCCAATTACAGGTTTAGCGTTAACCTAGGCTTAAAGTTAACCTTGCTTCGAACAACCCGGCCCTGGTTGTTAACGCATTTCATGGCGGGTGGCACGGACATGTTTTTTTCAGCCTACAATGTCCTCCTGCCTGGTGTGTATAGACTAGTGTACGGTTCATGCGCAGTTCCACAAATCCTTTGTTTATTTAGCAGGCAGATAGATGTTAGACAATGGTGGCCGGACTTGAACAACTATGCATGAACCGTACACTGGTGTATCGATGAATCAGTGTTCGTACCAGTGTTCTCCTGGAAAATCCTGGATTATTTTACTTCCTGGAGAGTCCTTGGAAGTCCTGGAAAATACGACTAACTCCGGGAAAATTGAAATCTTAATGATTAAAGAGTGTTTACTTTCATTGAACTTGTCATAGAATGCAGTTTTGATCATGAATTTTGTGCGAATTCATTTTTTGTGAGTCCAAAATACTCCTGGAAAAAGTTCTGGATTTTTTAAGATATGAACATGTACGACCCTGTGGATGGCGTTTGTGATATCAGTATAAAGTGAAATATGTAAATATGAGGCGTTATTGCAATGCTGATCGTAAACAGTTTTGATATCATGATAGCTTATAGACCCTATGCATAAGTCCTGGTAACTAGCATGTCAACGAGGCCGGTAGGTCCTCTGGAATGTTGAAATTGAAGCGCCCGGGGAGATTGTGAAATGCACCGAACGAATGTTCAGTGAAACTGCCGTTAATTTGCTATGCGCCTGGCTGGTTGTACTATAAAGAAACATTTTTTAACTAAACAATCATGTTCAACACGTTTCACACCTCCTGCAAGTATTTCAACTTCAACATTCCAGAGGACCTACCGGCCTATTTTTCGCGTTGCGACCGCGCGAGTTATGCATAGTGTGTATAATGGCAGAAAGCCTGCAAAGGTGAGATTAACGAGAAGGTACTCGAGAGTGATTCCGTGGTAATGTTGCTGACTTATTAAATTCTAACACTGTGATTTGTATGCTCGATTAAACATTTTGTAAATGGTCAAACATGTTGAGATAATCTATATTTTTGGAAATACTTGAGCGTACAAAATCCGTTGAAAAGTAATATTAAATTGATAATATTTCGCTGGATTTTTTTGCCCAATTATTTTCTAGGTTAACATCCTTGTTATACCTTGACCTTTCTCCCTAGTCACTTCCCGTGCGCCAAGATCAGCCGCGAGAAGTGATATACTGGGAACGAGACACGCGTTGTAAAAACTTGAAATAAATGAAATGATAGAGCTTGTCCATGGTGCTCTGAATTATTGTTTCTTGGTCGAAATCTGTTGTCAATAAATCCGGCGTTGTTTCAGTTTCTCATCGTCGGACAGTCCGTTTATCCCGCAGACCAGTTTGAAAGCTCTTGGTATATCATACGATATTGAATGTTGAAAGAAGCGAGTGAACGCGTTGAACGATGTTGCAGGAAAGAGAGAGACTTCCATTCAACAAGTTGCAACATTGTTCAACATGTTGACTCGCTTCTGTCAACATTCAACATGGTATGAAACACGGTTCAATATTTGTTGTCAACAAATGTTGAACGATGTTGAATTGAACCGTGCGTCTGTAGTCACCGCATTCAGCGGCAATTTTCGAATACGAAACGGACTATAATTATGGCATTTTGAAATTAAAAGATACAGGAAATTAAATATACAGTAAAGCGAGCCACGCAAATCATTCGAGTGACCAGTAGAAAGGGCGGTGAATGCGGCACGTCGCATAACATATCGGCTCGGTCGGTTCTATCAAACCTTAGCGATGAGAAACGGAAAAGGTAGGGATAGCCTTAACTACAAATAAAAACCATTTTGGATATGCCGCCTTAAAGGGGAACTCAACCCTAAAATCAACCCAATGTCTATACAAACATGTATTCGAAATAAATAGGTTCTGCTATTTAATTTGTCTGTGTTGCGCGTCTAACAAGAGAAAATCCGAAAACCTTCCTCACAGCCTCCAGTATGTACAGACGGCTCAAGTCTTGTAATTTGTGACGTAGTATACGGGGAATAAATTAGTTTTGCCATGCCGTCCCCTACATTCAATAGCAGGCCTAATGGCTTCTAATTGCGGACCTTTGTGCTAGAGATGTGATCGTTCTTCCTTGGTATGTGTGACGTACGTTATGGGGAAATTTGCACTGAATTGAGCCGCCACACAATATAGATTTTTCAGCGGAAAATCGAACTTGAAGACTAATTTTCTCCTCATAAACGCGCAACACAGAAAAATAAAATATCAGAACTTATTTCTTTAGAATACATCTTTGTAAAGACATTGGGTTGATTTTAGGGTTTAGTTCTCCTTTAAGGATGGACCATTATACTTCGGGGGTGGGGTTGGGAATTGTTTCTGGAAATATTTTATTTTTACGACTAAAAGCTGTGTAAGAATTGTATCACTGATCGATCGGTCACTGTTTAATTTTTCTTCTGCGGTTTGTCGTGAAGGAAATGTTTTCTCTTCCAATCCTCTGGAATTTTTTTTTTGGGGTTATTCCATTTCCCAAATATAACGGCCCATCGATCCCATACACTGATTTGTTTTCCTTCAATGATTGCGCGAATATATAACCGTTATGTCGGCTTTCTGCAACAACTGTTGGAACTTATCTCTGCGTTGTGCATTGAACATCCTCGTCTGTAATTCCTCTAGCAATTTATTTTTCGTTTACCATTGCGAGACAAATTGCAGAGAATATTTCACGTACGTAGCAGCTCTTTCTGTGGACAGTCTTCCGTAATGACTGAAGACGGTACAAATAACTTAAAATGAGTCTTCGTGATTTTTTTCTTTTCTCAAGAGGAATTCTGCAGCAATGGGCATTTGTCACGCGCTGAATTGAAATCACAGCAATAACCAATGAATTAAGCTCGTGATACGGCATGGGAAAGGCTTTACTGGACACTTATAGATGTTTATAAAAGCTATAGCTAGGTCATTTATCTCTATATTTGAAGCTTATATCAGCGATTTTATAGGAAAATCACATGCATGACGAGGTTATCCGTAATTCCACGTTAAATTGCACGAGAAAACCGATATCGCCCGAGTCGCGAAGATATCGGTTTTTCGAGTGCAATTTAACGTGGAATTACCGAGTCGGGCATGTTATTTTCCTTGAATCGCATAGTTCGATTAATTACTTGAAGATTTAGTACTTTTGTTGATATTTTGCTAAGTTATAAATAGCGCGTGTAGAATACAGTGGGTCCACTCTGAATCGCCACTCCTCTCATTTGCGAAATCAGACGCTGATTGGCTCGCTGTGACTGCGATTCTACATCAAGTAAATAGGTGACTTAGTAACCCCCCCCCTTTTCCCCCGCAGCTCGTGCCGAACTGTATGGTCGTTTTAGCCCAGTGGAGGTGAATAGTGGTGGTGGTTATACGACGAGGCGTTTTCGAGTGCAAATACGGGCTAAAACGAGTGCAAATATGAGACCGTATTACACGGGTCGCGAACAGGTTTGCACAGGTTTATCAGTCAATATTAACATACATCTTCCAACAAAGCTTCAATACCAGCATTATTCCACCAGACTGGTCCACAGCACTTATCACAGCAGTATACAAAAAGGGTCCCAAAGCAAATCCAGCCAATTACAGACCTATTTCCCTTACATGCCTGTGCTGTAAGGTAATGGAGCACATTGTCATTAGCCATATGAATAAACACCTGGCCACTAATAACATCTTAGTAAGTAACCAGCATGGCTTCAGAAAACAGCTGTCCTGTACAACCCAGCTTATAACCGTTATTCATGACTGGGCTACTTCCTTAAACAATCGTAGCCAAACAGATGTAATCCTACTGAACTTTAGTAAGGCATTTGACAAAGTGTCGCACAGTAAACTAGCTGCAAAGGACTGGTCCACAGCACTTATCACAGCAGTATACAAAAAGGGTCCCAAAGCAAATCCAGCCAATTACAGACCTATTTCCCTTACATGCCTGTGCTGTAAGGTAATGGAGCACATTGTCATTAGCCATATGAATAAACACCTGGCCACTAATAACATCTTAGTAAGTAACCAGCATGGCTTCAGAAAACAGCTGTCCTGTACAACCCAGCTTATAACCGTTATTCATGACTGGGCTACTTCCTTAAACAATCGTAGCCAAACAGATGTAATCCTACTGGACTTTAGTAAGGCATTTGACAAAGTGTCGCACAGTAAACTAGCTGCAAAGGTTGAATACTATGGCATTAATGGCCGTACACTTGGTTGGATTAACGCCTTCCTCCACAAGCGCTGCCAATATGTTTCGGTAAATGGTTCTCACTCAGATATTGCCTGTGTCACTTCCGGTGTCCCCCAGGCTCAGTCCTCGGCCCAACTTTGTTCCTACTCTACATTAACGACATTGTAGAAGATATCAACTCAAAGATCAGATTGTTTGCAGACGACACTGTTGTCTACCGACAGATTGAGTCCGACCTGGATCACAAGATCCTCCAGGACGACCTTGACACTCGAACGAAGTGGTGTGCATCATGGTCAATGGAATTCAATGATGTGAAGTGTCACTTACTGCCTATAACCAACAAACGCGAGCCAAGTAAGTTTACTTACCATATGAATGGCAAAGCTCTATCTCAGAAGTCCTCCCACGATCTTCGATGGAACGCTCATTGTTCTAATATTACATCTAAAGCCAACAAAACGTTAGGAATTGTACGTAGGACATTGAAACCTTGTTCTTTATCTGTTAAAAAACGAGCATATGAATCGCTTGTTAGACCCAGGCTTGAATACGCATCAGAGGCCTGGAACACTCATACTGATTCTAATATATCTACGTTAGAACAAACTCAAAAGACTGCAGCAAGGTTCGTCTGCAATAGCTATGATCGATATACTAGCACCTCTGACCTCGTTAGTTCTCTGGGCTGGGACACTCTTGAGAATCGAAGACTTGCCCAGCAGGCCACTATGTTTTATAAAATTCGTAATGGCCTGGTGGACATAGACGTCCCTCACAATATTGTCCCTAACCCCAGACACAATAATTTGTACTACTGCCAACCTTCGTTAGCCTCCTCCGCAGGCATCTCTATTTATACCGGAGAAGAAGAAAAAACGAAATTGGGTTTCCTGTGGCGAGGGAGGCGAGGGAGAAGAGACTGAGGCGAGATGGGGAAAGGAAGAAAGAAGGAGAGAGAGAAGGAGAGTCCAAACCATTCGATATTTGGCAGGCATCTCCTCTCTTTTCTCGCGCTCCGCGCTCGCCTCAGCCCCTCGCGCTTCGCGCTTGACACAGGAAACCCGGTCGGTTCCTATTAGAGATGCCTGTGGAGGAGGCTAAACCTTCGTGTAATGTCTTGGCCTTTAGCTACTCTTTCTTCGTCCGAACAATTCGTGTTTGGAATAAATTACCTGTTCACGTAGCTAACACACCGTCATTAGCATATTGGCCCTGCAATCAAGTCCATGAAGCCTCCTCCATATCTGAGGCATTTATAATTTGTTTATATATTTATTTATTTAAAATAGCTACATTTACATGACTATTTATTATACCTGTATTTAACTACAATATCCGCACTTGCACTATTTTATTGACTTTGTACTTCACCATTGTATTGTAACTAGCTTTAAGCTTTCTTATTATTTTATGCACCTTCCGGTATTAGTGTATACTATCCAAGGAAGCAAAAATCTATATAAGATCTAAGATTACACGAAAAGTTGTGTAATACGGCTGGGAATTTTTACTCGTCAATTTTATTTTTCTCGCCTTTCAGGCTAAAATTGACGAGTAAAAATTCCCAACCGTATTACACAACTTCCGCGTAATAACCTCTATATTTACCGAGCCGAATATCCACCACTATTCACCGACACTGAGGTGAATAATTATTTTAGTGTACCCAGCACTAAATAGTTATTTTATGTCAAATGGGCAAAAACTCGCGCGAAGTGATCGCTGTTTCGCCCGGTGGTGAATAGCAAAGAATATTCACCTCCGGAATAGCCAACCAGAGCGCGCTAAAAGCACTATTTGGCGCCGGCTGGTGTGGTCTATACTAATTAAATATATTCTATTCTCCTTTTCACGCTGAGCATTATTCTCCGGAGCATCGCACTGAATCCTTTCGGACAAGCCATGAAAATAGGTTATTGATATGCCGAAACATCAACAACACTGTACATACGCTGGGATTTTTAATGAAATTTCATCCAGGATATTTAACAATTATTCACCGAAGTGTAGGTGAATAGTGATAATATATTTACCGAGCCGCTTTTGAGCAAAAACTCACGCGAGATGATCGCTGCTTTGCTCGGAGGTAAATATGAAATCATATTCACTGTTTGAGTAACCAATCAGAGCGCGCGAAAAGTGATATTCACTGGTGTGGTATATACTAATATATCTGATATATTTTAATTAGTATATTGAGTCATTAGAGCAGCCGAAAGCCATACGATAATAAAATATATCATATATATTAGTATATACCACACCAGTGAATATCACTTTTCGCGCGCTCTGATTGGCTACTCAAACAGTGAATATGATTTCATATTCACCTCCGAGCAAAGCAGCGATCATCTCGCGTGAGTTTTTGCTCATTTGACATAAAATAAAATAACTATTTGGTGCTGACTATTCACCTGGAGTGTGGTATATACTAAAACAATTATTCACCGAAGTGTTGGTGAACAGTGAACTATTCACCTCATGCACTTCGGTGAATAATTGTTAAATATCTCAACCACGAAACTTCTGTCGTTGCAATCAAACTAAACTCGTTCAGTGTTAATTTCTAACTCTAAGTTGTGAAAAAGAAACATGCGAAGTGCAAAGGTTAGAACGCAGTTTTTGCCGGTGTCCGTGACATCTATACCGGCATCGATTCTGGAATAGCCCAATATGGGCTCCTGTTCAAGTATAATGTCCCAAGAGCGATCCTTGGCCAAATATCTGTGGCATACCAGTGGCTTCAAAAATGGAGTATATCCAAGTGTAAAACAAAGTTGGCAAAACTTCATGAAAGGTAGAAACAGGTATGTATTAATAATTACAAGGTCAAAGTCAAATTTAAAACATTTGGCTGGCAAAATGACAGGAAAACTACATAGTTTATATCTTTATTTGGAGTCTTTTTAGAGTGGTTTTTCCCCTTAGGCTTAGCCCTCTGTATAAAATAACACAAGAAACAGCGTGGAAGCAATAGGTATGTTTATTCGTTCATTCAAATGGAATTCTAATTTACTGCGAATATCTGCTATACGAATACAGTCAATCTCGAAAACGTTGTCCTCAAATATACATCTATACTGTAAGTACAAATGATAAATGCCAATAAAATATACTTAACATTATGAGATATCTTCAAGATGTGTTTTAAATAAGCCTGACCCAATTGCAAAATAAATGTATTTCAAGAAGAATGTATTTGAGCCCTGATCGCACAAGAGGAAATACACATATGGTATATATTGGCTTAAATTGTTAGATGTATTTCCTGTTGTGCAATAATAGGTAGAATATAATATCATTAAGCTTATATAGCGCTTATACAATTAGATCTAAGCGCTTCACATTAATGTATATCACTATATGAATAGATTTAATCTAAATCATAAAAATAAATATATATAAATGTACAAGAAATCATTTAAAAAATCATTACTAACCTACTGAATTGCTATACGCAACGTAGAACAAATGAGTCTTCAGTTTAGATTTAAATTCTGTCAGCTTGGTGCATTTTCTGAATGAAGCGAGCTTATTCCACAATTTAGGAGCTGCTACTGAAAATCTGTCTTGGAATATATTTTTCGTTTGCCTCTTGAATCAGGATTATCGAAAAAAACATTTTCGGTTCTTTCATTGCGAATTATTTTCAGCAGTGTTTAAGAAACAATGCATACAATACGTAGTAATGATTAGTTACATGTATGCTATAAATGAGAAAAGCAAGATAAAAGTTTTTTAAAAAGCAATCATCGGCAGCGAAACCCTCGTGGCGTAGTGGCGAGGGATTAGTTTCAATTCTACCAAGACGCTAAATATTTTTTATATAGTTGAGATAGCGTACTTGCGAGTATTTTCGTTCTAAAAAATTCTAAGTGTCGCTTTAGTTTGTACTTTCAGGGAACCCTACAAATTCGGGTTTCTTACACCGAGAAAATACCACATTTTCTAAGATATCCATATGTTATGTATATTTTATGGTTTTGGACAACGTTTTCGAGATCGACTGTATAACCTATATATATATAAACACTGTCACAAAACCGCAGGTCAAGCAAAATCAATACTACTAGAAGCATCATCAGTGCAGTTCATTGCTTCCTAAGAGGACATGCAAGGTTAACTTAATTATTATCATATTTACAATTCAAATAATGTTGTTACACCTCGACCTTTCAAGAGGCAACACGCTAAGCCTTAATTAATTGGAACAAGTCCACATACCTCAGATTCACAGTAAACAAACAAAACATCAGGTACCTAAGTTATACACTCTGAGCTACAGTCTGTCTGAAATGAACCATCTATAAAAAGATTAATAATAATTACCCACAAGCTGTTTCACCAGCTTTGGTGTATACAACAATCATTACATCTTTATATATTCTTGATCATGCATTGTAATTTCTAATTTGTTTTCCAAGCCACACAACAATGAATTTTAACAGGGCCTGACCAAAGTGGACCCAGCTGAACCACGGATTGAATTGGAATTTAGCATCTTGGTTTTTGTGGAGGGAGGAAAACTGGAGAAAAACTGGAGTAATAGTTTATTTTACGTTAGCTAAATAATGTCATTTCTAAAGAAGCAGCAGAATTTACTTTTAAAACAACAAATCATATTTATTTATCAAGATGTCCAAGGTTTTCATAAACATCACAGTAACAATAGAGATTGCAAATAAATTGGCAATCATGGTTTCAATAATTATTTTCCACAATAAATCACTAGGACTCTAGTTATGTTGGCACGACAATACTCAAAACACCCCAACCCAAAGAATGAGCAGTGCAAAAACAATAGCTACAGTATAATGGTTGAATCAGAATACAGGTCTGAGTGGTACTGTATTACTCTGAAAATTAAGAGACTTCCCCTCAAAAACTTCAGTTTACAGACTGTTTATTGTTCAGAATTAAATTAATTGCAACATTGTCATAATGGACAACGTCATTAAAGTCCAGAATACAAAAAAATAATTTGTCCAATCGAACCATAATGAGCTAACTTACAATATTAAAAAAGTTTCTTCAATAATAATAATTTACATCAGGCCTTTTAACTGACAAACAAAATTCTACATAAACTCTAAAATTATTCACTAGTGCTTGGCTACCAGCACATTGAATAGTTTATGGAACTTTATAGCATTATTTTGATACATGTACACGATGCACCAGTTATATTAATGAACTGCATGTTTTACATGTCATGTACACGAATGAATAAAAGTTATTCTATAACCTATTTACATTTCCTTAGTTCAACATAAGAACTATTTGCTCATTACCCAACAAAGCAAGCAATGTGAAAAAAGCTATCAAAGAATCCACTAAACTTAAAGTGCCTATGGTTGAAAAATAGACCCAGTTTATTTTATTACATTTTAGTCTTCTCTTAGTCATTATGTGCAATTAAAAATACATCTGGAGATCTTCTTGTTGAAGCTATGCATAATTGTCAAAATCATGCAACAAATTTTATGCTGTTAAAGATATGCTAATCACATTCATGTCAGTTCGTTTGCACATCTATATTCGTCTTCGTAAATAATACAAAATACAGTGCGTTTTTTTGTTTAATTCTCATTCTAAATATGTCTTACTTGAGAGGCCTTGCTATCTGTCAATTTTTTTTCTGAAAGAAGCCTTGGCATGGGCCATATTTTTACTTTATTATTCCCAACTTAGACACGAAAAAAAAAATGTTTGTGCTCTCCAATTTAAATGCACAAATTGACTAAGAGAAGACTAAAATTTAATTAAATAAAAACAGGGTTGATTTTTAATCTCTAGACTAGTTCTATAATTGAAAACTACAACTGCACCAATGACTGTATGTATAGACTATACAGATGCATTTACTCAGCATTGGCCCCATCTTGGTGTTAAACATTCATAAATACCAGTAGCCTGTCTCTCCAGGCATTCAGGGTTCTACATTTTCTTAAATAGTGTTTAATAAAAAAATCTGAATCTTATTGGTATTTGCAAATATTTAACTTCAGAATTGAGAAAATATGAGACATTTAACACTGCTTTAACAAGTCTGGAGTCATTACAATCAACAGTACATTGTAATATGAGCATGGTATTTTGGTCACTAGTACTAAAGTAACCCTATGCCATTGTTTCCTTTAAGAATTATAATTAATACTAACTGTAATTTTACTGTTTTTCTAAATGTAATTCCACAGTATGTTTCTTTACATATTCTAATGGAAACTAACCTACTACCCTGTGAGCAGAGGTTCTCATCTCTTTGCCATTTCTGTAGGAAAGGCAAAGAGATAGGAAACCTCTGCTCACAGGATACTAACCCATACTCTACTTAAGGCCACAAGGTACATGTACAGAATGAAAACTTTTTCCAAATAGGTTTTTATTCTATCAATGGATGACTAGTTCCTATTAAAACTAGACAAAGTGTAGGTCTGCATTGCTAGGGAATAAATACTGGTATACAATGTAATATAAACTAAAAGTCGATCAAGGTATACTAACCATTGTGAGAAGAGAGTTGCAGCTGACGTTTCAATCGGCAAATTTCTGAATTTCTAAAATAGTCATTAACACAATATCAAATTGTAAGACATTTTAATTTAAAATGTTGACTACCTTGTGAAGAAGTTAATAACAACTACGATTGTCCAAGTGGCCTTACAAGAGAGCATGAAAGATGACATGCCATGACATGCAATACATTCAGTCAAAAAGTATAATATTTACTGGTCTTTTGATAAAATACTGACAGTGTTAAAAGAAATACTATTACTATGCAATATGGGATACCCACACAACTTCTTTTACAGTAATCATATTCAATTTTCCTCCAGGTTGCTATCTTGGATTCTTAACGTTAATTTAACTAAACCTCACAGGGTTCCTATAACCCATTCAATGAAAATTCATTGGAATATATACCCATAATAATCACAGATATAATTATTATTACATGTTCCTACTGCAATAGTTATCCTTGGGATTAAAGATTTGGTTTAGCATATTTTAAGTTATGGTCAAAATTGGAGAATGTGTCACATACCCCATTGTCGTTAACCATGATTCAAAGGCTTTCTGTGTTAACTGTTTCAGTTACTTTTACTGATATACAATGAATGTATATACTTAAACACAGCTGTATTATAATTTTAGAAAGTATATATTCCACACAGCCTAGCCAGAGGCTCAAGGGAAAATCCAACAATTGTGATAATTTAATTCTACAAAGTGTAGTTTACAACTCCAATCAAAAATTTCCTATTGAGAATCACTAGGAAATCAAACATTTTAGAAAGACAAAATCCCCAAATATTAACACTGGGGATGGCAAGAGTTTTATTGTTCTAAAATGTTTGATTTACTAGTGATTCTCAATAGGACATTTTAGATTGGAGTCAAACTACACTTGATCCTATCCAAGTTCAAACAGTCAAACCACCAATAATATTACATTAGTTAATCCAATGCATTAATATAACTAAATTATGTTAGCCTTTTAAGCAACCACTATTAAAGGTTGTCCCCTTCCCATGCCACTATGGAACCCCTTTGTTCCATCTGGTCCCCGCGGCAACCGTTCAATCCCTTCCAACTGGATCATTCGGTGTTTCACTGGTCCTGAATCAACTAATGGTGAATGACCACTTGGTTTAGGAGAGGTAGTTTTACGACGCTGTGACCATGGACTATTTGGTGCACTGTTGCTACCCTCCTTAGCTGGACTTACATCCGTTTTGTGCTTTCTTGTCGGCTCTGGACTACTCTGAGGTGACCGCCATTGTCCAGTAATTCCTGGTAACTCTTTACGGACCATCCGTGGACTATTCTGGGGACTATCCTTTGGACTACTGGAAGAAGCCCCTGGACTGCTGCGATACCGACGCCTACAGCTGCTGAATGGGTTGTAGGAACCATCTGTATCCGATGAACAGGAACTCGTAGTACTAAGGCTTTCATCTGTCGATCCTCCTGCCAGTTCGGCCACGCGTTTGTTCTTATTCTTCTTCCCCCTATTTCGCTTGCGTTTTGTTTTTTCGTCGTGCTCTTCGTCTGATTCTGGCACTGAATCAACATCCCGGTCCTTGAGTTTAGGTTTCTTTTCCTTTTTCCTCCCTCCTTTCCCCATCTCGACCACTTTCATGCCACCATCTTTACTTAATTCACTACACGCACGTGCGGCTGCTGCCATCGTCTCGAATTCGATCACAGCGAAAGTTTCACTCTCGATCTCAGGGAACTTCGACACGTAGCTCTTGATATCAGCTGGGACAGCTTTTCCTGGCCGAATGATTCGAATCAAGACGATTTCACCACATTTAGAAAACATTTCACTGACATGTTCGAACGTCGGCTTGTCGATTTTCGACACGACAACAGTACGACCTGGATTGCGTTCCATTAACTCGGAACGAAGCGGCTCGTTCCTCTTCACCTTAGTATTCTCTGAGTTTAGAGTCAACTTGGCTGAATCCTTCAAAGCTTCTGCGACAACCCTGTAATCTTTAGTCAATGACTTGACTCTCTTGAACGAAGTAATGAGTTTGAGATTAACGAAACCCTCTTTATTTCGACGGACATGCTTCAGTAAAAACGCATCACGAGCCAAATTGTCGTCGCTCAAATAAAGCTCCACTTGGGATCTTATTTTCTCTTTTAGCTCATCGCTTGGAGGGTGAAACTCTTCTAGCAGTTCTCGAGAGTCATTATCCGAATGGGATTCAGCGGGGCTTGGCGATCGAATACTTTGTTTGTGATCATGCTCTTCTTCGGAATTCGAAGAAGCGGCGAGATCATGGTCAGAACATGCAGTGAACTCCTCTCCGTTAATCAAAACTTTCGGGGAGTTTTCCAACTTCTTCACTGCTTCCTTTACCACGATTTTATCACCCTGATCTTCAGCCATCTCAGAGATACACAACGAATCGATGGTTTCTCGAAAAAGACGACTTCCAAACAGTCTGATCTATACCTAGGACCTACCACTACACTCGACTGACAACTGAAATGATGTGCGTTAGTGTTGTCTATTTATATCACTCAGTGCAATGACGCAATGAGATCGAGGCTTGCACTTCGGCTTCCGGTCTCAAGGGACAAACGTAACCAACCCATTGACCTTTCTAGCGATCACGTTCTATCGATCATTCGACTCTATTTTCACGCGCTCGAAACTTTTTCCACTTTGGATATTGCGATCAAGCAAACCGGTGATTTGAAAGCCGAAAGGCACGACATTGGTTTAATTACATTTCACTAATCGGCAAAATTGATGTGATGGTGATTACGTTGTGAGTCGTGACTGCACGTAAAGTACGAGTACGCAAAATACTGGCACGCAGCTAAAATTCACTTCATTGTCTTCGCACCAGGAATGACAACTGAAACTAAACCCATTCTGGCATGCGAAATAATAGTTTAATTGGATGCAAGGGCAGAGTTCAGGAGACCAAGAAGAAGCGACCAGCAGTTAAAAAAAGTTCTATAAAAATTGGGGTCTCTTTTTTGCCTTGAGTAATTTTTTTGCAAGAATTGAACGATAACAAAAAGTTATATATCTAAACTACAAGCTGAAAAACCTATATAAAAGCTAGTAAAAGAAAAATAACTGCGCAAGGAAGGATGTATGATCTTTACGTCACTTCAAAAGTACATTTGATTCGATACTGATTTGATACGGGCGACTAGTGACGGAAAGCGATGTTCAAAGACCAGTGAACTAGAATTTTGCAAATTACCAGTTGCTGTGACGGTTTTTCTTATAATTTTCGGTTGTGACTGATTTACTTTATTGAACAGCTAGCTGGTTCTGGAACCAGTGGAAACAGGATTTCCTGGCTGTCCGTTGGGCGTTTGCACAAGCCGGGAAGTCGATGATCGATCCAAGTAAACGTTGTACCACAGGCAGCCCGATTAAGGCGCGATAGGATCGGCGCATAAAAAAATCGACGTTTACATCGGGCCTTAATGTTTAGAAAAATTGAAACGGTACTAACTGAATGGTCAAGGAAGTCATAAAATTTTATCTGAGTATTCTTCATCGCTGATGTGTTTAGAACTAATTTACAAAATTTGACTCCGTGACCGTGTTGTATCCGGAGACTGACAGATGCTCGCCTCCGCTTCGGATCGGTGCACGGCCTCTCATTTTGTAAATAATACTTATAAAACATAGTTACGATGTTCTAATGAGTCCCAAAACACTGTGGTTATTCAAGAAATGATTTAATTCAGAATCCTTTGATTCCCGACTCGGCGTTCGTAGTGAGGGATAGTCAAAATGAGGCTCACCTGGCAAAAACAAAGGATTGCCTTGCTTTGAATCCAAGATGGCCACCAGCTGAAAAGTTGAAATAAAACCAGGGGACGCCGGGGACTGGGGAGGACCGGAAGAGTCAGACTCCGTGCAATCGATCACGTTTAATAGCCAGTTAGTTTATATCCCGTTTATATCACATTTTTGTACCGTAATACCGTAAAGCTCCGAAAGTAACGACCCCCAGAAAGTAACGACCCCCGAAAGTATCGACCCCGAAAGGCTGCTAATCCCGAAAGTAACCACGTTCGTTACTTTCGGAACTTTACGGTAGGATACTATCCGATAGTTTTTTTTGTTATTATAATTATTAAATTTACAACTACTGTATTATTTCTAATCAAACTTTCAACGAACGACGTCGCCGTCATCTAGAATTTAGTTTGCTCCGCGTCATGCTTCTCTGCATGTCTCTATAACTCAACATAGCACGCGGACGCGTTTTCTATATCTTCAGTGGCATACTTAGCTACCTGACTAGTATAGCTACAATAGTACCAGTTTTCAGCTTAATCTATCTATTTTGGAAATTATATTTATTTATCACCTCTTTGTACAAGTAACTGTTGTTGTTGTCTTTACAAATATACATTGTCACCGTATGAAGGGTGTCCGTTCTTTTCGTTGTTTTGGGATAAGAAAATAGAACTTTGGCACACACGTTGGTGATTTTAGCCTATCACATTATATGTATATATAAACGTTGACCCATGCAAAATCACGTCCTGTTATGTCAATACTCCCGGTTCTTCCTGGGTTTTATTCCCGGGGGTACTCCCTTAGATAAGGTATACAGGGACGTGTCGCTGGACAGGGTATAGTTTTCGAGCGTTTTAGTCTGGAACAGGGTATCAATTTTCCGAAATTCAGTCTGGAATAGGGTATATTTTTACGACTTTTAGTCTGGAATAGGGACGTTGCAAAAATTAGCAACTATTGGTCTGGCCAGGGTAAGGGTTTGAAGGGCCTAGCGGTACATCCCCACCAAAATTTCCAGAATATCAGTAGTCCAAGGTATTTACTGAGTGACTTCTTTTTAATTGGTTGAAGTAGATGCTAAAAAGCGACTGACATTGCGAACGATGAAGAATTTTCTCAGCACGTCAAAAGTTTAAAGTACAATGTCCAAAATGATTTGAGCTCATTGGCTTTCTTCAAGGACCAAAAATGACTCTCCTTGATGACGTCATTGGATTGAGTCATGCTAAAAGTTCCCCGGTTAAAGTTCAAACAAGGAACAAAGCGGTAGATTTCGTATACGAGCAGGCAAGTTACGGCAATGTCAGTACACGAGACGATTTTTAACGATTTTTAATGCATGTTACACGAGACAACTTTTAGCGCAACATGATGCGGCAACGGGTATATTACATGAGATGATTTTTAGCGCAACACCCCTAACCTAGCACCTAGGCTCCTACTCCGACAGCCTCGTTTAGAAACATAGCTGACGAGTGTCTCTGTTTGTTGACGTAGCCTCGTTTCCGTGGACGTAGCGAACAGGTTTCTGGGACGACGTTGCGCGAAAAGTCAACGGCGAGGGTGTTACACGAAGCAACTCAACAAAATTCGGGCAACAATGTTGCAGGTTTTTGAAGTAATTCAATCGTCCAGCGCGCCATGTTAAACTATGTTGACTTTTTTCGTACATCCACCTTTAGAAAACTACCTTTACGGCACGGTTACTGTACGGGATTCCTTGACATTGAAAAGGTTTCCCTATTGTTTTGTCTTTCTTATCCAATCAAACCCCCGCCCCCCCCCCCCCCCACCCCCCCCCCCCCCCCCCCCCCCCCGAATGGCCAGTGGACACGCGGCTAAGCATATTGTTTCACCTTCGTTCGCAGGAACCGGGACTCAACCAGAGTAGTCGAGACAGTTTAACCTTCTTTATTCGTTTACTCCGCGGATAATTCCGCGCCGGCCAACTCTCCAGATTCTACAGTGTTACGACTTTTAAGTAGTTAATGTGCAAGTCATACTGGGAAACGGGTTAAGATCTTACTTATAACTAAAGCCCAAAAGCACTTTGAAAAAGGTTTCAAGATACTATAAGGAACAAATTGTAAAATGTTCTGCAACGTTCGACTTAAAGTGCCAATAACCCCCCAAAAAATATTTTTGACGTCTATTCTGTATAGCGCCCTGACAAAGAATTCGAAAAATAAAAGTGAAAAAACTAAACTTCGACGATTTACTGGCGTCAAAGTTAGCGAAAACATCCGTTTTGGGCTTCCTGTTTCCAGTTGGAAGTCAGCGCGAGTCTTGGGGAGGGCCTGGAATTATGACGTCAATCGGGCGCATTTTACTACAACTACCAGAATCCTTTGCACGGTTTCTTTTGTTCCTTTAATTTAGACTATTGTCTGGTATTCTCAAAGGAGTTGGAAAATCTGAATAAGAAAAAGAATTCAAAAAGGAAAAACGTCCTATTATAGTCTAATCAATAGGAAATAAACTCCATCACAAGAAAGAGCACAACGAAATTAGTAAATTTACCAAGTTTGGTGATATTTCATTGGATATTTATCATGTGGTGAGCTTGCAAGAGTCGCAGAAATAAGAGACGTTTGTATGGGATTGAACGAACGCCTGACTACATACACGTCACATGCCACTGGTCTCCAGGCTCCAAAGGGAATTGAAAACTGACGGCCACATGTTCTGGTTCTCAACTTTGAAACGCCGTAAATAAAATACTGTGAGTTTTAGCCTCCTATTTTTGCCTTAAGTTCTAAATAATGGTTTAAAGTTTCAATTCAAAAAAAATTTTTGGGGGGGTTATAGGCACTTTAAGGCATAAGGTTAACAGTCTGTAAATAAATAAGAAGAAATGTATGGTTGCATAACTGGTAAATAATTAGATGAACTCGAGTTGACAAAGAAACTTCCTAAGTTGCTCTTGCGTGAAACTCATTCTCGCCGAAATGGTTCAGGTGTTTCGTATACCAGTTGTCAATTTACACTAATAGTTTTTTAAGCCTAGAGTTCCGTGCAAAATTAATTCCCGAGAGAGAGAGAGAGAGAGAGAGAGAGAGAGAGGGGGGGGGGGGTACTCAACAAAGTTTTATACGGGGAGGCTCCGCCCCGAGGTCCAAACCCTTACCCTTTTATGTAACATTTTTTTACAGAAAAGGTAACCCTTTCATATATCTTCCATAAAAAAATATACCCCTTTCACATACCCACAGTAGAAACACTGCATCCGCCTTTTCTGTACGCTTGGAATGAACTTAATGAACGATATCCCGGGAAAAACATCAAGCGTTAATAGTACTAGCAGAGATGCAACAATATTATTTATTCAGTTCACGTTGTGGCGAGAGTCAAGATACTCCGGACCATCTGGTATACAAACAGCGAGTACTTTTCTTTGCGGCCTTCATAATAAAAATGACAGTTTTCTCTACCCTTTTCTATACTTCGAGTTCAGAATAAGTTCGTTAAAGGCCGGAAAAGAATTACGAACTGGAAAACATAATTGGCGAAGTGTGTTTCTAAAGGTCAACTCATTTGTCCCTAGCTACACCTTATTACTCGGGCTGCCTGTGGCAGCGCCGAGTCTTAAAATGCAAGTCGTTTTTTTTTTTTTTTTATTCAGTGTAGCACGCGATCTGCGCATGCGTTAAAGGTCAAATTCACACCAATCAGATTGCACTGTGCTGGTCACGCAACAATCGCCAGGTTAATGTATTTACAGAATTTAATACAGTAAATCAAAATGGTCGACCCGCGAGGGCGAAAGCCTTCCAACAGGCTCAGGATATTTCAACTGGCGCTCTTGTTGACCATAAATATACATGAACAACCAGGAGCCGTAATACATTCGATCAGCGCTGTTTGGACAGATCCAATGTACATTTAGAAACGTAAGCGAAATACAATATCCAAACACGTTTGGATATCAACGGGTATCGAATTATCATCAAAGGTTAGATCTCGTCAGGCGCGCTCAGATAAGAAAGTTCAAAGCTCTCAGACAAGGCGAGACAAGGAGATATTACTTTCAATGAGTCATTGTTAGAAATCTATTCCATCGTGGGCGGTCTTGTACAGCTAAGGCATGTTTTACGACAGAACAAGAGCCCATCTGGGCTTTCACTCGGGCCACATGAGATTGAAGATGAAACTACCAAAAGATCCAAAACGAAAGTTCAGTTACGTAAGTACTGTAAGTAAACTCTTTTTGATTTGAATAAATTTCCTCTCAGTTTGTCTGTTAATGTACTTTTTCTTCTAATTATCGCTTTATTTAACATCTGTGATTTAGAGTATGCGTACCTCAGAATAAATTATTTGAAAGGTCAACTGAATTCTTGTGTCGATAAGCGCAAATGTTTTTTGTGAAACAGTCTGTGTACATGAGAAGCGGCTTAATAGAAGAGCTTTCTCATTTATAGGAATTACAATTTTTTTTCTTGCTATGAAATTTATGTTTCATTTCACATTTATTCATACAGTTTTAGCCGGACATTTCCCCGAGTTTTTGATCTATTTTCAATCAAATTCAAAGTCTGAATATGTCATTGTATTGCATTTATACACTTGAATTGCCAGTATTCTGTTGTTCGAATCCTGCGTTATCATAGTCATGCCATAAAAGCGATTAATAGACCAGTCTGTTTTTTTGACGTTCTCACTGGCGAATTAAAGCACGACTTGATACTAAGAGGATTTCAAATGAAAGTGTATTTCATCTTCAATCTCATGTGGCCCGAGTGAAAGCCCAGATGGGCTCTTGTTATCTTTTAATTGGAATGATATTACAATCATTCTTTTGAAATCCCACGATATATCTTCCTTCTTTACTGATATACTGAATCGTACTACTTCCAGGAAGGATTACTACATTTATATTCGAGAATACACTAAAAACCCAATCAATAATAAGTAGTGGTTTTTGAAATAATTATATATTGTACCACTTTGAATCGTGTAACGATATCACGATCGACGATCCCTAAGAATAACTTTTATGAATGCTTCTGTTCGTGGCTTTGGGATATGTAGCTTTGTATTTGAATGACGTAACTTGTAGTTGTACATGTGTTGGAACTATTTTACAAGATCACAGCCCAGTCCCACGTTACGTGACGTCATAGCCGCCATGTTGGTGACAGTTAACAACCTGGAATAGATCAGTTCTTCGTTAGCTTCTTTTGTTCTGTACACCAACATGGCCGCCATGCCCTTTGTCATTTGAATCTCTGGGGATTGAATGCCAAACCATCTATAATATTGTGTCGAGGAATTTTGAAAATATTTTCGTTCAGGTTTTATGACCTGGTTCGTACCAAAATAGGATGAAAACTACTTTTCCACTTTCAAAAGGGATAAAATCTGTAATACGCAACATCAAAAATCCCCGACAAATATTTTAGACAATTTACGGTTAGGATTCGAAAGGGATAACTTTACAAAATATTTGTTTGTGGTAATACACTATGAAAGCAACCTAAAACCTGTAATTACTTTGCAGAAAAAAGCTGTAAGAATAATTACCTTCACTAAGTTTGATGACCTATACTGTTCAAGAAACTAGGCATCCACAAATTTCTTGATTTAATTCATCTTCAAAAGTCAATATTCCTTTATCAATTCTACCATAAATTACTTCCACCAGACTTCAATACTTTTTTTCAGACTATGTATATCCTCCAAACATCATTACAATACAAGACTATCTGCAAAATCTTCATATTTTATCCCCTACATTAGAAAAAACTATGGTAAATTCAATATACGTTTCTTTGAGCTAAGATTTGGAATAATATTCATGAAATACTAAAGCCTAAATAAACATGCTTTCAAAAAGAAAATCAAAAATGACTTCATCAACTGATACTAGTTATTCCATTGTCTTTTCCTATATAACTATCCGCTAGTTTGACTGCTACCATAGTTTACTCTTTTGAGTGTACTAATTAACTTTATGATTTTATATAGCTTTGCTTTTATATTTATTTGTTTATTTAAGTTTACTGATCTATCTTAGAGCGGTTTTCAGTTGAGTGTAGTGAAACCAAACGCAAATTACCCATAGCCAGCCAATCATAGGAGCGAATAATCACAAGTAACTCATAAATGGCTTCCCTGTGAGCCAATGACAAACCAAAGCAAAACCAAAACGAATTTGCGTTTGGTTTTACTTTGTATTCTGATTGGTTGGTTTACTTTCTCAGCCAATAGGACTGAGCTTAGTAAACGCAAAACCAAAATACTTCCGACACTCAATTGAAATCCGCTCTATAGGAAGAGGTCAAAACAATGATACTCTAGCGGGACCCAATTCACTCTTTTCACCTAGTAGCCATCTTGGATTCAAAGCGAGGCAATCCTTTGTTTTCGCCAGGTTAGCCTCGCAGTGAGAGAGAGTCAAAACGAGGCTAACCTGGCAGAAACAAAGGTTTGCCTCGCTTTGAATCCAAGATGGCCACCAGGTGAAAAGAGTGAATTTTGATGCAAGGGGGGTTGTATCCATAACCCACCACCTATTTGGGCAAAATCTAGATTTTTGACCACAAATATCTTCTTGAATAAAATACTTATTGAAGAAGTAACTATATTTCTAGTTTCTACAGGCAGAGAAGAACGTGTGTCTGCATTAAAATCAGGTATTCCTATTTTACAACGCGAGAAAATCACCCTCGAAAAAAGGGGTAGGGGGTATTACCCGCCACACACCACCTCCCCTGACAAAATTGGGTCCCATTCGAAATCCATTGTTTTAACCTCTTCCTAATAAATAGTTATATAATTTCTCTTAAAATATTATATTATGACCAATTCTATTATTAAATTACACTAGTTTATTACCCAGTTATTTTAGCTCAAATATAGTTATTTTGGGTAACTATTACCTCATTTCTGTCAACATATACATTAATCTGCTCTTTTCTTTATTTTGTATGGTAATAAGTTGTTGTTGTTGTCTGGAAGCTGATCAAGACATGCACCCCAGTCATGCACCCCAGTCATGCAGACTGTAAGTAAAGTAATAGAGACAATTCCTACCGAAGTAATAATTATGTTACTTCGAACATTATTAGTCTTACTCCAGTCATGCAGACTGTAAGTAAAGTAATAGAGACAATTCCTACCGAAGTAATAATTATGTTACTTCGAACATTATTAGTCTTACTCCAGTCATGCAGACTGTAAGTAAAGTAATAGAGACAATTCCTACCGAAGTAATAATTATGTTACTTCGAACATTATTAGTCTTACTCCAGTCATGCAGACTGTAAGTAAAGTAATAGAGACAATTCCTACCGAAGTAATAATTATGTTACTTCGAACATCTATTAGGCTTACCCCAGTCATGCAGAAAGTAAAGTAATAAAAGACAATTCCTACCGAAGACATCTATTAGTCTTACCCCAGTCATGCAGACTGTAAGTAAAGTAATAAAAGACAATTCCTACCGAAGTAATAATTATGTTACTTCGAACATCTAATAGTCTTACCCCAGTCACGCAAACTGTTAGTAAAGTAATAAGAGACAATTCCTACCGAAGTAATAATTATGTTACTTCGAACATCTATTAGTCTTACCCCAGTCATGCAGACTGTAAGTAAAGTAATAAGAGACAATTCCTACCGAAGTAATAATTGTTACTTATATAGAGATAGGTCCGATAATTGATGTTATCGAGTGGTTTACGATTGAGTGTCGAAAGTACTAAGTAATTGTTTTGTTTTGCCTGCCTTTTCTATTGGCTGTGAAAAGGTTTTGTCATTATCAGCCAGTCAAGTTTTAAACTAAAACTAAACATTGTTTTTGTCCGTCACGCAATTAACCTTCGTTTTAGCGAGAGTTATCCACGATTGCGTTTACTTTTCCTCGTGAGTGGTTCAAGTAAAACCAATCACGAATTACTTCAGTTCGTGCTTGACTCATTGTGTTTTTACTTGCTCCTGATTGGCTCATTGTGTTTTTACTCGCTCCCGTGATTGGCTCATTGTGTTTTTACTTGCTCCTGATTGGCTCATTGTGTTTTTACTCGCTCCCGTGATTGGCTCATTGTTTTTACTTGCTCCTGATTGGCTCATTGTGTTTTTACTTGCTCCCGTGATTGGCTCTGTAATTACTTTGGTTTTGGTTTTACGGCACTCAACCGAAAACCGCTCAATTGCTCATGGAACAATACAGACGCGAAAATACGTCTGGCGTGCAGCAACATCGAACGCAGCCTCGACATCACGTAGAGGGTATGATGGGCTTATGAGTTCTTCATACGGGAACTTGTCCAATGTCCGGACCAGGAAATCTACTGCCTGCGTGAGATGGTTTCGTCCATAGTTATGATTACCTATCAGAGAACAAAACGTCAAAATGTCATACAGTAGAAGCTCCCTTAAGCGGACAACCTCGGAAATCAGAAAAGGTGTCCGTAACTGGAACTGTCCGCTTACGGAAATAGTTCTCGTAAGCGGACACTTGTGGAATATGGGATGTGTGTTCGCCTACGGGAGCTTCTACTGTACACTTTAAACGGCATTAACGCAACTTAGTGTCCATGAAATGATTGTTTGTTTCATTGACTTATTCAATGTCAATAATGGCAAAAAATGATTGGATTGGACTTCAATGAAAGAACATTAAGTACTATTTACAATATGAGCGAACGAATTGCATGGGATTTACAATGGCGAGCCGCTTCGGCGCTCGCCATTGTAAACCCCATACAATTCGGACGCGAATGATATGAAACCTATAAAACTTTTTTTAAATCTGAAATTTGGATGAAAAGCGTAAAATAAGGCTTCGGCAAAATAGTTTGCGCCACGGACATGCGGCGTGCACAAAAACAGGTCCCACATCGAAGAGACGGGATGTATGTTATAAGAGAGCAGCGTTCAGAAAACCAGGTCCCACATCGAAGAGACGGTGTGAAAAGAATAAGATAGCACATTTACTTTTGTCTTTTCACCCGGCCCGGGATAGGGGAAGTCAGTGATCGGTCGTGAGACCTCCCTCACTAGCTAGTATTCTGTACCTGATAGAGAATACTACTTGAGCTTTTACGGACCTTGGGGTCTGTATATCGATACAGAACCTGATGTTTTATTAATCAGGTACAGAGGACATCATGTGGTGTCGTTCGGCACACGGGATTGGCCAGTACCCTCATGAATTATTCATGAATATAATAACAGTGTTTACTTAACAAATAAAATATGGTTCTCCTTGTTATACAACAAAATAATGCACGCTCGAGGTCTTGAAAAACTGCGGCTTTTCAAGACCTCGAAAGTGCATTATTTTGTTATATAACAAGGAGAACCATATTTTATTTGTTTTATAATATAAACTTCAATGTAGACGAAGGAAATAAAGCTATCTTTAGAACCCGCGTAAAAATCTGAAAGCAAACTGACGACAGCAAAAAAAACATTTTAATGTACTTGACTTGTTTACAACTTTTTTCGTCGCTGATTGGTTCAATTGTGACAGCTTGACATTGACGATCTAAAAGCTCGTTTCTTATTGGATGAAGTAATCTGCTAAGAATAGAACGTGTCAATCGATAAAAGTGAAAGACAGAAATTGCAAGAACCGGCAAATGAAATGGGTTGTAGTATTGTCATCTGGTCAAAACTGTTGCAGGAAACAACTGAGTGCTTTCTTTTTACAATTTCTGGTCAGCACAGGAGAGGTTTATCTGCACATTATGATAGTACAAGGCGTTGAAACTGCCTGATGGAAAAGCATTCACAGAGAAAGCGTTAGCGAATTAGCGGCAGTAGAGTTAGACACGTGAGTTGAGGATTGCCGACTATTTTCTACAACAACTGCATAGTTGACGCTGATTACTGATTCTGTGGTCTGAAGAAGGGTATTTTCTTTATCCCAAGGAACAGACGGGTGTTGTAACTGCTGCTCTGATGGCCGTGTTGCGTAGCTTTTGAGGCTCTCTTTGTTGGCATGGCCGCTATACACATGAATGATAATCTACTCTTTTGAAATTCTGCCAGTTCTGGGTTCTCTGCAAGTTTTATCGCCCGTTTTTCATTCAGGAACATCCAGGAATCTCTCAAACGAATTTCTATACGAAACCAGAGAAATCCCATTGTATTCTTCGCAATTCACTGTTCAGGTTTCAGCATAAAGCAGGCTTATTACAGTTATCGTCGAGTTATTGGTGAGTCATGTCTTGTTGTTGTGTTGTCACTTTCCTCTCGTTTTAATAATACACCAGGCTATCAGAAAAAACACATTTTTCTTAAATTCAATCATTTTTTATATCAAACTCTCAATGAGTAACACTGTATTAGAATGTGGACATTGCTTTTCTCAACTTCAAACGTTTTAGCATCCCATTTTGTGGTCGCTTTAGAGTACGAAGCCGATGCTAAATTCTCTCGCCGATCCGCATTTTCTTTTAGTTTTGGGAAGCGACTTTTATTTTCCTCTTCTTCAACACACCTTAACAACTCAAAGTCGGACATGTTTTCTATGAAATTATCTCCGTTAGCTATATAAACTCGCGAAAAACAATCACCGATACGTTTTGTTTTGATTGGATTCTCAGCGTGCTTGACTTTTTCTTGAGCGTGCATTTATAACAAAATCAAGCACGCTGAGCATCCAATCAAATCGCACGTTCTTAGGATGATCCCATAATTTATATTATAAACTACAATAAAGCTGCAGGGATATGATACTGTTCCCGAAGCCGATGTGGTCATTATTGAGAGCTGTGTCGGTATAAATCTGTACACTGACAAGAGAATTACGTGTGAAGTTGATAGATTGCAACATAATCGTTCTAGTAATGGTTATTATGCTGGGGTGTCCACTTACGGGAGCTTAAAATCAAAAGAAATATCCAAATTATAACCCTCAAAAGTGTCCGCGTCTGCTTACGAGAATGTCCGCTTACGGGAATGTGTAAGTACAGAGTTTTACTGAGAGTTCAAACGGGGTTTTGGAAAGGCGTCCGTAACTGGAGCTGTCCGCTTACGAGAGTGCGGTCCGCACAGAGAACTTCGACTGTATACATTTTGGGTAAGAGTTAGAAAACAGTTTAAGAGTATTGAGGGTATACAAGTAACAAAAATAGTTTTCGTAAAATATTTGTATATTAGTCCTACTGCGATTATATCTCTACATCTTTGGACAGCAACAGGTGGGCTAAATGTATTATACGACAAAATGAAGCACGCACGCTGATTGGTCGAGAGCCATGTTATTGGAGTGCAAAGACACTGATGACGTCATGGTTGCACAAAATCATTTGTTATCTTCTTTTCCCGTTGATTAGTATATGTAATAATATAGATAAAAAAGTACTCAATTCTGATTGGCTGAGCATAGACATGTTAATCACTAACACCAGTGCAAACTAGTTAATTCAGTGCAAAAACTAGTTAATTCGGTGCAAAAACTAGTTAATTCGGTGCAAAAACTAGTTAATTCGATGCAAAAACTAGTTAATTCGATGCAAAAACTAGTTAATTCGGTGCAAAAACTAGTTAATTCGATGCAAAAACTAGTTAATTCGATGCAAAAACTAGTTAATTCGATGCAAAAACTAGTTAATTCGGTGCAAAAACTAGTTAATTCGGTGCAAAAACTAGTTAATTCGATGCAAAAACTAGTTAATTCGGTGCAAAAACTAGTTAATTCGATGCAAAAACTAGTTAATTCGATGCAAAAACTAGTTAATTCGGTGCAAAATCTAGTTAATTCGATGCAAAAACTAGTTAATTCGATGCAAAAACTAGTTAATTCGGTGCAAAATCTAGTTAATTCAATTCTCATTTTCATTTTTGCATCTATATCATTAACCGGTAATCATTAGTGTGGACTCGTGTTATTTTGTTAGAATTTACAAACATCACTCACACTATTAAGCGTTAATTTAGTCTGCGTAGCAGGCTCTCGGGGATATATTCAGAGTGTAGCCGACCGAGGCCGAGCGACCGGGACCGAGCGACCGGAGCCGAGCGAGGCCGAAGGCCGAGCGAGACGGAGGCGAGTGCGTCAGCACGAGAGCCTGCAATCGACCGCAGAGCTTTTGTTGATCTCCGTTCGCCAGCGAACGGTGCGACTTATTGGCTGAGCGCTATAATCTGTCAATCAAACTATCACTAACCTAATCCTAACCCTAGCTCCGGTATCAAGTCCTCATGCTTAAAAATTACATTCGTCGCTGCCTTCCAGTTTGATGTGGCTACATGTTTAATGAGATGTTTTGACTAATTTGATTAATTTGGGGGCGTTTTTGATAAGCTCTGCGGTCGATTGCAGGCTCTCGTGCTGACGCACTCGGCTCCGGTCTCGCTCGGCCTTCGGCCTCGGTCGGCTACACTCTGAATATATCCCCGAGAGCCTGCTACGCAGGCTAGCGTTAATTGAACGTTGCACACTAATGATTACCAATACTAATTTTTTTTTTTTTTGGTGCAATTAATGATAAATACCGTAAGTGATATTTCAAAATAGAACGAGCGGTATTTATCGTTAATTGCACCAAAAAAACAGACGATTCTGTTAATCGTTTATCTAAAAAAAACATTGCAAACGTAAAAGGCGGAAGTGCTAATCACTATGCTACTGTCGCTGTGTGACGTCATCTGTGTATCTATAAAGCCTGGTCCTCACTAGCGACATCACCATAAGCACACACGCATGCGTATTAAACATCTCTGGCTAAATTCTTTCACCACTCCCTCTCAACAGAAGAAAACGAAATGGCGGACGAGTCGTCCCGGAGGTGTTTAATACGCATGCGTATGTTATTATTATGTCGCTGTGCTGTCCTCATTGCCTTATGCTTATGCTTGTGCATGCTTATGCCGTGCATGTCCCCACTAGAAAAAAAAAGGAAAATAAGCATAAGAAGAACGGAACGTTTTGATTTTCTTATGCTTATGCTTATGTCGCGGCTGTCCTCACTTGCGCATAAAGGCTGGTTCACACTTACGACATAAGCATACGCATAAACATAAGGAAAAAAGTGTGAACCGACGTGACATAAGCATAAACAGTAAACACTAGCATATGCATTCCCAGACAGCTGTGATGATTAATTTAGCACGTAGTGCGGCTGCATATGTTGCTTTTCTTATGGTTATCTCACAAGTGTGAACATTCTTATGTTTATGCTTATGTCGCAAGTGTGAACCAGCCTTAAGACTCTTAAGTGAAAAACGGGCTTAAGAGGGCAGAATAACATCTGTTCACTAAGTACACTTACCTCTAATAGTCAGACATTTCCGTATTATTTGCTCAGCGGTAATCATGTCTAGCTGGCTGTTCGGATGTACCATGCCAACAAAAACGTACGTACCACCAGGTCTTAGTAGACGTATTCCCTCACTTACGACACTACGAACACCACACACCTAGAGGACATCCAGCAATGAATATTATTATTCAGTTCCTACAGGAGTAGACGTATTCCCTCACTTACGACACTACGAACACCACACACTAAAGAGGACATCCAACAATGAAGATTATTATTCAGTTCCTACAGGAGTAGACGCAGTCTCTCACTTACGACACTACGAACACCACACACCTAGAGGACATCCAACAATGAAGATTATTATTCAGTTCCTACAGGAGTAGACGTATACGTATTCTCTTACTTACGACACTACGAACACCACACACCTAAAGGACATCCAGCAATTAAGATTATTATTCAGTTCCTACAGGAGTAGACGTATACGTATTCTCTTACTTACGACACTACGAACACCACACACCTAAAGGACATCCAGCAATTAAGATTATTATTCAGTTCCTACAGGAGTAGACGTATACGTATTCTCTTACTTACGACACTACGAACACCACACACCTAAAGGACATCCAGCAATTAAGATTATTATTCAGTTCCTACAGGAGTACACGTATTCCCTCACTTACGACACTACGAACACCACACACCTAGAGGACATCCAACAATGAAGATTACTATTCAGTTCCTACAGGAGTAGGCGTATTCTCTCGCTTACGACACTACGAACACCACACACTTAGAGGACATCCAACAATGAAGATTACTATTCAGTTCCTACAGGAGTAGGCGTATTCTCTCGCTTACGACACTACGAACACCACACACCTAGAGGACATCCAGCAATGAAGATTACTATTCAGTTCCTACAGGAGTAGACGTATTCCCTCACTTACGACACTACGAACACCACACACCTAGAGGACATCCAGCAATGAAGAATATTATTCAATTATGTCCCTGGCTTTTAATACTTTTGTAATAGAGCCAGAGGAAGCACCATATAGGATAAGAAGTCATTTTTTTACAAACTACATTTTCACCTCTATCACAGCATCTAGTGAGTTATCTTGTGGTCTTGACTGTTCTGTTGTAAATGAAAGAATGAATTTATTGTCAGTTAGAGACCTACATGTACTGTACAAGGTCTACATGTAGTTGGCATTCAATACCATTTTGTTTTGCAAAATTAGTAAAATAGCAGGAATAAATTTGAACAGATCTTCCAATGCACTATTGGAATTACTTGTGTCTGGAAAATTGAAAGTGAAGAATATAATATGCCGACTTTAAAATCCCATCTATTACAAACAGAATGTGGCCCTTGTGTCTGTGTTCAGAATGACTTTGTTAAAGGTGCTATGTCATCAGGATTTTTGTGTGGTTTTTCGTCAAATAATTATCTAGAATGTTCTGACTATACAAAAAATACTCCTTCCATGAACACTACATTAAACAAAGTGATGTAAATATTTGAAGAGAGACCAAGCTAGAACAAAAAATCAGGCTTATACATGTATCAGTCTAAAGCGTGAAAACGTTTTACATAATATTGATTTATTACCGTTTTCGTTGAAGTGCAACCCAGAAAGTTTCAATACTCGTTTGGAAAATGTATCTAGCTGACCGCTGACAGTAGGCTAAATGCAATTTTCCAAACGAGACTCGAAACTTTAAGGCTCGCACTTCAACGAAAACCGTAATAATAAAAATATTGCCATCCGTTGGAGATAAATAAGCTTCTCTATGGTTTCACTTCACTTAGGCCATAGTTAATAGAGTGGAATGGTTATGAAACCCAGCGACCTTCTTTGTTATATGTCTTTGTTAGCTTTTTTCAACCGTGACCCTGCACAAAACACAATAGAAATTCCAATGTGTTAAGCAATCAGCCAATAGAAACGTGTGAGTTCAGTCGTTCAGGGGACGCTAATGAACTATGACCCTGCACAATCTTTTGTCTTGCCCCCTTCCAACATAAATCGCAGCGCCTTTGTTAGCCCCTTTGAAGTTTGCCGGGTTTCATAACCATTCCACTCTATTAACTATGCTTAGGCCAAACAAAATAAATGTAGTGTTTCTGATAACCCAACCGACTTGGATTTCTTTCATGCCGACCTCAAACTTTTTAGACTTGAAACATATTAAAATAATGAGTACCGTATTTACCCGTGTATAAGCCGCACCCCAAGTTTTGAAACTTGAATTTAGGAAAAATACAAAAAATAATTAGAAAATCTTTTGTCCGAGTTCATAAACGCTTGTACTTGATGCCAAACTTTTTCAAAAGAAGAATAATCTTTTGTTGGAGTTCATAAACACTCGTACTTGAAGCAAAACTTCATCAGATTGTCATAAATAAATAATCACAACTTTAATTTCAACTTGCCTTGTCATTTCTTGTGTATATTTTAAGCTGCAGTCTTTAAATCACTCCAGAATTCTTCCGCATTTATTCCCCAATTAACTAACAACAATTCCAAAGAACCGCTTTCCTTTAATCGCTAGAGCAAGAAAGGTTTTCTGGCATAACAATACTTGCACGAGTAGGTCAGGTCCGCCATCTTGGATTTTAATTAACTAGTGCCAATCTCCCACGTGTAAAATTGCGAAGAATGCCTGGTTGTTTAGATGCATGCTTTGACAAGCGCTGCAAATCAGCCTGTTTTGGAAGGTAAATAAGCTTGATCACGTTTAAATATTCACGAAATTCTAATATATTAGGTCTAAGGTAGGTCTTAGAAGAGTTTTTGCTTTCATTCTTTCAAATTGCGTGTGTATTTTCAATGATTATACTTAAATTGCTATATTACACGATCTTTCTCTGTTATTTGTTTTACTTTTTCTTCTTCTTTCAGATGAAAACAAACGATAATTTATGCAAATTTTTGATACCTTTTCTAGGTGTTCCCGTAGATAAGCCGCACCCCCGATTTTGAACGAAAATTTTGGGTGAAAAGGTGCGGCTTATACACGGGTAAATACGGTACATAAAATGATGACTTCTCTCTACAGACTCAATGTGTGTTCAGCACAATCGCATGAACATGACAACAAGTACATAAACACAGGGCTCACTCGCAAATATGCACGCATATAAAAAGCAAAAAAATATTACATCTTTTCCCAATTAACCTACCTTACCTGAGTGGAAACACAACATTTATTTTGTTTGGCCTTATGAAAGAAGTTCAAATAAAACTAGATCATTTTTTAGCTTCTATTAGTTACTTTGAATGTGATTTTGAGCTATTCAAAGTGATGCTAAAAATACCCAACAGCCACTTTGACCTTTATGCATACATTGTACCTGGGCCCAAGGGTATGCCTCCAAACTTGCCAACCATCTTAAGCCTGTTGGGATCTACATCTGAACAGTAAACTCTATCATATCCAGCCTCATGGAGCAGTGCACAGCCATAAATACCTAACAATCCTGCACCCTAAATGCAAGAAAAAAATACACGGTGTTGGACATGCAGTTTGACTAATTATTAAGTTGGACACTAGTCCATATGTAAGAACTTATAAGATTACAAAGGCAACTTGGCTTTCCCTAACCGGCCATTTAGGATTTGGAAATAATCATTTTCCATTTCAGACTAATATTTTTGAAAATTGCTACCCAGATATTCAACCAAGACCAGTAAAGCAATGCAACGGCATAGAGCGGTTTTCAGTTGAGTGTAGTAAAACCAAAACCAAAGTAATTTTCGATAGCCAATCACAGGAGCAAGTGAAAACACAATGAGCCAATCATGAACTGAAGTAATTCACAATTGGTTTTACTTGAACCAATCACGAGGCAAAGTGAATGCAACGTCAATACTGTCGCTAAAACAAAACCTGATTGCGTGATTGCGTTTGGTTTTAGTTAAGAACTTGATTGGCTGATAGAGCAGTTTTCGGTTGAGTGTAGTAAAACCAAACGCAAATTACCCACAGCCAGCCAATCATAGGAGCGAGTAATCACAAGTAACTCATAAATGGCTTCCCTGTGAGCCAATGACAAACCAAAGCAAAACCAATTTGCATTTGGTTTTACTTTGGATTCTTATTGGTTGGTTTACTTTCTCAGCCAATAGGAGAGCTTATAGTAAACGCAAAACCAAAACACTTCCGACACTCAATTGAAATCCGCTCTAACTGGAAAACATTTCTCACAGCCAAAAGAAAAGCTAAGCAAACGCAAAACCAAAGCAATCACTTGTTTGCTTGCTCTATATGAGTAATTATAGTAATTATTTGTTTCCTGGTCAGTTCGCTACCATCACAATACCATAAAAAGTATGCTCCATTTTTGACAAGCTGGTGAAACATGATACTCCACCTCAAACTGAGAGGGTCAAAAACTGATCCCTTAAACAGCGGCATATGCCTGTCCACTATATATAATAATTAATATATATAAGTTCCAGTATGGGAGTATTCATGCATTCTTACCACATGGCAACCATCTTGGCTAGAACAACAACAACATTATTTCACTCTTAAAGTTATAAGTAGTATGTGACAGATATATAAAAAACTGAGTAGGAGGACCTGAAGAAAAACACGAAAGCTATCTAGCCAGGGCCCCCCTTTATACACCACAAACAGGCAAGTTGAAAACAGTTGAAAAAGGGAGAGAGGAGAATTTGGTTGTTATAAATTATTTTGCTTGGGTATAAGTCTGTATATTATATTATATCTAATAGATTAAATAATCATGGCCCAGCATACTTAAGTAATTTCATTTAAATAAGTGACACTTTTCTGATTTAATTAATAGTCAGGAATTTATTTCCAAATCTTAATGCTGTTAACATTTATATTTAAACCGTTTTTGTAGTCAGTTCAAATGGACTTCAGAAAAAATATGTGTTTGTTTTTGTTTAGATTTCTCTCAATCATGTAGCCTCGCACTGATCAAGCAGCTTCAGAATGAGGCTAAGATGGGGAAATTAAAGGTTTATATTCTCCTGGAACTCGATCAACATGGCTGCTGCAAAATATATTGTCATTTGCATGAATGCAAGTGCTATACATGATTTAAGGACACTGAGTGGTATTTTAAAAGTTCTGATAATTGCCTGAGCCTTCAGGCAAGTGAACTGTATCAGAATCCAGATATTTTGTTGACTGCATTGTATATTATAACAGCAAGTACCTCCACCCCTGGGATCTAAGTAAAGTGCAAATAATGAATTTAAAACTGTTGCATTCATAGAAATGAATGAGACAAAAAACCCTCAATAAATCAAAAGAAATGATGTAGCTACTATCTAATGCTTCTAGTGTTACGGCTTTTAAGAAGTTGTTAAAAACCTATCTTTTTGGCAAAGCATAATGATCAACTATAGTCTTATAGGGATCGTATTACCATTGTTATGCAACACATCAATATTTATATACTGTATATAATTTATTCATTTTTTTACATTAGCATATATGATAGATTTAGACATACTATACATATTACTTAGTTAGGATTAGTACGTAAGCCTATAGGCATTTGTAATGCGCATGTGAACATCTTCCAATGGAACACGCGCAATATAAATATTTTATTTATTTATTTATTTATAATGATGGTTCCTATAGCTCCCTTGAGTCCCTGAAATATACCACAGCAACACTTTGCAGTGACGGGTCCAGGCCCACAACCTCCACCATTATTATTATTACCACCATCATATCCATGTTACACACTTGACTTAAGTACTTACTTAAAGTACTTAAGTAAGGGACCAAGCCCCTAACATCCATCGTAAGTAATATAATTATGCATGTACATGTATATATAACTGATGTGAAATACATCCAGGATGAATAGATACACTTGAATATATAACTGGACTTGCCTAGTTATTTATATAGTAAATTGTAATAAAATTAAACACTGAACTGTTTGTGAGCCAGAACCACAATGAACTGACTCTGTCTCTTGACAGTTTATATATCCCTAATTATCATAACACTCGCCTCCAGGCCCTCTCGTCCACATAGGAACTTATTTCTCTTTGCACTACAAAGTCATTGCATTCCTTGTCCATTACAAGAGAAATACATTATCCTACTCACTTGAATGAAGGCAGCTCTTTTTCTTGTCACTTTTCCTTGCTCTGTTTTCTTTATTTCTAATCCAGCTATTGCAGATACCATTGTTGCCAGTGCACAGTTCAGTGGAGCTGCAATCTTATCAGACACCTGTGATGGTATCTTGACAACATGTGTGCCTTTCCTTAATACTATGTGAGTTGCATAACAACCATTTGCTCCTGTCCCATTTGAGAGCAGTGCATGACCATACTACAAGAAAAAATGCAGAAAGCAGTTATCATCACTGTGAGCCGGTTTAACTACAAAATAATAGAGGTCACATTTGAAGGGGTCCATACAAAAACAGCACAAGTGAATTTTGATCAAGTTCTAAGATCTTGGCAAGATCTTATTAAGATCAGGCAGGATCTTGGTAAGATCACATAAGATCTTGTAAGGGTCTTATGCAAGATCCTGCAGGATCATGTCAGATCCTGCAAGATCTTATCTAAGATCTTGGCAAGATCTTGGTAAGATCAGGCAGGATCTTGGTAAGATCAGGCAGGATCTTGGTAAGATCACGTAAGATCTTATGCAATGCAAGATCCTGCAGGATCATGTCAGATCCTGCAAGATCTTATCTAAGATGTTGGCAAGATTCATGGTAAGATCTAAGATCAGGCAAGATCTTTAAGCATGCAAGATCATGGCAAGATCAGGCAGGATCTTGGTAAGATCAGGTAAAACCTTGGAAAGATCAAGCAAGACTTTAATATGGTAAGATCATGTAAGATCTCACCAAGATCTTGTGAGTATCTTATTCAAGCTCTTGCAGGATCCTGCAGGACTGGATTATGTTAAATCTTGGCAAGCAAGATCTTGGCAATATCTTTTCAAGGTCTTACCAAGATCTTACTTGTCAAGATTCTCAACCTGGGGTAGTACATACCCTTGCTTTGAACAACCGAGCCCAGTATAATATGCTTTATATATATTTCATTTTATTGGTAAGTTAAGTGATTGAATTTTCCTTGACAAACCTTAAAAAGAGAAGAACACTTCTGGTGTAGCCCATCCACACAGTATTCACAACCAGAGCAACAGTCAACCACGTGAAATGTCAGCCTGTCACCAAGCTGAAGGTTGCTGTCCTTACGAGCATGTTTGATTACCTCTATAATCCCTTCATGCCCTAGAACACTGAAACAATTGCAGCACAGTATGGAATAGTTGATTGTAAAATCTAACACTTGTTTCAAGTATTGTATTAAAAACAATAATAAATAATAACATTATTATATTAATTGTGTGATTATAACACGATGGGCATAAATGACCAGAAATCAACAGGGATGAGCTACATGTAGACCAAAAATAGGTTAACTGGCACAATTTCCTAAATTCTCTCTGAAATTGAATGAAATATTCACAGTTTACTAATATGCAAGTAAAATTAAAGGTTTGATTAAATTAGTTTTAGACAATGATGTTATTGTCAGTGACACCATACAAATTATAGCTCCTTTTTTGGTCAAACTTCCCTTTAAATACATGTTTACAGTTATTTAGTATGATAATATAAACAAAGAGATAGCAATGTGTTTTCATTTGGCACAATTTTGAAGTCTCTATGATATATATACTCAAAGTTATTAAGGATTTAATATTTTCATGATGTCATATCTGTGACATAAATATTGTGTTGGACATAAATGATGCTTTCTACTGTAAAAAATAAAGTCAATATTGCAATTAGTATTTAGTGTGTTAGAAGTGCATTCCTCAAAAAATATATTAAATGCTCACTCATCTATATTTACAGGGTACGTGTTTTCAAATCCTTATTATGACATCATAGTGATATTTACTTTCTTTTTATGATTGTATAACCTTGAAAACATTTTATCCTTAAAAAATTAAAAATCTAAAAACATTTTTATAGGTACTTAAATCTTCTTTAAGTTGCTAGATTGTCATGTAATAATATTTCAAACTACAAAAGTTATTTGAAGAAATAAATTATGTTTCAAAAGACATTGTGTCACTCTAAATATCAGCCTGAGTTGATGATCTCTAACCTTGGTGTTGGCTCTTTCCTCTTCCCACATACAGTGTGTAAATCTGATCCACATATCGTCACAGCACGCAGTCGACCGAGTATCTCCCCCTCTCCAATATTTGGAATAGGAGCCTCCTCAACCACCAGACAGGGTTTGGCATCGCTCCCTTTAAACACAACTCGCTTAAGACTCGATGCAGAAGCCCTCTCATGATGAAAATGTCTGCAACATGCACAAAATATCATCACTTGGAAGTGTGAAAATGTCACTGACATAAACAGCGGCTCCATACATAATGTTATATATACTCATATGCTGCATACAAGTATTGCATTAATATTATTGTTTGACTCAGTCTCCCATCCAGAATTCTGATTGGTTGATTCACCTGCAAATAGTTTACTTCAATTAATTTCTGAGCATGCAAACTAGTACTGACCAATCCATTTTGTAAAGGGGGCAGGGAATGTGCAAGCTGAAAATAAAAGTTGAGGAAACATTAAATATAGTACACACGGGTTGTTCATTTCACCCAAAAAAACGCAATACTCTACATGTTTTATGGGTGCATGAGGCATGCAGGTATAAAATTTGGACGAATCATCAGTCCTGGTCGAAACTGAGGCATCAAATATTATCAAGTAAAATTCTTTGTGAGTAAGTATGATATTAAACTTTGGTGACTTACATACACCAAAGTCAAACATGGCTGCAGCTAATTAGCATATTATTGAAGCCTGTTATTTACAGGAGAATAAGCTGTGCCGTCGAGAAGCAAATATGCATGACTGTTAGTACATGTAAGGTTTATAAGTTTGGAGAAGAATAATGAACCCTTGTAAATTTATCAAGGTTTAAAGTATGCAAAAAATACCAAAACGAGGCTAGTCAATCATGACTGCCTATTCTCATACCAAAGGTTCTAATGTTGAGCTGCAATATCTCTAAATCCTTTCTTGGTATACATGTATATCATCCAAACCTTCCAAAATTATTGATTTCAAAGTGATATTTTAGACAGTATACGTATGGGCAGTTTTAAATTAAAGTACATGTAAGACTTTTGGAAAGCGAAATCAAAAATTACCATATTTAACTTCAGTCTATAAGAATTACCAAACTCATTAATAATTCATGAAGGCAAAACAAAGTGATCTGTAAATCTGATACAGATTCGTCCTGATTTACGTAAACATTTGCTTCGATCGATTTTCTCAGCTGAAATAGGTCATAATTATTGTCAAAATAACTGAAAAAACAACTCTATACACGTACCTCTAGATGTTTGATAATTAAAGCCACATACAGAATCGTGTCCATGCATTATCGGATTTATACACTCTTGCTTCCAGCCCAAGTTTGTAAATCCAATAAAGCATGGCTACTTGGTCTGTATCTATATATTACTTATCATTCATGTCTTGTGATAAGAGTCAGATTACCTATAAAACTGTTCAAGGCATACAGCGAATATCGGCAGACATGTTTCAAAGCTACAACAGGATCCCAAACTCTAAAAAGACGTGCGAAAAAAACTGAAACATGTCAGTACTGTTTTCCTTGAACTGGTTCGCTATTTGCTGTTAATTAGGTGAGAAAATGATGAAATAGAAAAAAACTCAAACTGCATTAAAACAATGGATGACCAGTTGCTGTAAGAACTAGTGTTGATCTGCATCGGCAGGGAAGATACACACATGCATATTAATCAACTAGTACTGAGCGACAGTCGAATAAGCCTATGCCAACCAATTTACTACTGCTACTGACACTTCCCACAGCAATTAGCAGATACCTTAATAGACTCTCAGTTAATCATACTGGTGCATTCAAACGAGTCTGTCCCAGCTTTTGTAAACTGGAAACTTTCTTCCTGTACATTTTTAAAAGTACTTGGGGTTGTGGGTTGGCTCCCCTGTTTAATAACAGAAAAATAAAATTTGGCAATCAACTTTCATTTGTGGTAAAAATATTATTTTGTGGTTTTTATCCCATTCGTCCCAATGGGAAGCCCTCCATTACTCGTTCCTCCTATATATATATATTGCTTGTTTGCAAATGATTGCCTTTTAATAGCTGCATTGCTACAATGTCTCTGTTGAGCCGATAATAAAGGTCATGAAGCACTCAGCAAAGATATCTGGTGGAGAGATTAAACATCACATGCATTCATGGGAAATGGTCACAAAACAATTAATTTATGCTTTTAGTTTTAACGTGGACACAGCAGTTAGGAAAGGGAAAGTACAAACTGCAAAACTACAAATAAAATCTAAATTATTTAATATTTATCAAATTTTAGGATTTTAAAATTATTTTGAAATTTATTCAGCTCACACATGTATACCGGTATATCCCCCATACCCTTTTGTAAACATGTAAATGTATGGTATCTCCATTTGCAGAGTTGTTGGAGGCAAAAAAAAAAATCTCCACTTTCAAAGCTCTGGATGTAATGTAGTACATCATATTTCAGTTGTGGAATGTAAAAACAATATTATTATTGGACCAGTGGCATAGCCAGGTTTTTAAAATTTTAGGCCCAAACAACAGTACCATAAGGGTCACTTCTTGAGGGGTACGGGCATACTCCCCTGGGAAATTTTTAGATTTAGACTTTCGCAAATGCCTTTTCCTGCACTTTCAGGTCATGTTTTGTGTCTTTCGACAGCTCCTCATTTGTAATAGTAAGACAAGTAGGCTGTAAAATTTGCACAGGAAAAAAATTCTAAAAAACATTACTGGGCATTTGTCAAAACCCATCTGACATTAAGGGGCTGGTCATTTATTATCTGCGAGGGGGAGCCTGCAGTTTTGCCTTGGTTGCAAAAGTTTTGGGTCTGACACCCCATACAAACTTGACCCCCCACGCTGATGTGCAACATATGAAAATGACCCCACCCCTCATGACAGGTCCCTAGATGAAATAAGGGGTTGAATCGAAGACAAAGGAAATAAATGAAAAATGATGCCCCAGTATAACTAGACCCCGCAAAATAGGTAAATTTCAAAAATGACCTCACAGCAATTTGGCCGGCAACCCCTCACAGATAATAAACGACCAGCTCCAAATGGGAAGAGTTCCACTTTTCATGGGAAATTAACGTGGAACTCTTAGTGTTTTTTTCGATTTTTTTCCAACAGACCTATAGGCTAGTTATGCCCCTGTGGATAAGGATGAGCAAAATATCACGATCTGTCTGTCAGCATCAGCAAATAACTGGCAGATCACAAACAAATCAAGATATGTTTTCTCATTTCAAATCTTTCGGAAATAATATTCTTTGTTCTAAGTGTTTCCATATTGATCAATGTAAGCTTATCTTCTCATGCATTTACGAGAAATAAAAGAATGAAATTGGAAAACATCACAGAGAGATATTGCATAATTATATTCACTGCATTCTTGGTGAATATCTTTCCGATTCTTTCTCAAATACACGACCCAATTTTTAACACTATAAATATAATTGCGAAATATGCACAAGGATAGTCCATGAATGAAGCCTGTACAGGCGTACTTACAACTAGTACATGAGTATTTTTATTAACGCACTAGACAAATGCGATCTCTTAGTGGTTTATATTAGTCAACTTAGTATTAAAATATACATGTAGTTACCTTCCGTCCGCCATGTTGGATGTTTGATCGGTTTAGTCCCTCTCGGTGAACGAGAAGGCCTGGTAACATTTTAACCCAGTGGACTTTGCGCACTATTTAACTGGCGAACCCGAAAAGCACACTGGGTAAAAAGTTAAAGCAACTGCCAAATGCAAGGAGAACTAGAGGCATCTTATTTCCTCAGGCTCAATCTTCAAAATATGAAACAGACAAAATCCTAAAAGATTTATCATAATTAATGACAGTAGACTCAATATGTTATGTCTACTCCTGTGAACAAGCTAGCAGTTTCAAGATTTGGTAATGTCTTGGCCAGGTTTACCAGGTTTACCAGATACAAGGCAAGACCAGCTGCATCTGAAGTACTAACACAACATTTAAGACAGAGATGTTTACCACCTTGGACATCCTACTTTGTTCCCTATAAGCATGTTATTAATGACCAGTTTGGGAAATCACACTTTAATTGGGAGGTTGACAAAGCAAACTATCACATCCTAAGAACAGGATGTTTTCCCTTTATCAAGTATCACTGCTCTAGACGACCGTATCAGGACCTTACAGTGGAAAACAGGATATTTACTACTTTGAAGTTTATGAACCTTGGGCTGCCCACGCTAGTTTATGGACTTGCGGCATGCTTTCTTATCAAGCATGAAGAGATTGTTAGGACAAACAAAGGAGTTGTAAAAATTTATTTTTTAATCCCAGAAACAAAGGATGCTTTATATTAAAGATATTGTGCAGGGGAGCCATTATAAAAAGTGTGCTGAGAATATTTTATCAAATCACATAGTGATTTTACTTAACCTGTGAACTATATTATTAGACTAAATAGAGACCATATTTCCATTGTTTTCTTGTTTCCATGTTACTAGTATTAGATACAGACTATTAATTTTTGTTTCACCAGTTAAACCACTCTAACATGCACAAGCAAAAATAATGATCTTTTTTTTTTTTTAGTTCATGTGAAGCTTATTTGGAATGCTGTTATCATGCTTGAAAATTATCTATATCATAGAGCAATCACGCTATATCACAGTGATTACTGTAACCAGGACCACCTAGACAACCCGGGGGATACTCCTCCCTATAATGGACTTTACGGGGAGGCTCCGCCCGATAGGGGTACCTTTTCAGGCTGGAGGTATATAAAAGGGTAGGGATTTCACAAGTTGAAGTAAAGAAAAGGGTAGGGACAACTCTCATTTAGGTATTTAAAAGGGCCTTTCAAAATATATTGAACAGATGCACCTAATGGCTGATTCATCCAAGTATTTTAAAGTGCATATAAGCCCTGGCCAATTATGCTTTTTTTGAAAGCTTAACTAGACCTTAAAAGGTAGAGAAAAAAATCCAATTTTTTTAAATAAAAATGTTTTCATAATTTTTTTAGCGACTAAACTTCCAAATGTAGAATAATTTCCACGCACCTTTGGGGACTAGGACAACAATAAAAAGTGATGTCATCAACAGAACTCGTCTCTTCGCGGGTTTAAAACGTTGGCTTATTTGCAAAATAATTGAATAGATAACCAAGAAAGATGATGATATCGTGCTAAACGTTTTGGAGAGCTTAATTCGGCAAGGCCTTTCATGCAATGGTGCATCGAGCGTATTCTGTTGATAACGTTGAACTAGATCCAATTTTGTAAAGCGCTCTAGCATGCTTGATTTTTGTCCACAGGCAACCAAGACATGTTTTTGGGCAACTTTGAATGGCCAATACACCATGACAAATAAATCAAATCAACTTTTTATTGCGGAATCCTGTCTATGGCCTCTAAGTCTCTTCATAAGAAATATAATTAGCCAGGGCTTATATCCACTTTAAGGGGTTTAATACTCAAGTGAAAAGCTATGTGAAAGGGGTTCCATCTTTTATAGAAGGGATATGAAAGGGTTATATGGTATATAAAAGGCTAAGGGTTTGACCCTTTGTTTAGACAATGAGAACTACATGTATGAACACATTGCAGCATTCCACAAATACTAGCATATCCACACATTTTTCTTCATTCGAAAGACTTAGACTTCAAAACTTAAGCTAGTCCACCAGATTTGCCTTTAACTGGATCGAAGCTCATTACAAGCAAGTTGAAATATGCTATTGTCTTGTACTGATTGGACCAAATAACCACAAGTTGGAATACTTTGTTTTCATTCTGCAATGTGATTGGTTCTTGTTGTCTAAGTGGCCCCACACACAGTTACAGTAGTCATACAGCTGTAAAGAAACCTTATTACCGTTTTCGTTGAAGTACAACATCACCCTGAAAGTTTCAAGTCTCGTTTGGAAAATTGTATTCAGCCGACTGTCACTCAAACATGGAGTCTAGTCTCATACAAAGCTTTTACTGCAGACTTAAATTTTGATTGATGGTCGACTAAATGCAATTTTCCAAACGAGACTTGAATCTTTCAGAGTCGCACTTCAACAAAAAGAGTAATAATCATTTCTGATATAACTCCAGTCATTTGAGAACTTTCAACAAAATAATGTTAAATAATTATGTTCTCTCAAATGTGTCTTGTTTTCTAACAGTATAATACAGTCATGTACAAGGCTTCTTTATACATTGACTGATCGATACATGTTGACATTTGCTCAACAAGCAATCTTCATCAAATATTTCAGAATTAGACTGCCCAAAATAAACCAGAAGATGGTGACTTGTAGATATGAACAAGAGCCCATAACCATGAGTGAGAATCTTGCAAACTACTTCGATGCTATGGCATTTTCACAAGTCAGGTTATTTTAGAACAGTGTCCTGCTATTCTTGGGTTGCAATCATTCCTAAGGGAATAAAATCACAAAAGCGTAGCAGACATGTTGGCATAACAAAAGAAGCTAATGACTTAAACAAGGCATCTTTTGTTCCACCACTGGCGTAACCCACTAATTGGTGGCAAAAATAATCTAGGATTAGCCCAACTTGTGAAAACGCTATGTCATCCATATAGGAGATATGGACGCTCTTGGTCATGGGCTCTCGATATGAAACATTACTTATGAAACATTACTCACACATTTGAGAGCAGCTCATGCTGGAAGCCACTTCACCACAGTACAACAAAAAATACTCGGAAATAGTGCTGCCTTTATTTGTGGTCTTTCAACATTTTCTGTACAAAAGCTAACATTTATTACCTCTTAAAAATGAGTTAGCCTTGCATGGGGATGGGGATACACAGATCCTTGGCGTCCAATTTGAATAACCATAATTGTTTAGGAATCTTTAGTTTTACATTCACGTGAACATGCTTTTATGTGGCAACATGAACATTAGGCTAAGTCTCGAAAAATACCAATTTAAATTGGACGCCATTTATGCAATTTAGGTGTAATTACATTTTCAAGCATTTATTTTCAATACCTTATAACAAGTCATCTGAACCTTTTAGTAGGGAATCAAGCACATGAACAATCAGTTTAAATCGAATGATGCATGCAAGATTTTGCAAACCTGACCATAGTGAAAATTATTTGAGACTAAATGTAATTTAGTCATGTTTGAATATTTAGCATACACTGGGGTCCCTGTGGTGGAGCAGCCCTGGGTTGGACTCATGCAGGACTCTTAGTTGATTGATATTGCATGTGTTTTTGCAACTGCTTGTCAGTTGCTCCTCGTCACGATCAGGATTGCTGCTTTTCCCTCCCTCACTGACCCATTTCCTTTGTCCACTATTATGTGTTACCCAGTGCTCTGGGCGGATTGGTTGTCAGGGTATCCTGGTAACCAAGCTTGCAAGCACTGACCCTATGCTCAGCTCTGGGTACTGAACCTCCAACTAAGTTTTATCATCATTTAGGACCGATGGGCTTCTCCCGTAGTTTATTGAGTAGCTGGTTTGTTTAAACTAAAATGCTACAACTGTGAGGAAGGAATTTTGATCTAGTGTGTCCAATGTTTTGAATGCATGTACAGATTTCTGTCATGAAGTCATACAGTAGTGCCATGTTGAGACCATAACATAACTGTCATTGTAAACTGTGTACAAAGTCAATGCCAAAACCAGATCATTCTACAAACATGTCAACTGCTTCATCAGTAGACGTCGCAGAAATGTCAGCTCTACCGGTACTAGGATTGTCCTGAGTCATCAACAGTACTCCTTGTCCACTGGGTAAGCTAACAGTTGAGGAACTTATTTTGTCGTAACGTTCTCTGGTTTTTGCTCGAATATAGCTGGCACTTCTTGAAGGCATGCCTGTATCATCTAATGTCCTTTTTAATCCACTGCCAAGACCACGCTTGTTTTCATGGACATTCACAATAACCTGGTGGTATGTAAATTACAGATATTAGTACACAGTGTATATAATTTTGAACTAGAATTGCTGGCATTGGTTTTCATGCTGTGCCAAATCTGAATCCTTACCGGTTCTTTCCGTCCTACACCTTCTCTTCCCAGTCCTTCTCCTTCCTTCCATCCCATCTTTTCCAGCATTTTTCTTCCTTTATTTTCTGAGTTGATTGGTCTGAAAAGAATGGAATGAAGGTCACAGTGCAGAAATGTGCCAAATCCAATTTGTTACAATGCAATACTGTCTCAACTGATATGGCTACCAACCAATGCAGTAACAGCCAAGATATGGTACCAACCAGTACAGTATCCACCAATATGGTACCAACCAGTACAGTATCCACCAATATGATACCAACCAGTACAGTATCACCAATATGGTACCAACCAGTACAGTATCCACCAATATGGTACCAACCAGTAGAGTATCCACCAATATGGTACCAACCAGTAGAGTATCCACCAATATGGTACCAACCAGTAGAGTATCCACCAATATGGTACCAACCAGTACAGTATCCACCAATATGGTACCAACCTGGCAGTAGAGTATCCACCAATATGGTACCAACCAGTACAGTATCCACCAATATGGTACCAACTAATACAGTATCACCTATATGGTACCAACCAGTACAGTATCACCAATATGGTACCAACCAATACAGTATCATCTATATGGTACCAACCAGTACAGTATCACCAATATGGTACCAACCAATACAGTATCATCTATATGGTACCAACCAGTAGTAACAGTATCCACCAATATGGTACCAACTAATAGAGTATCCACCAATATGGTACCAACCAGTAGAGTATCCACCAATATGGTACCAACCAGTAGAGTATCCACCAATATGGTACCAACAAATACAGTAACAGCCAATATGACAAATAAATATTATTTAGTTCCAACTAATTACTACTATAATAATACAGTCGAAGCTCTCGTAAGCGACCACCTCAGGAATTCGTAAAAGTGGTCGTACGCTAGAGCTGGTCACTTACGAGAATGAGCTCTCGTAAGCGACCATGCGCTAAAACAATAGATGGCGGTTGCTTATGAGAGCTTTTAGCTCTTTTGATATGTAATTTAATACGTAATGTAATTTTATGTAGGTCATGTAATTATACGGTTATTGTTTATCACCGATATTGAAGAGGTTTGCGAATGTTCCACTGTCATGATGCATCAACGGCAGAGATTCGAACTGAAACTTCTCCTATTGACATATTAAAGTGTTGAGTCATACGAATCATACTACTGAGTGGTCGCTTACGAGAGCTTAAAAACAAAGGAACCATGTAGTGGTCGTGGTCACTTACGAGAGTGGTCGCTTATGAGAGCTTTTAATTACAGAGATTAAGTGACAATTCAAACAGGGTTTCGCAATGGTGGTCGTAACTAGAGCTGGTCGCTTACGAGAGTGGTCGCAAGGAGAGCTTCAACTGATATTATTGCTACTATATAACTGCACAACTGCAATAAAAATCAACATGCATGTTGTGAGTTGTGGAGAGAATACTTGGATTATAATAGCAGGATCTGTTAGAGGCCTAACAAGCCTCAATATCCTAAGGTAAAGTTGAACAATGTTTGAACATACTTATGAACTGAGGCTGGTGGAGCATCTGGTATCTCAATAGGCAAATCACTGCCAACCTTGACTCGTCTGGAAAAAGAACAGTAATAACAGAAATACTAACTTGATGGTTTAATACTAGAGTACAGTAGCTGTGACTGGGAAAGAAATACAGCATGACTGTACCACAACTATACAGTAACATCATCATCATCATAATCATGTCACAGTACTTCCATGTGATTCCTGAATTTGATAATCAAATACCAACATTAGGACACTAGCATTGCTAGCAGTATAAGCGCCGTTAATGATCATTGCATTATAGTGCATCTGCAGTACAGCAGATTTTGTATGAGTGGGAATATGGCATGCCCACAGCCTCACTATAACCGTACTGTAACTTACTGTACCTTAACTCTGAAATTTGATTGGATCAGAAAGATTAAAATGATGGGAAACCATTTCAATGTCACAGCATGATGTACAGTAACCGTGCTGTAAGTCATTGCCATAACTTGCCCACTCATACAAATAATCTGCTCTGGTGTGGTGCCTTAGGATATTTCTCTGCCCCCACCCTTTTCTCAGTGGACACTAATGCATATGACAGGAAGAGCTGCTCTAGAGGCAGTTCAACATGACCCTTACCACACACCTCAAGTCAGCACGATCTCTGTACTTTCCTTTGTTCATTACCTCCTTGCCATCACAAAATGCTTCCTTCTAAACCAGGCCAAAAATACAGACCACATACATTAGAAAATAAGGCATGAAAATTTGGGACGGGGGGGGGGGGGAGGTTAGGAGGAGAATTTGTTTTTTTATAGTGGGCACCTACTGTGGCTCAATCAAATTTTTAGCTATACCCACCTCAGCAATCAAAATACATACATGTAACCCAGCCGGTGTGTGTCACGAGCTGGCACAGCATCATGGGTAAATTTGTGGGAGAGCTCATTGTTGGCATGACACGATCGAGTGAACATGTCAGCTGCTAAAATAAAGTTCTCGAAACCAAAGTTTTTATCAATTCTTTTACATACATGTAGATGTACCTCAGTTAGTATTGAATACCTGGTATTACTTACAAAATTAATATTAGTATTTTGATAAGGAAAGCCACAGAGAAAGGGGGGAACTGCAGTCATTTTCCTGTGATCTGTTAGGGAAAGTTTCAATTTTTGTTTGTGCATGCTGTTGATGCAATTATCATGCAATTTTCAAACAAAGAGCATGCGCACCAGTGACCGAGTGCCCTGCTCGAATATACAAAATAAAAGTAAAACTTGAGCTAGTATGATCTCTTCATCAGTGTTTACCTCTAAAACCATTTGGGGTAGACCCTGATATCTTAAAAGAAGGAGGGTTAAATTAACAACACATTCAAACACTATGATCAAAGACAATAAGTAAAGTGAATTTGAAGTAGACAGTTGATTTCGTGTGAAATTTCAAAACACCACAACATGGTGGCTTGATCATATAAGAACATGGCAGGGACCTTACTTTAAAATGTCCTTGGCAATGGAAATAGCTCAAAGTTGCTCTTACTATGGCACATCATAAATGTCTCTTTTAGATTTCTGAAACACTTTTTTCAAAAAGGCAAAGGAAGACCTTAAATGTGGAGAAATTTAGTAAACTTAGTTGGCAAAATGTTATGAAAAATGTTGCACTCTCAACACCAAGACAATACAAAACACTGTAACCTTTAGAATGAGCAATAAAAAAATATACATGTAGCTATGGTATATTGGGCCCAATCAGAAAAAATGGCTCGAGAGGTACTGTATTATAAGGATTTGTGGAAGTCCTGATGCCGCAGGTGGAGGGACTTTTACAGATCCTCCCGAGGCTCGAGGGGAAATTTAATCATTAATTTCCCTCATGTCATGCTATCACTTTGTAATACTATTATCACTGAGGAATGGAACAAATCTGTGAGAAGTTTAGTTTTCTCTGCCAAAACTAAAGACGTCACAGTTCATGATTGAGTGCAATAGATTGAATGACCCTGGCTTTCCCTGGAGAATGTGTGTTGTTTTTGAGAAGAATAACACTAAAATACAATGTAACATAATCATTATGTGGTTGACGAAATAGTCAAAGAGCATGCATGGAGTTTAATTAGGTCACGTTTATGGTTTTAAGTATCCCACATGGAAGAAGCGGGTTTGAGAAATGAAGAGAAGAACTTTCTTGAGCTATAAAATACTAAGGTAGGGTACAGGGGTTAATGGCATTGCATCATAACCTGGTGTGCCAAGAGACAGTTGAATGTTCCCTCTTGCATGTCAATGATGGAAATTAGAACAAGTATGCATGTTGATTAGGAAATTTCGAGATTAATTGTTCATTGAAGAGCTGTGTGCAACAAGGGCATAAGTGACTCCTGATCAGATTCTAAATTCTCCTTCAATTTCTTTGTTTTCTAAGGGAGAATTTAGAATGTGATCAAGAGTCACTTATGCCTTTTTTGCAAACAGCCCTTCAATTATGGTACATTTAGCTTTTATTGAGTGCCAAGGTGTACTTGCAAGCAATATTTCCAAAATATGATGTGACAAATATACTTCATGCAATGTTGAAGTCCTACACTGTTAAAAAAAAATGTTTTTTGAGTATAGTTTACCTCTAATCCATAAGCTTTTTTTAGTTTCTTCAACTGTTTCTTTCTTAGATCTTCTGCTGTTAGACTTGCTGGTTGGACGACTTTGGTAATACAGACTATGAACAGGATCATTTGAAGAAGTTATTTCTACTATGACAGAAGAGACCTGGTACAAAATATTGACTCACTTGTTATACTATTGTTAGGTAAAGTCAGTATTCTATCTACATGTACATATAGGCCTAAGCCAAAAACGTGGAGTATAATTTCATTTTTCCGACCACCCTTTATTTATATTTATTTATATTTATCAAACTCATTAATAATTTGTGAAGCAAAAACAAAGGAAATCACCGACGGATAAGTAATCTTTAAATCTGATACAGATTTCGTCCTGATTTACATAAACTTTGGCTTTGATTTTCTCGGCCAAAATAAGTTGTATCGCCAAAATAACTGAAAACATGACTCTCTGCATCTAGACGTTTGATAAGTAAGATAAAGAATTTGTGGCCGATCTTTATCCGCTTGACAAACTCGAGCTTTCAGCTTGAGTTTGTAAATCGGATAAAGATCAGCCTCTTATTCTTTATCTATTACTTAAGGTGGCTCGCCTGGATTTTCCAGAGACGTACCATACCCACTTTGAGCGGCTGATACTCCGCTGTCAGAGCTCGGTCGGGCTAGCCACTTCACTCATTTACTAGACATAGAATAAACTTCCCAAAATGTAGGTTTGTTTGACATCGGTGTTACCATAGCAACACAGCATTGACGTCATGCATATTACATATCATCAATTTTCTCGAAATCTAGACCTAAACTTTTAAAACGACCTAGTGTCCCTTGTAGTCTAAATGTAGGCCTTCGAGACTGCAAAGTTTAAAAAGATTGTATGAGAGCGTTTTCGAAAAAAATTGGGTTTAATATTTTCATTAAAAAAATTAACAATTTGCCTTACTTCCTGTTTAGTCGTCGAGAACTGTATTTTCCGGAGAGCTTCAAGCAATGTTTTTAGCATATTTCATACCTGTGGCAAAGGACTACTTCCCATGAAAATTTCATTTCATTTGCTTTATTCGATTTCGGTTTATGGAATCATAAGTAATGTCATAAATATGCTCATTTTAGTCAAAATAGCAATGTATTTGCTAATAAAGCTGTAATTCGAAAACTAGTTGTTAAATATTTTTTTAAATCCTTTCACCTGAAATTCAACATGTACTACCCTGGCCCTGTAAATTTCAAGGGCATTGAATCATTTTAAGGGCGCAAAATAAAAACAAAGGGAACTTTTACATTTATCCACGCAAGCTTCGCTGTTGTATCATTTTGTTGATAGCTTGTGTCTTTCCGAAATTTCTCTTTTGTCTAGATTAAACATACTTGTGTGCTTTTGAACTAACAAGTTTACCATGCACGCTTGCTACGCTTCGCCTACTGCCGGAACTCGCGCTCGTGCAAATTCTGTTCTTAGTACAATGACATACAAATTAGTTAAACCATGAAGCAAGGCATTGCGGAATGATAAAGTTGAATAAGTGTGTTTTAGTAACAAGATCGGGAAAAAGTTCCCGTGACGTCTATACCACATTTTCTAAATACTAATTAAAAACGAGATTTTTGAATTAGAGATATTATATAACGTTTTGTAAATAAATAGTATAAGTTATATTATAACAGCGTTACAACTGGCAGCGTGACTATGATTTGCATGTTATTGCATGTCATTGTACTAAGAACAGAATTTGCACGAGCGATCCGGCAGTAGCGAAGTGTAGCAGACTTGTTAGTTAAAAAGCACCCAAGTATGTAGAATCTAGACAAAAGAGAAATTTCGGAAAGACACAAGCTATCAACAAAGTGATACGGCAATGAAGCTTGCGTGGATGAATGTAAAAGTTCCCTATGTTTTTGTTTTTATTCCGCGCCCTTAAAATGATTCAATGCTCTTGAAATTTACAGGGCCAGGGTAGTACATGTTGAATTTCAGGTGAAAGGATTTAAAAAAAAAATTATCAACTAGTTTTCGAATTACAGCTTTCTTAGCAAATACATTACTATTTTGACTAAAATGAGTATATTTATGACATTACTTATGATTCCATAAACCGAAATCGAATAAAGCAAATGAATGACATTTTCGTGGGAAGTAGTCCTATGCCACAGGTATGAAATATGCTAAAAACATCGCTTGAATCTGTCCGGAAAATACAGTTCTTGACGACTAAACAGGAAGTAAGGTGAATTGTTTATTTTTTAACGAAAATATTCAACCCAATTTTTTTCGAAAACGCTCTCATACAATTTTTTTAAACTTTGCAGTCTTGAAGGCCTACAGTTAGACTACAAGGGACACTAGGTCGTTTTAAAAGTTTAGGTCTAGATTTCGAGAAAATTGATGATATGTAAAATGCATGACGTCAATGCTGTGTTGCTATGGTAACACCGATGTCAAACAAACCTATATTTTTGGGAAGTTTATTCTATGTCTAGTAAATGAGTGAAGTGGCTTGCCCGACTGAGCTCTGACAATGGAGTATCAGCCATTCAAAGTGGGTATAGTGCGTCCCTGGAAAATCCAGGCGAGCCACCTTAAATATCCAGCTAAGGGATGACAGATAATCCTTCTGTGATGCACTGAAAGTGAATTCGAGGTTCAGTGCCCAGGCTGCAAGTAAGTAGGGTCAGTGCTTGAGAGCTTGGTTGCCAGGCAACTGTGGCAACCAACCAACCCAGTGCAATGGGTCACACAGGAGTGAACAAAAAGAAAGAAAAGGAGGGAGGGAGGGGAAACATAAATCTTCACGCGAAGAAATAGAATACTATATATAAAAATATCATACTGCATTTATAACACACATTTTTACAACTTACAACTACTCAGTTTCTGATTGGCATTGGAAATAAGAGAACATACAGTACCACGCATTGTGTCATCACTCGTACAATATTGATTGCATGATAGCATGCACTATAATCACTTTTCCCCCACAATTTCCCTCATCAAGGCAATGCCGCTTGACTATTTCTCGTAATTTACAATAGTTTACTACATGATAACTGGAGTGTCCGCTTATTTACCATATGTTTCATCATAGCATGGTCAAAATTGTTGTGGATTCACAAGGTGCTAGCCAAAGTAAGTAAGAGGATATACCAGACTAAGGGTGTTTTCCAATTACACTAACTAACTGGTCTGCTCGGCCAGTTCTTAAAGTGTCAGTTCTCAGAACTGACGTGTTCAATTTAAGAACTGGCCGATCAGACAAGTCAGTCTGTGTAAATGGAAAGTACCCTAAATGTGGTAAATAAGGAATACCATCATGGTAAACTTTTGTAAACTTTTCTGCCAAAATCGCACTCCAAAATATTCAGTGACATAATTATTCCCTTGTTAAACCCTCCCCAAAGTCCTTTTTAATAACTATTAAAATAAAAGTATAAACAAGTTTGCTTAATTGTTTCAGTACATGAGCCTATTAGATTAATATTAGGTACTTATTGACTGAGCGGGAGGACTGGATGAGAAATATTCACCTCTTGGTCATTTCTCAAGTCGTTCTTGCTCTTGGTACATACAAAATGACCGAGAGCCAAATATTTTCCCATTCAGCCCAATCTAACTCAGTCAATAAGTTATTTTTATCATATGACTTAGTTTATTTTAATAATGACAAAACAACAAGCAAAAAAATGAGCAGGGCTAAAGTCATCCATGTCAAACACATACGGTCCTCATCATGTGACTTTTGTAAATGGTTTTAAAGGATAGTGTTCCCAGGGCTGTACTAGTCATTTGATTTTGATAAAGTACAGTACTTTCAAACAGCTGCAGCCCTAATATAGCCTGAGTACAGCCCCCCAAAAGCTCCCTATGTGGCACTGACGCAGATGCTTGTCATACCTTTTAGGGGTTAAAATGTGTAGTTTGGTACCACTTAGGGTGTCCAATTTGAAACACCACAGATGTCGTTATCATGTCACCTTTGTACCTTTTAGGGTATTCAGAGTAAGATAAGAACTACTCAATCCTCCAAAAACCCTGAAGCCTAAAACAATCCTTATACAATGTATCACACTTGACACTGTTTTCTTTGTTCTTCATAGGGGTGAAACTCCGGTATAAACCCATTCAACAATAGACTAATTAAATCATAAATCTCATGAACTTTATAACTGTTACAGGGACGTTTATAGCTCAGTTTTAAACCTCCTTTCTATTTGAGAAAAGCTCGCCAAATGTGATATAAGTCAGTTTCATACCTCAAACCTTCGGTTCTAATCCCTGTTAAGGCCTTATTAGAACCTCGGTTCTTGGTATGAAACTCTTACTTTTCACCCTATGCTGTTGAATTGGTTTCATGTTACCCTCCCCCCAGGGGAAAATCTCACCTTCATCACTGTCGACAGCTGCCTCTTGTGCCTGGACTTGTCCTGGTTCACAGTCATAACATGTCTCATTGCCAGGATGAATATGCAATTTAAGGGTAGTGCCACCCACTGTTAGGGTGTCACCATGGGTTATAACATGAGCTTCACTCTGTTCTTTACTCTGGAAACCAGACAATAATACAAATATTATAATTGTAAATATCCATCCAAGTTAATGTAGCAACTTAAAATCTATGCTTGATATTATCCAAATACAGACCAGGTTACAGCCATAACGAGCCTGTACGTATAGAGCACCTCTGCTTTACTGTGTTTCATTTATGTTACCAGTACATGTAATGAACAATATGTCAGGTTAATATTATTTTCTAGTAGTCACTTTATTTTCATTCTAATTTGATTCCCAGGCTAACCTCAAATTAATTTTTAGGATTTTCTTTCTTTGGGTTAAAAGTGAGAGCTTGAAAGTTTCTTGAATTATTTTGTGACTTAAAAGAAAAATGATTAGCTCCTTCTTGGACTTCAAGTTGATCAAAAAATCACTAGCATGCTTCAAGTAAAATGGTTTTCAAACCAGCCAATCACAGCAATTGAGTGGTACATGTACATGCACACTTTGACAAATTATGCAAATAAAGAGAACATTATAGAATAATCCCTGCACCATACATGTATTATCCAACCTTGGTTGGTCTAAATGGGAGAATCGTGACCTTGATATGTACAGACCTTGGTCATGATTCTCCCATAGAGACCAACCAAGCCCATGTAACTTAATATTTAAGTTAACAAAACTACATGTAAATGATTAATATATAATACCTGGCCAAGTCTTTCTCCATTTAAAAATGACCCATTTCTACTGGCCAAATCACAGATGAAGTACTGCCTTCTTTCCTCATCATACTTCAGTCTGCAATGATGCTGTTAATAAGAAATACACAATGGATAACTAAGGTACTATAATTATAATAAATTTAGAGCCAGCATTGGTAGGAACAAGCACAATGCCAAACTAAGTGTGGGGACTTGAGATGGTAGGTCAGTATGAAGAGCCAGGGCTTGAAAAGGTTGCTAGGGCAACCCTAGCAACCAGACGAGCCTGCCACTGGGTCATACACAGAGTGTGGACGGGGAGGGTGGGAGGATAATAAACCCGACCCAATGAGCGAAGTCAACTCAAGTGATGGGGAGTGGGAGAAAACACAGACAGAGAACCAGATGAGAAGCCAAACCAGGACCCCGAGTCACCACAGGAAAACTGACCAAGCTGGAAGTTAACGCTGACTAAATATCAGTTAGTCCTTATTAATACCTGTACAAGTCATGTAGTTAACAATCATGGTTAATTTATCACTTGTAACAAAAGCATCAAATTTAACTGAGAACGTTGTATATAGGTTGGTATGCATACATGTATTAACAATATTATATATTAATATAATTCCAACTTTGTGCACAGTGCAAAATCCAAGCAGGTGATTGGCTAATGACACTGCTTTATTGGTGACCACAGTACGCTGTGCATTCAGTCGGAATATTAAAGTGCCTATAAGCCATTAATATCGATTCTACATCAAGCAAATAGATAAATAAATAATGATTTTATTTGTTATAGCAGGCTGAGTATTACAACTTCCAGGGGCCTGCTTTTACTCCTCACACACTCCCCACTACATTAACTACATTAATAGGTGAATTGTAAACATTTATATTTCTTGATTTGAGAGTTGCATCTATGAGTTAAAAAGGTTTATATTTCTAATATGGTCATTATATGTGATGTCAGAGGAGGCCAACAAAAGGTCATTCTTTCTCCTTGTGAATGAAACTAGTTTCTCATTTATACAAAATATTTGGTAAAATCACTCACAGACAGATATACACATAAGGCCCAAATATAACATGGATGTGTAGAAAAAGATATCTCTCTGCCGGCACGTTTTTGTATAATAAATGAGGCCTCCTGTGATGTCACATAATTAACATATTGGAAATAGAAACCTCTATACATTTATCTCATAGATGCAATGCCCAAATCAAGAAAACAAATTATATTCACCTACATGTATTTACATCATTGTCCTTGATGTAGAATCGATTTTAATGATTAAAAAAATGTGATTATAGGCACTTTAAGAAATTAAGGCACACAATTACTCAGTACAATGAACTCAAAATTTCTTCATACTTCATTCAGCCTTCTCATGCAGTATGTTATTTTTCGTTCATTGTACAGTCTGACAGTGCATGTATGTATTTGTCAATAAAACATACATGCCAGTAAGTCTCTAACCCTTAATAATATTAATGTATTTCAATAGTGACAATTCCAGTGCAGACACACATACCTTGCTTATTTCCAGGTCAGGTATTCTTATTAAATGTCCTATGCTCTTCTCCCTGTGGGGATTATTAATCACAGCCATCAACCAAAGTGTGTACTGTACATAATATTAAAATGAAGACAAAGTATAAAAATAACAAAAACAGTCACAATACATAAATATTATTAACCTTGCATTTATAGGATCTAACAAAACCAAGAAGTATGGTAGTTGGATCTATTTTTTTTATGTTTTTAGGCTTTAATTTCCAATAAGAGACATTGTACAACATATGAAATTACTAATAAGTGGCTTATGAAGCAATATATCAATACTCAATTTCACTTCATCGTCAAACCACTGCAATTTTGATCAGATTCAACTCCTAGGCCAAGACCTTATATCAGCAATCAATTGGTACATTAAAGCCTAAATCAACTGCTGTACAACCATAAAAATATTATTAATGATACAGAGTTTAATAAGATATACAAGAATGAACCATAAATGGTGGCTATAAATTGGAATGTTGAAAATCCAATTAATGAGAAAATAATGATCTCAATTACTTTTAATGAGATTTTCTCATTAATTGGATTTTCAACATTTCAATTTATAGCCACTATTTATGGATGCTGTGTAACTTAAAGGGGCTATGTCATGGTACTGCGCATGTACATGTATTGAGTAATCGCCCGTTGGTGGCTGTTAATTGGATACAAACAGTTAAACATTTCTCCCTCAATGCTTGATTGAAAGGATTTTCAATATTTTCTCTGGAGACTGTTTATATACACTGTTTGTTAGTCATTTTTGCATATTTGCTTTGATTTTAAGCATCCTACATGGCCGAGAGGTTCCTTAGTTCATATCAAAATCGCTGGAAATACATGTAGCTGTTTCTGGGCTGGAACGTGAATGTAAAGACTAGTACAGTGACATAGCCCCTTTAAAAGGCTAAAGTAAACAATTTGCACCATAAAAAAAATGGTTGGTAATTGGTCAGAAAGTGATTGGTAAGTGGTTGATATACATGTAAGTGGTAACCTGTGTATCAGGCCTAGTCGGGGAGGGGGGAAGGGAGAATGGGGAGAGGGGAAAAAGAAAACAAGGCCTGACATAAAACTATTCAAGGACTTGAGTCAAATGTCCAGATTCTGGACATTGCGCTGATTGGATAAAAAAACGAAAGGCTCAAAACCGGATGTGAAATTGGTCGTTTTTATACTAAAGACGTCTAAGTCGTCTGGAGACCGCTTAGACGTCTCAGACGTCTAGAGTAAAAACGGGAAATAAGACAGACGTAGTTAAATTTATCTTTGTCTGCTAAGTACATCCGATCAATGCACTTAACAGACATCTAAGACGTCTAAGAGGTGTAGTATAAAAACGAGACACACTTAACTTGGACGCACTTAGCCAGTCAGTTATGTCAATCTCCAAAAGCCGGAAATACATTTCATTGGTTAAAAAGCAATGGCTCAATGATGTAACACCTTTCTCTGTGGCTCTGTATCAGGCTCTCTTTTCTTTACCATGATCTTCCCATCTTGAGAGCCTGATACTCAGGTTATATAAGTGGTTGGTAAGTGCTCGATACACATGTAAGTGGTTGGTATTAAAGTGGTTGATGTAAGTGGTTGGTACATGTAATTGGTCTGTAAGTGATTGGTAAGTGGTTGGTAGGTGGTCGATATAAGTGATTGGTAAGTGGTTGGTAAGTGGTCAATATAGGCCATTGATATAAGTGGTTGGTAAGTGGTCGGTAAAACTGTGTTGGTAAGTGGTTGCCCAACCACTTACAATGTACCCAAATTTTTTTTACTGTGCAGATTGTTCACTTTAGCCAACTTAACCCTTTCACCACTGGAAGTGTTTGGGCTGAATTGGTGAAATGCAGAGTGCTAACTCAACCCTCCCCCCTCAGTTCCAGTTTGGCTTGCCCCACACAGCGGTCAAACGTCTGCGCATGTGTCAAAAGTCTTGCAACAACAACCTATTCCAAAACAAATTCAAAGCGAGCCGGCGGCCGTCACTGTTCACAAACCCGCTTTCAAACCTTGAGAACTTCTTTGGTAAATTACGAAACAATTTGGTAAACTCACAGTTTGAAGTTTGTTCAATTTCCCGTCGACTGTGAAAATAAAAAGCTTAACTTTCACGTATTTTCCTTAACTTTTGGGGGTAGAAGTTCACTGTAATATGTTTTAAGGTAAATTTTGCCCATGATGCCATTAGGCAGAATTCTACGGACTCGTCGGCGGTAAGTATGCTTTCTTCTGTAGGATTTCCAATGAAATGTGCTCTAATTTTGGACAAATAAGCCACTGTAAGAGAGCTAGAGGACATCATTAAGTCTGATGACGGCTGAAAAGCAATTGGTTTGCTTTTAGTAGGCCTTGTGAGGGGTTTCACAGGATTTTTCTGTTGTGTTTGTGCTTTGAGACACATGAAATAATTCTTCACTGAAACCTTTGAAATTCTGCAGTTGGTTGTCTTTTCCCCCTGCTCAACCTATTAGGATGTGTTTTTGTCACTTTAAAGCAACGGCTTGAGTCCAAATCACCGCTCTTGGTTGTAGGGGTAAAAGACTTATAAAAAAATCCTACAGGAGTCCCAGAGGGGGGGTCCCCTTGTGATTTTTTGTTGATTACCCAGCATGCAATTGGAGTTGGGAGTAGGAAAACATGGTGGAGAGAAGTGCAGCATTAAGAATAGCACGCTTCACAGTCGCTAGGTGTATTTTGTGCAAACAAACCTGCTGGTTGGAAAGATTAAACAAGGTACTGTAACGACTGAGTGGTGATTTTGTGTTTGCTTTTGATTTCAAGTGCAAATGGGAAAGTTTTCTTGAGCTGATTTTCAGCTCCTCAAAATTCGCGGAAATCGAAGAAACGAACAGCGATCTCCAAAACAAATGCGTTTTTCTCCAAAGTGGGAGAGTCAAGCGATCCCTGTTATAGACTTTGAAGTTATTCATGCCTTGAAATAGTATCGCAACATCGTATCTCCAGCATGTCTAGGTTCGATGCAATAATTTTTCCCAGGTACATGCTTCATATTGGCCGCTTTTGAGGCCTGTAGTGGTGAAAGGGTTAATAACTTGACATCATCAATCTAGTCCTTGCCTTCCAAGTGTGCCACCAGTGCAAGGCACAATAAACAAGGTGCCAATCTTTAGTCTGTTGGACTTGCTCACTATTGCCCTGATACAAGGTGCCACAGGTTGTATGCATGGAGTATCCTCATCTGTTGTTGCTTGGTCATCTTCAGAATCCTCAGAATCTGTAACCTCACCACTGCTGTACTCCTTCTCAACATCCCTTGTCTTTTCAGTTTGTTTTGATCTCTTTTTGTTCTTTTCTTTTGCTTCTGTCCGCTTTTCTTCCTCGTTATTCTTATCTTTGTTAGTCTCATTTGGTAAATCAACTTGGGAATGAAACTGGTAACTGCTGCTTGCCTCGTTATAGTAATAGTAGGTTCCAGTCTTATTGTTGTAATAAAGACAGCTGTTCTGTTGACAGAGATATAATTTATTGTATTATAATTAGAAAGCCATGCCTTGGTGTGTAATATGCAATCATTATTTTCATCCTATCGATAAAAATAATGCAATATTTGTATTCTCATGGATGAGCTGGAAATTGAGCACTCAATAGAGACTAAAATGGGGATTCTCTTTTAATGCAAAATAGCTTTTAACTCTTTTGCTGCTATTGTCGAGTAAACTTGACATCCAGTTTCATGTTTCCCAGTGCTGATGTCGAGTTTACATCATGAACATTTCCAGAAAAAAGTTCGGAATTAGCATATTTTAGGCAACCATGCAGGGCTCGAAATAACGGCCGGTCAACGGTCAATGTCCGGCCAACTTTGGTGCTTGACCGGTCAAATACCGTTTTGAACGGACATGTTGACCGGCCATATAATTATTTGAAAAAAATTGACCTACAAATCGCAAAGTCATATTGAATTTATATTAGGTCAATGTTCGTCAGGCGTGCAACAATCAGTGAAAAGTATGGCCTGTCATGATTATCAATACCGTCCTTTTTGTTCACCCGACATCCAAACATGTTCTAATTTAATAATAGTTGCCGAAACGCTAACGTTTGTTAATTTCAACTGTCAGCAAGCCACATAGTTGGAATGTAAGGGAACATATTTTTATCGCAGTCCTTGCCGCTAAATGTAATTTCTTAGTTTTTCATTGTACTTCGCTACTGCACATATTTGATAAGCATTATTTGACATGCCTTCGATATGGTTGGCTAAAGCAGAGTGAGACCGATCAAGGGAAAATGATGCGAGAAATGAAATTCCTGAAAGACCTATTTCGACCCCTTCTCTCATCCCTATTCCCTCACCCTCCCTATTTGATGTCTGGGTGCGAATACCCGCTCTAACACACACACAGTCACACAAAAAAAAATCATTTTTGACCGTCCAAAAATTGGCAATGGCCGGTCAAAAATGTATTTGGCCGGACATCTTGACCGGCGTATGACCGGCCGTTATTTCGAGCCCTGCCATGTGATCAATCATGTAACTAATTAGCATAAAGTATGCATAACGAGATTCAGAATTATATTTTGTACATATCTCCAGGGAAGATTTCATGTCAGTACCTTAATTGAACTCGAGAAATTAAAGAAATTGTCATGGTGGTCAGAAAAGTGATTTAAGTTCAGAAATACCATATTCACTCACAGATAAGCCGCACCTTTTTACCCAAAATCTTTGTTTAAAATCGGGGGTGCAGCTTATCTGCGAGAACATCTACCGAACATAAGGTCCGGAAATTTCCATAAATTAACATTTAAAAGAAATACTAAACTATACTACCGGTAATAAATACTACACCAAATCAAAACAAAGTAAGCAAGTTTGCAAGTTTGGTGGCTCCTAACAGATCCGTTTATGTTGTGAATATTTGTTCCTCCGCAAGCGATTAAATACCATGCTAAATGGCACAATGTTTCTTTGCAGCTTTGCACTTTAACAGCAAATTTGCTGAACAGATCTTCCACCTCTCTTTGAGTAACAAGTTTTTCTCCAATAGATGGCTTCTGGATATCCTTTTAGGCATGATAGCAAAAGACAGCTGATGAAAAAGCAAACTACTCCATGTTGTTTTGACTTGGTTCAGCGAAAACAAAACTTTTAGTGTCCAGTTCTCTCTCTTCCAACATGTGCCTGATTACTAAGCTACGGACGAACATGAGCACATTGTTGGCTTCGTTGACATGTACAATTCGATCTAAAAGGTGACCTGAATGACCAGATCCTGGTAAACAAACACTTTGGAAAGATAAATCATATATCTAAGTGTGTAGACATGAAGTTTATACTATTTCAGAGCTGAAAATACAGGTACAACTTTGGAGTCTTCTTCAGTTTGAAAGTTCGATGAAGGTTTATACAATGTACATGAACGTTTGATATTCTTCCAAAAAAAGTTTTTTCCCTGAATCAAGCTTCTAAACTTGGGGTGCGGCTTATTCATGAGTGAATACGGTATATAACATTATGAGCAAAATTACCACACAGAATGTAGCAGCGAAAGAGTTAATGAACTCCCTGCATGAGCCTCCATTATACATGTATTAAGGGCTCCATCTTTCACCTCGTCAATGAAAATATTATTAATAACGACACTGGCCTTGGAGTGAACCTGAGTACAGTAGTCAGGGTGATGTACATGTAATAGTGAGTACAAGTTTGCTTCCTTTCAAACTGGTTCTGATCCTTGACATTCTGAGCATTGTCAATTAAATTAAACCTCAGTTTTCTCTTTAGAATTCTTCAGTATACATGAACCTGGAAAGGAATTTGTTCTGCTAATCAAGTAGGAATGAGTTCTTTTTGTCTTTGGCTATAAGACTGATATACTTGAGGCCGACTTGGGACCTACGATGTTACATCCTTATCCGAGAAGATGTGAAAGTCAAGCTAACCATTTGCAGTTTGAGAACGAGATTGTTTCACAAACGCAGCACCTTCTACTCAGTTATTTTAAGACCCTGAGTGTTGGTCCAGCCGGCATTCGAACCCAGTTCACCTCCAGCACATTAGACCAGTATGCAGTTCGCATCTAGAATAAACCACTATGTATAATATTACTACTCACAGGATCATAATAAAGGCCAGAGTTCCAGTCATAGTATAAGCCGGTCCTATCGTCATACACAAACCCACTCTTGGTCATTGCTTCTGATGCTGCCTCCTTAAGAACTGACTTTAGATCCTGAGGAAAAAAATGATTGGAAATTAAAATCCATTTATGAATAATATTTGCTTAAATTTGATCCACAGTCTGATACATGGTTCAATTCATTTTAGATCTGGATATTCCATTGAGGTATCTTCTTGCAGTCAAACCTAATATGTAGATTTGGACTCAAGATTTGGACTCAAGACTTTATTTCAACTCGTTTAATTATTGATCAAACCAAAATTGCTTACCCTTACCCTTGATTCAGGTTTTAGAGTCAGAGTTGTTTCACAAATTTAGCCAACTCAAAGTTATGTTTACCGCCTCCCAGTTAGCCCAGTGGTTAAGCTATGGTCTGTTGAGCGGGAGGTCACAGGTTCAAACCCCGGCCGGACCAACAATCAGGGTTTTAAAATAACTGAGTAGAAGGTGTTGCCTTTGTGAAACAACTGCAAATGGTTAGACATTCACGTCTTCTTGGATAAGGACGTAAAATTGTAGGACTAGTGTCCCCAATTAGTTGCAAAGCTAAATACATTTGACACTTAAATAAAGTTACATGTACTTACTTACTTTTTTTACTTACATAAGAGCAAACAAGCACACAAGATCACAATATTAACAAGACGTGGTCAGTGCATGAACATGTACCATATAAATTCCTGCAAAACCCACAACAGTTTAAATTTTAATCTCCTAGTGGAAACCTAATTAAGCAAAGTGTTTCAGAACCCAAGTTTTCTCCCTGTCTTGAGGAAAAATTGAATGTTCCTGTCCTTGAGCTCACAAACTTTGACAAACTGAAGTAGAACAGCCAGTACTTCATAGATATTTCACTAAACAAAAGCAAAAGTCCTTTTGAAACTGCTCTAAAAAAATTATTGTACAATGTATGAATTCCTTCCTGTATCAGATGGCAGTAGTTGAAGGGCATCGAACATACACGTACGACTCGTAAAAACACACAGCTATATTAGCTGGTTATAACCCACTAATAATCGAGACTAAATGCAATTTACGCATGATTAAATATCCTGCGTGTGCTGGGGGCCCTGTGGTGGAGCAACCCTGGAACGGCATCTCATCCGGGACTTTTAGCTTATTGTGACTGCACGTTTGGGTTTTCACTTGTCAGTTGCTCCTCGTTGTGATCTTGGCTGCTGCATTTTCCCCTCTCTGTTCCCCTTGTCCACTCTTATGTGTGACCCAGGACTGTTTGATTGCCATGGTAACCTGACAACCAAGCTCACACGCTCTGATCCTGCTCCGGGCACTGAACCTCCAACTCTGTTTCTCTTCAGTCAGGACCATCAAGCTTATTCCTTAGTTTAAACTTCCTGGTTTATTTAACCTCTGCATAACAGCCTTGACTGTGAAGTCAGTGTACATTATGATTTTTAATGACATGCTCAACAGTATTATAGAAACTAGTAGTAATCCTAGATTATCAAAGTGCATTCTACATATTTTTGTGAAAGAGAAAGGACTGTGGTAACACAAAAGGCTGAAAGATTGCTACAATGATGTTGACGGTGTAAGTAATCCTGATCAAAAATGCTTGCTTTTAACTAATAATATGAAAATTTTGATGTCTTGACTTATAAGTTAATATACAAGGGAATGCATCAGGGTATAAAACTGTAATTATCTTTGTGTAACATTAAATCATTGGATGCAATGCTTATGTGGCTATATGTATAAATGTGTGTTTTATATGGTTATGGCATTCATTTGAGCATTCATAGCACATTTTGCTGTGTGGTATACAGTGTAAAGCAATAATTAACAATTAGACCTGCAGCCCGAATGAGCTACAAGTCAATGAGGCACTGCCTATAGGGCTATTTAACTCGTAGCCCATGAGGGCGAGAGGTCTAATTGTTTTAGTATAAACTAACTAGTCGGACAGTAGAAAATATCTGGGGGGGGGGGAACTCCTGTTTGTGACATATTATGTATGTGCTGCGGGGGTGGGTCAGGGTTTTGAGCTCGGTTTGGGCAGGTAGGGTCAGGGTATTGACCTGATTTGGGCAGGTCAGGGTCAGGATTTGAGTATAATTTGGGTGCAGTCAGGGTCGGGGTTCAGTATTTTTTAGACAGTTAGGGTTCAGTTTTTTTTAGCTACTATGTCAAAAAAAGACATTCTGTTGCCGCATTTTGATTGCCTGCCCACATGCAAGCACTGAGGTTCCCATACATGTACATTGTGACACTGCTAATTCGTACTTCAGTACTTATCTATGTACTTCATCTGCTGATTTGTTTACCCAATGACACGTCCTGACTTGAAATGTTCCGTATTTTGCATGCAATCCCGGTACGCAGTATACCCAGCTGGGGTATATATCTGAGCGTGTTTTGAAAACAATTTAAAGAAGGGGCAATCAGGTTTTTTTTTTCCCAAAAAGGGGGCAATCAGGGTTTTGGAGCTCGGATTGGGTCAAACAGGGTTAGGGTTTGAGCCTCTTGGCCTCACATACATACCCATTTTTCATGTAAGTACAAATTGAAGTTGAAAAAATGTTATTATTTCATGAAAATGTGTGCGATTTTTCTCTACCATAGGCTATCACAAATATACCAGCCTATAGTAGCGTAGCCAATCAGAATGCAGGATTTGTAATAGTCCACTAGTTGGTTTATACTAATTGGAGTTAGTGTAGAACACAAATCAACCCTATTAGCTAGCTATGGCTATTCAGATATAAACTGCATTCCAGTTTCTAGCATTCACAATACTAAGTACAATCCAGTGTAGAACATAAACTATATATATACATGTATGCATGCATGTGTATAAAGTACACCCCATGCAGTTCCTTAGATCATTCACAGTATTTTTCAAGTGAAAACAAGGTTGGCTGCCATTGTTAGTTGCAGAATAATTTATGGTCAATGTTGATAGCCGGGTCCTGGCTTTGATCAGCCTTGTTTCAGGTCCGTCAGAAATTCAGTGTAGATTAATTGATTAGGGAACACAGCAATGAACTCAGTACTTTAAATTTCCCTCACCTTAGATTCATCTTGAGAACTGTGGTTGTCATTTTGGTTTCTGGTTGCCTCAGGATTTTCTACACCTGCAGCTATATCAATAAATATTACATGTCAAAAGAAAACAAAGAAATTGAATGAGAATTTAGAATGTGATCAGGAGACACTAATGCCCTTTTTGCACACAGCCCTTCAATAACCCACTTCCGCGATATGCTTTACTTGTCACGCACAAAGGTTTCAATACGAGGCTCCATGCTAAATTAAATTTAATTTTGCACGGGGCCTCGTATTGAAACCTTTGTACGTGACAAGTAAAGCATATCGCAGAAGTGGGCTATTGAACAGGTCAAATTTCTTGTTGATATCTCAACTCCGACTCTGTTGTCACACATGTCCACAACAAAATTATTAATGAGTTTTATTTGGGGTCCCAGCAGGGGTTTCATTAATAAATTTTAAAAGTAGGTGTCACAGTCATTAAAAGTTGCTGTATGGATTGGATGTTTGGTTAGCAGAATGAAGTACATTGTAGATAACCCACAGAAGAAGTAGCCAGCAGTATGAGGTGAAGCATCTACTGGAGCACGTTACTATATTTCTCATTAACCTATAAATATTATATTTCAGCCAATCAGAGCTCAGCTTTACTATGCAATACAGGGCAGTATTTCATGATTTTTCTATGAAATACAGAGCAGTATTTCATGGCTAAGTCAAGCTAATCAAAATGCAGGAAATTTCACACCCTTTCTTTATCAGCCAATAAGAATTCAACATTTTGAATAAATATGAATACAGATGCATCCACCATTTGGAACGGGTTTTTTTGTTGCAAGAAAATTCACAGTCTATCGTCTGGTAAGTTACTTTGTTTTTGTGATAAAGCTTCCAGTAAATTTGTTTTTATAGGATAATATGGTTATTTCATACATACATTTTCTGAGGCCTACATGTACAAATAAAACTTGTGCTGGTAATTTTTGACAGATCAGGCATACACAACAAATTAGGAGGCATTTTTCAAAATCACAGGCCTTGCTGGCAGGTGTTGTGTTCCCTTCCCTTCTCCTCCCCTCTCCCCTACTTGTCCTCACCCCATTCTTCCCTTGTTCAAATATAGCATGGTTTCCCAAATAGAATGTCTTCACTGCAGGCTGGAGTATATTTAGAGCACAGTGTTGCTAAAGGTCCATTCTAGGAGTGAAAATCTAACTCCATATTAAAGTTTCCCAGGAATGTTTGAATTTGTAGCCCAAACCCACAACAAATTAGGAGGCATTTTTCAAAATCACAGGCCTTGCTGACAGGTGTTGTGTTCCCTTCCCCTCCCCTCCCCTCCCCCCTACTTGTCCTCACCCCATTCTTCCCTTGTTCAAATATAGCATGGTTTCCCAAATAATGTCTTCACTGCAGGCTGGAGTATATTTAGAGCACAGTGTTGCTAAAGGTCCATTCTAGGAGTGAAAATCTAACTCCATATTAAAGTTTCCCAGGAATGTTTGAATTTGTAGCCCAAACCTGAAGAATGGTAAGCCTGTGGTAATATTTTGCAATTGAATGCTGTGTGCAAAAAGGGCGTAAGTGACTCTTGATCACATTCTAAATTCTCCCTTAGAAAACAAAGAAATTGAAGGAGAATTTAGAATGTGATAAGGAGACACTTATGCCCTTTTTGCACACAGCCCCCCAGCCTTCCAACCAGCCATTGGAACCCCACTTTCAGTATAAATCTCACAAAAACTTAAAATATTACATTTTGAAAGGTTCAAGTCCCTTCACCCCTTCTCCCCACCCCCTCCCCCCCCCAAAAAAAAAAACCCGGCCCCACAAAAAACTTACATGTACAAACAGAATTCACATGTCTGTTTTTCGATTCCTCTTTTCTCCTCTTTCTTTCTTCATGTAATTCTTTGCTTAGTGTTGCCACTTCCTTCTTCAAGTTTGTCACATAGATCTCAGCATTATCTCTCTCATACTCAGCTTTCTTCAACCTCTTCTTCGTCCCCTCTAATTCTGTCTTGACACATCTGAGCTGAGAATTCAAGTCCTCGATTACCTCCTTCGGGCGATTGTTTTCTCCTGGTGCTTGTTCCACTTCGGGTGCATCTTTGGCTGCCATTTGAGACTGTGGAAACGGCAAATAGAGAAATGTTGGTTCGAGGTTGTCATCTTCGACTTGGAGTTTGACTTTGTTGTCGATTTTGGCTGTCGTTTACTTGAACACATTTTAAATGCAAAAAGCGGTTAATTACAAAAAGTAAGACGAGCAACTGCTAAACTGATATTTCATCTCTCTCATGAGTGTTATCAAACCAAAACAACGTGGAATTATTTGGTTTTCCAAGACTTCTTCTCGAAGCTCAAAGCGTCCGCCATCTTGGACTTGGCAACCTCGTGACCAGGGTCTTCTCGGTCAGATCCATTCTTTCCCAGTCTCTACTCGTTCTACGTTCTACGCTCTACGCATTAACGCCTGACGGGAAATGCACGAGGTCGCGACAGGTGCACGAGTTGCTATGAAAACACGAAACCCAATAACCCTGCTTTTTCCCAAAGTCCCTTATCTACTCCGCGTGGAGCTCACACAGAGAGCAGGAAAAACTATTTTTAAAGCTACACCTTTGTTTATTTGACTTTAACCCGCTTTGTCTGCACGCGAGAATATATACGTGCTGAAGTTGAGTCAGTGGAAGGTCATCGAATCATGTTTGTCACTGTGCGTTATGCAGGTAGGTGAAGCGGTCACAAAAGGCTTTTTTAGCATTTTGACCGCAAGTAAGAACTCTGTCAAGTGCTTAAATTATTTGGTCTCGCACATCAAGTCAAAGCCTAAAATATATGCGGTTAGAACTAGCCGGGTTCATGAAGCACTCAATCATGAACAATTAAAATTAAGGCAAAATATATATATTTTTTTTTAATACAACACGATGACGTGTATTAATAAATGAGTCTAACGGCAATATGCGTTAGGTTACTCCGAGCGTTTTAGAGTTTTCAGTAATGATTTATACTAGGCGTACCGGATTTCTTCTGTTCAAAGACAAAATGCACTTGATCACATATCCTAACGTTCTTTTCTTAATTGAATACAAGAACTTAAATCATTTATTTCACCACAGAAATCCATTATACTTCTTTGAATGTAAGAAAGCGACAGAAGGACCGGAGAATCACTTGAACCCCTTTCTCAACTTGATAGGAAATCCCATACGCACTTTTCTTAATTCCCTCGGGCCTCTTTGTTCCCTTGACTCAATTCAGTACTTGTCTCACCAGAGACCATTAAATCTCTTTGAATGTAAAAAAACACACAACAGAACGCTAACGTGCTGATCGTTTTCCCCCTAGTAACATATCCTCGGCCCACAGCGCTTTATTGACCGGAAGGTAGATTAGTTCTCGTGGCGGATCCCGACAAGATTAATAATGCACTTTCGGTTATTTGGGAAATACATTTTAGACTAAAAGACCCATACAAACATATAATATAACGCCGAGTTGAAAGAATAGTAATTAAATTATGTCAAAAACAGAACGATTGTTTTGAGATTTTGCCACCACGATTGGAATAACTAGCTTTCATATTCAATAGTGTATTAGCCATGGTGATGTTTTCAACGAAATTCGGAGTATTAAACTCATTTCTTCATTAACTTTGGTGTAGTGGCCGCGAGCTTGATTCGCAACAGGAGCTTGTATCTTGGTAGCGTTGACCTAAGTCAGTTATTTCAATGTCCTTTCTCGATCTGACGATCTGATGTTGTTGTATTTATGAATATTTGGTTCCAGTTCTGTAATCCTCTTTCCGTTTTTTTAACCTTTTAAATTGAGGCATACGGAAAAAGTGAAGATAAATCTTTATTTCTTCAGCCTTGATCATCTATCAGCTCTACATCAAAACAAATGGGGAAAAAACACAAAACAAATAGCGGCATATCAATTAACCACAAGTTAAATTAGAATCAATTTGCGGCGAGGACTCGCCCGCGATAAAGTTAAAAAAGCCGCTAAGTTATAGCGGAAACAACGAACGATCTATTATACTTCCCGGCCAAAGTTCTCGAACGGGCAAACTCAACTGGTCAATCAGTGTCACTTCTAAACTCGGCAAAGTGACTCAATAAAAACAGATACTACCGTTAAAAAGTAGGTATGATGTGGAAAATGATATATTTTATACCACAAATGCTTTTGAAAGCCTTTTTGTATATTAATAAGGAGCTGTAATGCCGTTGCCATGTTAAAATGTTTCCATTTTATTCCAGATGACAGAAGTGAACTTTTTAATCCAGACTGTAGAAGTTGCCTGTTGCTTAGCAACATCAAAGAGCGATGCGACTGCGACGAAGACGGTAAATACAGTAGCCAATCACGAGCCGAGCTTCGACAAACAAATTATGGCTTGACTTACGTTCTGTTATATTGATGTGACCACAACTAATGTTTGTTGTATAGAGACTAAATCCAAACGCGCTAAGGCAACGGAAAAGCTGCATAAATATCATATTAATAGAAGTAGGATAAATGGCGTCTAATTTTAATAACCATTGTAGTCTCGCATTCATGTTCACGTTGCCACACTACTGAATGCCTTGAAGTAATCGTGCAAGGTCCGATCGGCCAGAAAAAAAAAATTGCAGCAATAGGAGTCCTAAAAAAATTTCGAGTAAAAAAAACGGGTGCACCCCCCTCCCCCAAATCAATTTTCAAATGGTCCGTCCCTTACCCTGGGTTCCAGAGGCTCGAAAGAGAGTTAGAAAAAGAGTTTAAAACCGTCCCTTAGATAATAAACAAAATGGCGGAAAGTCGGTGTTTTGGCGGAAAGTTCGGTATCTTTATCGCCTAAGCCTTTAATTTAACTACCGCTTTTCAGTGTCGCAGTCTCTTGCGTTGCCATGTGTTGGTTCTTGTGAAACTGGCCAAAAGCAGCCGATTAGCACCACGCACACACTTTTTGCGCAAAAAATATTTGCCTAGTTACTTCTCACTCAGTTTAAGACTATAGTTTGGTCATACCGGCTCAATGACAGTTTTTAGCCCCCACGTTTTTTAGCCCCCTCACTTGAAATTTCGCTCCGCCGTTCCTGGAGTATTACTTCGCGGTTGTTGCTACAACTTGTCCCGGCTAACAGGGTAACCCTACCGCGAGCATCTACATGACAAAAGTTGTCCCGGCTAACAGGGTAACCCTACCGCGAGCGTCTACATGACGAAAGTTGTCCCGGCTAACAGGGTAACCCTACCGCGAGCTTCTACATGACAAAAGTTGTCCCGGCTAACAGGGTAACCCTACCGCGAGCGTCTACATGACAAAAGTTGTCCCGGCTAACAGGATAACCCTACCGCGAGCGTCTACATGACAAAAGTTGTCCCGGCTAACAGGGTAACCCTACCGCGAGCGTCTACATGACAAAAGTTGTCCCGGCTAACAGGGTAACCCTACCGCGAGCGTCTACATGACAAAAGTTGTCCCGGCTAACAGGGTAACCCTACCGCGAGCGTCTACATGACAAAAGTTGTCCCGGCTAACAGGGTAACCCTATACCGCGAGCGTCTACATGACAAAAGTTGTCCCGGCTAACAGGGTAACCCTACCGCGAGCGTCTACATGACAAAAGTTGTCCCGGCTAACAGGGTAACCCTACCGCGAGCGTCTACATGACAAAAGAGGATTAGTGTAACCCTAGTGTAAACGAAATCGCGAAACACAATAGACTAGGGTAACCCTATCTCCATGTACAAAGTAAGTCTCCAGGACAATACCTATTTAAATTGGACGCCATTTATGCCACTGATGGGTCTATGGCATTGAATCGTCAGTCGCCCCTATTCCAATTAGCACCCCCTCCCCCATCGTATTCCAATCAGCGCCCTTATTTTAATAAACGCCACAGCAAACGTATTGTATTTCCTACGCCAAATCTCGTTACATTTGTTTTTCGGGAGAGCAATATCGCATCTCCACTATCGAGGTCAAGGCTTCTCTGCAGTGTTCTTCTTGTATACAGTCTAACTTCTTATTAGGAAAAGAAATAAGCGCGCTCTGTCTCCAATAAGCGCCCCTCTCCAATAAGCGCCCCTCTCCAATAAGCGCCCCTCTCCAATAAGCGCCCCCTATCCAATAAGCGCCCCTCTCCAATAAGCGCCCCCTATCCAGGCCCAAAACTTAAATTAGCGCTCCGGGCGCTAAATCGAATTATTACGGTATATGACCGAAACCAGGCTTTGAGGCTGGTTTAAAGGCTGGTTTCCATCACGAGCTAAAATGATTCATTCGCTGGGTTTTTATGTTTCGATATAACTTTTCGTGGTTTTCCCGTGTCGTTTCTCATATCAAACAATTGTTGTCGTTCAGAGTAATATTTGGGCCTGACTAGATGCTAGTGAGGCATACGCTCATCCTTTTCAAATTTCGCTTTCGATTTTTTTAATCGCACTTTCTGTAGCCTACGTTGTATCCGCCTCTCTTCTGCCGGCTCGCTACACTTCCTGAACGTGTTCTAGTATTCGACGATCCGTCCTGCTTTCCAAATATGGAATATATTGACCATATATGGAATATCACAGGGAGCTCTCAGTAACGACACTTTTCTCAATAAATTGTTTGATATGCGTTTTTAAAAACTTGTCTTACCTTGTTTTTCAAGTGTTTTTCGCCGGAGTCTTTTTCCGTCTTTCCCGATTGTGAGCATTTGAATTAAACACAGCTTCATCTATTTGAACAACGAGGAACGACAATCAGGACTTTCGTGGTTTTTGGTGTTTTTCTTGGTCTTTTCATAGTCTTTCCATACGTCGTTCTTGATTTTTCGGTGTTTGGAAAAACCAGGAAAACACGGGAAAACAAGAAAAGGCTATATCCAAACCAGCTTTAGTTTAATGAAGTGATGTATCAGCACGTGACTGTTTCCTTCAAAAGGCACTACTGACTATTATAAGTCATCAAATATTTTCTCTCGCGCGTGATTGGTTGAATGCGTCACGTGACCCGATATCTTCTCCACGAGCGGGAAATATTAGTGAATACGAACTCTGTGAGCGTATAAGCGCGCGTCAAAGAAAATATTTGAAGGATGATAACAACAATAATCTAGCTACATCGTGGCGTCAAAATATGCCCCGATATTTGTCCTTGGACATTATCTGATCCTCGAAGCTCACAGTTTCCCTCGAGCTTCGCCCTCGGGAACTGTTCTTTTATCGGATCAGATAATGTCCGCCACAAATAGGTTATTGTATTTGTACTAGAGTGAACACAGGCATCCCAAGCTAGCTGTGTATGAAAATTCATTTTTCACTGATTCCATAGATTGAAATTGGTATACTAAGTTCTTAGCCGAATCCTCTTTGTAAGCAGAGGTCTTAAAACATTCAGTCATCATTGAAGAACGGAGAACTGGAAACACCTTGAAATCGCAATCCGCAGCCCCGAAAAGTGCACAGGAGAAATTATAGCACAACGAAAGAGAGATACGGTGGTTTATTTGAATACGAACAACAATTTCCTAAAATTTTACGAAATAGTGTCGTGCTACGAAGTCGTGCAACAATTAATTTACGATACAGTTCGAATGGACTACCTGTGGACTATTAAAGTCGGCCAGGGATCTGGCACTAATAACTGTCAATATGTCACACAGATATCGTTGACTTGTCTGACGAGACAGGTTTACTGAAGAACTTACTGAGTCATCCCCTGGAATACGCCACTAAGTATCTGACCAACAGAGAAATGTTGGTGCTGGTCAAAGGCGAGAGTAAGTATCGCGTTCGGAACACTGGTAATGGTATCCGGTGGGGCTCAGGGGCATTAAGGCATGGGTCTCAAACTATTGCAATATGGCCGCTACAAATCAAGAGGGGGTGGTCTATCTCTTCGTGCTTGTTAGATATAGTCTCGGCACTTTTACAGATTCGATAAAGTCACAACCTTAATACATTTTTGTGACAGTTTCCATGGAAACGTGTAATGTGACCTTTGAACTCTAATTTTAAGGAAAATAGGGAAAAGCCTCCTGGAGGTCGGTAAAAGTTGTTAATATAGTGGATATTTCCATGCAAGTGAATCAAGGTTAATGCACACGTTGCTGTTCCAATTTGAAAAGTTGGTTATTTTAAGGGGAAGGCAATTTAAGGCAAGTGTGACATTTGATATCCTCAAGTTTCCACCGAATTAACGAATTATTCCAATAATAACCAACTTTTCAAATTGGAGCACCGAAGTGTGTCCTAACCTTGATTCATTTACATGAAAATATCTACTACATCAACAACTTTTACCGACCTCCAGGAGGCTTTTCCCAATTTTCCTTAAAATTAAAGTTCAAAGGTCACATTACACGTTTCCATGGAGACTGTTACAAAAATGTGTTAAGGTTGTGACTTTATCAAATATGTCAAAGTGTCAAGACTATATCTAATAAGCACAAAGAGATAGACCACCCCCTCTTGTTTTGCGGCGGCCATATTGGAGACCCATGCCTTAACGCCCCTGAGGGGGTTCCCTATATACGCTTGATGCAGGATCAGAAATACAAAACAATAAGGAAGTCAATAGACCAGTTCGCGGTTAATTCCGACATTTTAAAAGGGGTGCAAACATGGCGCGAAATACAGTGTTTGTATGGGAATCCGATGCCAAATAAAATCCGTAAAATCGAATTTCTGAAATATCAGTTCAGATACAAGATACCAGATGGAATTAACTGATCGAAATTTGAGGGACTGAGATGTAGCTGTGCTGGGAAGCGTTTAATCATGTTTTCAGTTTCCCATTGACCTCATTCATAATGGCCGCCACCTAATTTGCATAAATTGGGAGATTAATGTGTACAGAGAAACTATTGCTACCACATGAAAGATCGTACCTAAATTAGTAATTGACCACAGTTTGAAAGCAGTGTTTCAAATTGCTGTCGAGTTATTGTCATTTTCAATGTAGAAAATACATGAAAGCGAGGCCGTAAAGGCCTACATGGTTTAATTTTTCTCATACAAATCTCTCTAATTTCAAATCGTTGTAACTTTACAGCCTTTTATGCTTCAACACTCAAATTCTACAGAATCACCAATGTTGGTATGCGCTTTCGCATGGCAAGGATGTTGTTTTTTAAACATTGAACATGTAGCTAAACTGTTAAAATACAGAGACCACGCCCTTATGAATGAGGTGTATACATTGTCTGTAAATTTTCCCGCGGACTTTGACTCGTTTTTACAGACAAATGTATGGCAAACTGAAACACGATTGCACGCTTCCTTGCACAGCTGCATCCCTCAGATTTCGATCAGTTAATCTTTTACCTGGTATCTTAAAATTATTTTTCAGAAATTCGACTTTATGGATTCTATTTGGCATCGGATTTCCATATTGTGTTTCGCGCCATTTTTTTTTTGCACCCCTTTCACTGAATGTCGGAATTAACCGCGAACTGGTCTATTATATGAAGGGTTAGGTAAAATTGAATTGATACTTTGAAGGGTCCTTCGAACTGAGAACTTAGGGCAGGCAAGCATAATAAACTGAAGCATCATAATATTTTTCTTTGGGAAGAAGGTGTAATCAATCATCGAATAAAAGGCTGACGAATTTTGTTAGCTTTTATGTGTTGACTTGTAGCACTTTTAATTCCGATCCGCCATAAAACAACATCAGAGCCTGAACCAAGTTTTCTCAAAGTAAATATTCACTATTAACATTTAATTAATCCAAGACTGGAGTCTTGCTGTAATTTAATAGGTACGGCTGACGTTTGTTTACCTAACCTTATCTCGTGATTGACATAACTTTAAATTATGAAACATGTTAACCAGCTGGTTTCATGGAGAGAAGTGTTTTCGAATTTAGTTTTTCACCTAGCGCGACTTCGGCCTCAAGTTCCTACGTCTTTAAAATATACCTTGTAATATTGCCAATATGGCTATCCCAATAAAATGTTTCGTTTTAATACCATCGCCCGACCCACCCAATTTTTTAGAAAGTTAAAAAAAAGATTGAATAACAACCGCCTCGCTACGTTTCTTGCTTTTCTCATACAAATTGTCAATCCACAACTGGCAGAGGAAAAATTAGTCGAGAAATACATCAAAGTTTTTTTGCGAGTCTTCAGGCTGACTCAGTAATCAGGCTTTGGTTCCAGATCCCCTAACGTCGATTCTTTTATATTTGGCCCGACCGACCGACCCATCATAACGTAAGAGAGGGCGATGGTAAACGAAACATTTTATAGGGATGGCGTATTCAAGTCCAGCCTGAATTAAATCCTACTCACATTTCTGCTGCCAGTGATTACAATCCGAGGGGGTTCTTCAAGGTAAAAAGGGTAGGGGTGACCGTCGGAAAACCTCGAAAAATACCCTAAAAAAATACCAAACCGTGAAAAATTTCCCACCCTAAAATGTAGCTCATGGTCTAAAAACCATCCTGAAAATTGGATTTCGCTTGGACAACCCCTAAAAAATACTAAATCGCCGATTTCAAACCCTAAAAATACGACAATCATCCCTACCAGCCGAATATAAGAAGAACCTCCCCCCCCCAAACCGGGATCACAAATATGTAGTAAATTCCGTTCGCTGTTGACATTAAAACAGTTTGTTTTGCGGCTTTGCTCTTTGGCTACCCTCTATTCACTTTAATTTATATATCCATATACCTTCTTTTCAGAAACTGACGGCGGGGATCGAATGATATTTGTACCGTTGTTAGAAAGTCTAGAGGCCGACAAGGAATTCTTAGGTGGGTTATTATGTGTCCGCTACTCTAATCTAATATCTGTTAAAACTTCGCCGAACTGGAAATATTCTTTTCTGAAATTTCCTGATTGTTTTTTCTCGTAGAGCGTCTTAACCCTCCTCCACCAAAGAAAGAAGAACGAAATCCTTCTCGGAACTCCCCCAGCAAAATTCATCCCGCGGTGGCTCAAGGGAAGAGAGCATCCCTGGTACCAAGACCGAAACAGGCCCCTTTACAGGGCCGCAATGCACTTAGTCCAAATATGGGAAGAAGAGCGAGCCGAGCCCGCAGTCAAAGTGTTCAGCTGTCTCACATGCCAAATTTAAATTTGCTAAGGAAAAACAGATAAATGGTTGGAAATTATAGAACAATTTCAAATGTGAAAATATATTCTGTAAATAGATACATTAATATATTTATACAATATTGTTCAGTGGGGTTTATACTGCGAAGGAAAAGGGTTAAAACGAATCCGTGAAAAAGGCGTATATACAATAATCCGGGTTGTTTTTAAAATAGTTTTTTAGGTATAGAACAGAGAAATATGAGATAAACTACCGTAAATTCTGTAAAAGAAAACCTATATATTTTATGCTACTAAAAATCTGGCACCAACACTTAACCCAACTATACACTTTCGGGAACCATGCAGTTGGGTCAATCACGGTTTCTGTGAAATCCAGCTATCCCCACCCCCTCCTCCCTGTTTCACCCTAAATTTAATGGTTAATCATAAATTGCACATGTATACCCAAGGGAGGGGTGGGTGGACAGTTTCCCAGAAACCGTGATTACTTTCTACTTAGTAGTCCTTTAGTATTTATTAAGTGTATTTCGATGTTCTCCAGATTCAGAGGTGGAGTTAAGCGAGCTTAATCCTAATTCTGGAGTAAAATGGAGATAAATTTTGCAAGAGTTTTTATTCCGTTTTCGAAGTATCTCCCTGGAGCGAGGGGTATGGGATTTATTCACCGAGGGCCGGTTCCGCGCACACGAAGGGCGTAGCGGAAGGCAGCAACAGAGGTAAATAAATCCCATACCCGCGAGCGGGAGACCGACAAAAGCTTATTTTTTTCACAATAGCGACATTAATATTCCAATTTATGCAAATTAGGTGGCGGCCATTGTGAATGAGGTCTATGGTAGAACAAAGGAAACAGAGCTAAAGTAACAATTAGCCTGGTCGTTACTCATTTATACACGACTTTCATAATGGCCGCCTCCGGCCACCTCCTAATTTGCATAATTTGGAAGATAAATCTGTAGGGGGAAACCAATGCTACCACATGAAAGATTACATTATAACTAGTAATTGTTTTGAGTTTTGGAGCAATGTGGAAAATTGCTGTTGAGCTATAAGCATTTGTAATGCAGAAAAATATGAAAGCGAGGCTAGAAAGGCCTCCGTTGTTTTTCTCATACAAATCTCTCTAATTTCAACTGGATGTTACTTCATTGCTTTATAAGCTACAGCACTCAACTTTCACAAGTTCACTAGTGTCAACATGCTCTTTCGCATGGCAATGTTTATATTTTCTATACATGTGGATAAACTACCGAAATGGGAAATCACATATGCAAATTAGGAGGCGGCCATTATGAAAGTCGTGTATGAGTGAACACAAAATAATACATTATTATAATACATAATACATGATACATGTATGAAGTGATTATATTTTATCGCACGAATTCACTCAAACAAATCAATAAAGAATGATACAAAAGAAAAAGTTACATTGTCCGAGTTACCATCGAAACAAGCACTCAATCAACGGAGGCTATTTCTAATGCTAAACACCGAGCTTTTAGCGAATTCCCCGCATGCACCCCCAGTCCAGTTTCGAAAATTACCGCTGAATGCAATGAATACAGACGCATGTACGCAGGGTTAGCCTCATTCTGAAGTTAAACATTCACAAATACCATACATAGCGCTACTATGGGCCAACAAGTCACGTGACCGTCTGTTGCAAAAGGCCTATTGAAGGATACCAATATTCCGACCATGACGAGTCTGCGGTACGTCAGCGGTTTTCCCTTTCCTTTTTCCTTTCCTCCACTTATTTTCACATATCGAAGGCTTTTGACACTGACAATATTCATACGATACTTTGGAAAAAGAACGTTTTTATTCTCCTGAGTGATGGAAATTGAGTTATTTTGGTTTTCGCGCAAACATTTTACCAGAAGTAAAATTTCTCATACCTTTAACTGCTGACCAAATGCACAGGAGTAACAGCTATCCCAGAGTTCTATACAGGAATAGATAGAGGGGAAATCGAGGACGAAATTGGTACCAAACACATGGGCAAATTTGCTTCATTTTGAAGGGATTCGATTTCTTTGTGGACGTGGATTCTTCAATTGGAAGCTCACTTACACAGGGCAGTTTCGTAATTTTGCGATTTTGAGTGTTTTTAAGTCCAAAAACGCAAGGTAAATTGCAAACGGTAATCAGCTACTGGGACCTTCTAATACAAGAATCCGCCACGGCAAATGGAATATCTATGAAAGGCATTGAGATATGGAGCTTTCAATTCTTCATGTAATCGTGCTTTCGTAATAATTAACAGTGCGTTCGCTCTACCAACATGGAGCAAGTCAAATCCCAAAGGAGAAAGTATTCATGTGTTGTTTATTTTAACATAAACCGGAGGGGGATAACTAGCAAAATGAATCGGAGGTCTGGCAAATTTTGAATAAAGATTACATTTGCTTGAAACGGTGAAAATTGATTTATCCTTAAAATTGATTTATCCTTAAAATTGATTTATCCTTGTAAAATCTGCACGAGGACTCATTTATTTTAGAAACTGTTTACGGACCGAGGGCTCAAAGTCCGAGATTTCTGGCGACGAGTTGTGCGGCCTACAGACCATTGCATAAATGGAGACTTCAGCCCGTTGTGTTCACGTTGCCACACAAGCGTTTTCACATGAATGTAAGCCAACTAAAGATCGGTATACACGAAGAGACACCTCCTCGGGACAAATCCCTTGTTGTGTTCAGACGAGGGGACTTGTTGCAGGGATATTGTGATTTTTTCAGACGCCATCTTTAAATAGAGTTCGTCAGTAAAATGACACTTTACGATTGGTTTATTTTAATTTTGTCCCAGGGACACGTTGTATCATTGTGAACATTTCACACGAGGGGACAATCAAATTTTGTCCCCGGGCCTTGTCCCTCAATTCAAACCAGTTTCAATTCAAACTACCAGGGACAAAAGTTTGTCCCTGCGACAAGATTTTTCATGAAAATTGAGTCATTCACGCAAAAGGATTTGTCCCGGGGACTTGTCCCTTCGTGTGTACCGACCTCTAAACAATGGTTAATATTCAAACTGGAAAGCATTTATGCAATGGGTCTACTACAAGCCCTGTTCAGTAAGTAGAGCCTTGTTTATCAATAAAGGGTTAACAAATAAAACAACAAGAATCAACAAAAAACCAAACCACTTTATTTTCATTGTATAGACCTTATTCATAAATGCGTATTTCTGTTTAAATAGTTTATCTACATGTACAGGAAACGTTATCATTACCACGCGAAAGAGCCTGTTACAATTAGTGATCTTGTGAAATTTGAGTGATGTAGCTTAAAAAGCAGTAAGTTATAGCCATTTGAAATTAGAGATTTGTATGAGAAAAACAACCGAGGCTTTTCCAGTCTCGCCTTCACGTTTTTTCTGCATTTGAAATACCTATATCTCAACAGCAATTCTCCACATTGCTCTGAAACTGAACACAATTACTAGTTTTAATGTGATCTTTCATGTGGTAACATTAGTTCCCCTCTACATATTTATCTTCCAAATTTGGAGTTGGCCATTATGAATTCGGTCAATACACGGAGAAGAGCTTGGGTATTTTCTTTTTTCTTAACGTGGTTGGAGTTCAAATTTACTTCTGCACGACTAAAACCCTCGTTAAATGGAGTCGCAAGTCAATTGCAAGTTTTAGCTTGTGCTCCGTTTGGCCACCCAATTGCGCTAAGGGACGGACCATTTGAAAATTGATTTTGGGGGGGGGGGGGGGGGGGGTAGGCTCGGTTTCAGGGGAGAGGATCGCGGGCTCACCGAAACCCCACGGCTGGAAACCGAGCCTAGGGGGGCTCGTATTGCTGCAATAATTTTTTTATTGCATCGTACCTTGTACGTTTTTTTAGGCATTCAGTATTCCGCTAATGAACGAAGTTTCACCCTTGCTCGATTTGTTTTTCTGGGTGCTTTTGGCTCGCTCGATTTTTTTCCTGTGCAAATTCGGCTTGCTCGTTTTTTGGGGGGATTTGCAGTATCCCACCCCCATCAATTTTCAAATGGTCCGTCCCTAACTTGCACCTACTTGCGCCGTCATGCATTTACTTTGATTGAGCTCAACTTTTGATCGCAAGTCAATGCAAGTTGTCAGTTGCAAGTCTGCTTTTATTTTAAAACGTTCCGGAGCTCAAGACTCGGTTTTTATAACTCTCAAGATTCGGTGGAACAATGCTCAAAAGTAATTCCCGGTCGGAACAGCAAAAGAAATCATAAGAAAAGGAAAATATCTAGATCAAAATGCGATTTTTTTTCCCATTTGGCCACCCTCCGCAAGTTGAACTTGCGACTCCATGTAGCCAGGGCTTTACATCCTGCAGGGCGACAAACAAACTCGTGAAATCAAAGCTGATCAAACTGATCGCACGATTGCACACGGAAAGACTTGGATTAGCAGGAGCTAATAGTTTACTTTATTTAGTGTATAGTAACTCAAACAAAATTAACTCGAACGCAACAAATCCTCGGGTGAAATATAGGATTGATACATCTCAGTCTTAAATCTCAGAACTCTTAACTTGTCCCAGACACAGCGACTCCTCAGCTTAAGCAGCTACAATTGCGGACACGAGTGTTGAGATACTTTCTCCTCTTCCTTCCCAATGTTGGGTAGAACGATTGGGCCTGTCGAGTCCCAACATTGAGGGAGGAGAGGAGGAGGAAAAAGACCGCACGGCTGAAAAATTGCGTTTATTCTGGAGTGTCCCAACAACTCATGTCCGTAATTGTAGCCATGAATAACAAGCCATAAAACTATAGTTAAAATTACAACGCAATTTCTATCTTAGTATCAATACATGAACAGTTAAAACAGAGCCTCTTAAAACCACACCGCAGCAAAACGTCATGCGCATGCGCTTTTGATGAGCCGAGCACGGGCGCGTCCTGCCAGTTTCCCGCCCAAACTGAAAGAAAACAAAGCTAATCACCCCTGTTGCTAATTTTAGGTACATATGTGAACTCTTTCGCCAAAAACAACAAAACTACTTTAACGCTAACCCTAAAACTTTAACAGGATTACATTTTCTTAATTTGTAATTCACTGAGAGTTTGTATAGATAATAGCATGATTTGTAGTGATATTTTGCATAAATACCGCGAGTGATATTTCAAAACACGAGCCGCTTCGGCGTACAATTTTGAAATATCATGAGCAGTATTTACATACCTGCCAACTCTCCCGATTTATGCGCGAGACTCCAGATTTTGGACCTCATCTCCCGGTTTCCCGGATAGAGTCTCAAATCTCCCGGTTTTTAGCCATTTTATGTATTGAGGGTTAAAAAGCTTGAAACTAATTTTTCCGAGAGCTTTCGGAAAGTCTTCGGAACACAATCGGGGTATCTTCGGAAAAATTCGGAAGTCATTACGTCATAACAAAGCCTCAACCAACATTCTCCAGATTTTAGAACTACGGGGGTTGGCAGGTATGTATTTATGCCAAATATCACGTACAAATCATGCTATTATTTGTTTATAATATGACCTAAGACATTTACTGAAAAAGACAATAAGATGTCCTCTCAGGTGCACCGAGTTTGTTTACTTCTTTGAGCTCAAGTAAAAATTTGAAAATCCTGTAAGTGTCTATGCGCTTGGCAGATAACTTAGCTTATTAAATTGAACACCCACCACGTATAATCTTGAGCAACTGATTTGTTTTAATTTGGCTTGGCTTGACAGACTTCTAAAGGAAGTTGGAGCTGAAAGAACATAGCTACACTGACACTAGCAAAAAGTGAAGTTTGATTTCAGGCAGTTCATCGAGCACAATCAAACAATAAATAAAATAATAAAACAATGAAACAGTTGTCACTTTGCTGTTTTATAAAAGATAGTAACTGTTAAATATCTCCAAGAATAAACTTTACATTCGAAAACTAGAAAACTGAACGAAACTATCGCAGCTGGAAATGAAATTCCAGTGTTTACAACCGATTTCAGTGTTACGTTCTTAGAGCATTCATTCGACGTAGTCATTCGACATGCTTTGTAACCAGGCTCACTGGTACGTTTATCTCTAACGGGTCCTGAAACAACCATGGGGGGACCCATGGGGGCTGATCAAAGCCAGGTCCCGGCTAATCCACAGATTGAATTGGAATTTAGCGTGTTGGTTTTTGCGGAGGGAGGAAAATCGGAGAACCCGGAGAAAAACCCTCGGAGCAAGGGCGAGATTCCAACAAATTCAACTCACATATGGCGCCGCGTCCGGGAATTGAACCTGGGCCACGTACAGAGGTGAGAGGCTGAGTGAAAGCGCTTAACCACTGCGCCACCCTGGAGTGGTTTTGTTGTTAATCAGAATTTCCATGAAATTTATGAAAATTAACCCGAATTGATAGATTATTTGCTCCAAAACAAGACTTGGTTTGCCAAATTGGGCTCAAACCTGGACGTCGTGTACATGAGTCAGTAATCCTGTACCGCTCGAGACCTGTATTCTGATTGCACCATTATACAGTAGCTCTATAGTTTCCGTACTGCACGTTCTAAAGGTCAGGGTGTTTTGTATTGTTGGGTAAGCCAATGCTGTGGCGGTACAGGATGACCCACATGAGTTTCCCCCGCGGAGTTTGAAATACTACTCCTCTTAGCCAATCAGAGTGCAGAAATTTCTTAGGTCATGTTATAAACTAAGTTATAGAAAATGATTTACCTACAAAGTTTAAGCCCTTGGAAACCTGTATTTGACCTCCATATTATCAGCCAGCGGAGCATAACGTTTTACCACGCATTATACATGATACCGAGGTTCTTACAAAAGCACAATGTCTTGGCATGTCCCCTGGCATGTCCCCTACGTTTGTAAAATCAGCCTATTGTAAATAACAATTACTCCCGAAGTGGTGACTAGTGGTGGATATTTACCGAACTGCGGCGTGTCCAGGTAAATATCTACCGCTCGACAAATACACTGAGGGGAATAATTGTTTTAGTATAAAACGCCAGCCTAAAATTAGTTCAAAAAGTTTCAAACAGCCATTAACAATGAATTTTTCGCGCGCGAGATCGAAATCAGTCTTCTTCAATCACAAGGTCACAAACATTACTTTGTGACAAATGTATTACTCGTTTTGTTGATACGATTTGATCGATACCGGAGCCTTCACTTCGAGAATGAGCCAGTCATGGTTTTACCTCGCCGTTATCTAACACGTGAACGAATACTATGGCGTTTTTTGACGCGTTTCTCTGTCTTCGCGCCATATTCACGAGAATCTGCGCCGCGTTCTGGACGCGACTAACGGAAATGTTCTGTGATGACGTCATCGTATGATCAGACAAGATGGCCACTTCCCCTGACGAAACGGACGCGTCGCGGTAAGAAACCGCAAGCTGGGGATCACTATTACCACAGCATCCTGGCGAAATTCGAGGTAAGCCACAGGGGTGAAGTTTATGAACGTTTGTGGCATAATTACCAGTAGGTTCTGATATTGGTGCGGTAACTGGCCCATATTGCATTGACTTGGGAGCTGTTGGGAGTACGAGGTCGCCGCGGCGTTGCACTGGCAATTCCCCATCTTTGACTAAAAAAGCACGCTTCTTTGCTTCCGATGTGGGTAAGGTCACTTGCGAGCGGCGTCCAGTGTTCTTTGCCTTTCGGCTATTCTCACATGAGGTCGTGGGTTCAGTGGTTGGCCCCATGGAGGATATTGGCGGCAAACCATTCTGCACGGCTGTCTCGCTGCGGGCCTGTGTCGATGCTAACGGTGCTATTTTGTTGGGACATTTTATATTCACCCTAGATTTAAAAGTAAATATAAACCAAAAGCAACCAAGGTTAACAACACACAAAAGCATGGTTGGTAACTTATTTGTTTACTGCATATTTGAAGGGCGCGATGTTTTTAACAGGTACTTAGATATACTTAGATGGTTATACTCCCTGGGATAGTTTTCACTAATACTGGGAGTTTAAATAATATATAAATTAGAATAATAATAATAAACTAAGTAACATAATAGTAATGATAATAATAATACTACTACTACTACTACTAATGGTAGTAATAATACTACTAATAATAGTAATAATAAACTAGGCGATTTAAGTCGTGACACATACCAAAATATTAAGTAAATATTAAATAGATAAGAATAATAACTAAACATATATACGAGCGATCTATAGCCTGCGCAGGTGGCTAGGCACCTGCATAGATCGAATGGTTATCGCGATTTGAACTGATCTAACGTTTCCTTCTTTAAGTAATGATTCGCCTAAGAACTAGGGTTAATTTAGGGTTAATCTTTAACCCGAAATAGGTTCTTTTATTCTTTTAGGAAAACTAACGTATGTGTATGCATCAATCCTTTTGAGAGTTATAGTTCATGTCAATGAAGATGAAAGTTCTTGTGAGTCTAGTTCAGATTCTATAAACTAATTGCGATTTTGAGACGCCGATACCGAATTATATTGCCGGCCAGTTGGGAGAAAATATATTTCGTATTGGGCGGAGTCGCGCAACGGTTTCACGGCTTGAGTGGAGAAAACTTTCGCGACGTGTTTTGAAATCTCTTCAAAAATTGTGAAAATTTTACTTTTAGCGGATAAGAATGTTAGATTTCTGACGTTACCTTTAGGATTGAATAATTGTTATCTTGTAATTTACAGTGTTTCGAAGGTGAAATTGTAGAAATATTGCTGTTGAACAAACGACTTTTGAACTTGACCTGAAGCCCATGTAACTGCAAGGGCTCGCGCAAGAGCCAATCAGAGGCTGGTATTCTGTGCTTACCGCTACATATTTGGGTTTTTATTTATGAATCCCCCAGTTTTACATTTATGATATCCCCCAGTTTTACATGGCGGCGGAAAAGTCACCGTGAACACGACGTTACTGAGGAATTTCCTAGTTTCGGGGTGAAGTTTGCGGTTTGTTGGGAACTCGCTAGTGAATGTGGGATTTTGGGACACTTACGAAAGTGTTTGAAGGTGAGTACTGCATTACTTTAAGGGCCTGTTTACATGAGGGAGGGTGCCCCTACCTACTAGGGTTTCCCTACCTAGTAGAGTTTCCCTTCTCCTTTGTATTACACGGTTTGTTTTACATGTGAGGTAGGGTGCCCGTAGGGCCAAGTTTTGTTTACATAAGCCCATGTGAAAGCTCAAGATGGGGTTGTCCCTATAGCCGTGTAGGGTTCAGTTTGTGTGTTCTCGGTTACTGTCACAAGCGCGCGAAAATTTATAATCGAGCATGGCTTCACCCGGGTATAAATCAGGCGAGTTTTTGCGACGACCTCAGCTAGATAAACTCATGCAATCTCAACCAGAAGGGTCTGAACCCGTAAAATAAAGTGACAGCTTGTCCTTGGAAGATTCAAGTCCGATAGAAATGGTGTTTTGTGAAGAAAATGAGACGGAGAATATCAATCATGGCGGCGAGTCTACACAACAGCCCGAACGACTATGGCTCGCAAACGAAAAGCGGAGCCGGCCAAAAAATCGACTACAAAGAAGGCAAAGACTACAAAGAAGTTTTCATGGACCACGGAGAAGGTTGAAGTTCTTTTAAAATACATAAAAGAGTACAAAACTACGTGTGATTTTAGAGGAATCGATTTTGAAGCCGATCTGGCGAGCATGTATACTGAAGTACGCAGATGCATGATGCATGCTTTATTTATGCACCAATTCATCTCAAATAGGTTGCCCTCCTTATCCGATAGCTTCTTCACTCCAGTTTCTAGTATACATTCACATCATACAAGACTTGCATCCAAATCATCTTTTGGACTTCCAACAATCAGAACAAACTATGGCAAATTTAACATAAGATATATTGGTCCTAAAGTATGGAATAGCATTGACGAGCTCACAAAACACCTCAATAAATCTGGCTTTAAAAGGAAGCTTCAAAATGATATTATAGATTCCTATAATAAAATCACCTGAATACCATCTGTCCTCCTTTCTATTTATTCAACATGTATTTTCTATTCATTTTGTATATAATCTGCAGCACTGTTTTGTTAGGTTTAGTTTCAATGTTTAAGTATGTTATTATATTACTTTGCTGTCATATTTTACTATTTTATTTCTCCTTACCGTCCATGCTGTAACTGACCTTATTAATATATTTAAATTATCAGTCTGCAAATAGTGTCATCTGACTTAGATTAGCCGTATGGTTATTTTCAGATGACCTGTACTTAACTTTGTTACTTTCCATCTTTCTATATAGTTGATCTCTCCTCTGTAAATATGTAACCTAAGTACGAAATAAACTTGTTGTTGTATGCTTGCGATTTTGGCTCAGCACAAGTTACGGAGCCAACACCAAGTATCAAAGACATGAACAGCTAGGGGTAACATTTCAGTCGCATGTGAACTGGCGCTGACTTCTGACCCTACTAGGTAGGGTGCCCCTACACTGTTGAAAACAATGCATGTGAAACGGCGATATCTTCAAGGGCTTCAACCCTACCAGGTAGAGTGCCCCTACCTAGTCTTTCATGTAAACAGGGCCTAAAAAAGCGGTGAAATGTGGCTTTGAAACGGCGAAGAAATTTGGCGCGTTCGCTATACTTGCATAACTTAGGGCCTTGTTACATGATCCGGGTAGAAAGGTTACCCGTTTATATGGAAAGCCAACCTCGCCGACACATTTTTGATTCCAAGAATCGCATCACAGTGCGCGTGCTCTGTGTGATCGATTTGCTCCGAGTTGTCCCGGTTCGAGATAACCCCATGGTTTTTCAGGTTTACCAACTCTAGCAAAAGAAAGGATTGTAGGGATTAGCCTACAAAAGTACCATGGGTGTCGCTAAGTTTACTGGCATAAAGAGTGCCGATTTAGGCGCGATCAGTGAGTGCCGGAGACGCAAGACGACTCTCTCTGGAACGGAGCTAGGCAAATAAAGACACAAAAACACAAATGAAAGAACGTTTGAAACAGGTACAATTGGCGAAAAGGCTATTGATCTATTGCATAAATTTGATAGACTCGGCTACACTGATTTGACGATTCGTAAGAGCTCCAACTTTTTTTAAATCCTTTCTCGAAGTTCTCAGCGCTGCAGAAGTTTCTTTTCGCTGGAACTTTTCTCGGCTTTATTTATTTTCCCGGGGCTCTTCCCTGTTGAACTTTCGTTTGTTTGAATGCAATTTGAGTATTTAGTATTTTAGAATTTTCTCGCCTTACACCCGCATTCGTGTATTGAATGAAATCGACACCCACACTGTCACGGTAGATTTATTTACAACATCGACAATAATGGTTTTGTTTATTTATCAAGCCCCCTTTGTACGTGATTATGTAATTATAAATTTCTGGGAAAGCCTGACTCCCTCGCTCGAAATCCTAACTGGAATCCTGGGCACTTTCCATTCAAACAAAAAAGCCTTGCTTCGAACAACCGGGCCCAGGTCCAAAATAAATAAAATAATACATGGACGCTGCACTCACTCGTGAGATATCCAGTTGAACACTCGAAGACAAATTCCATATCTCCGCGCTCCCATGTATTATTCTCTATGTATTTTATTGTGACAACAAGGTAAATTTCTCGGTTCGAAGATATCATATTCTTTAGATTCTTCCTTCTTAGGGTCGCATCGTATTGTCCTGTTCTGGTGGAATTAATTAATTAATTTACTTTACTTTACGAAACACGTATTTCAGCACTTCTGAGAACAGCTAAAAACAATGTTCAACTTAGCGCCGGGTAGGCTTGTGGGTGTGATTACTGCTTTTGTTTCTTTTTCTTTGTAAAAATACCAGAGCTAAATAAAATGATAACGTAATAAAACGAAAGTAAAATGGAAGCTGCTATCAGCGGCAGCTCCATTCAACCTCGAATTGGTCTGAAAAGTCAGATGCACTAAACCAAACCATAACCGCAGGTAAACGACGAGATACCAACGTACGTTGAAAATATAAGCAAGGCAGTGCTTTTCCCCCCGTATAAGAATGTCGTATTGTTAGCAAGAATAAAGAAGACACGATTTAGGATTACACCATATTTAATTGAGAGCTGATCGATGACCAAAATATTACTTTATCTTTATCGAGCAATATCAGAGATAGTCAGGATTTCGAGTCAGGATCCGAGAACCATGGGGCCTATCTTGTCAACGCGTAAATATCGCCATATTGTTCTAATCGAAGGGAAGAGACTACAAAAACAAACTAGTCATATCGGGAATGTTAAATGGCTAGGAAGGGAAAAAAATCATGAAAACAAAGTGTGTGTGTATGAGCAAAGTTCTTTAAGATGCCGTATATAAATACCCATTTTCATTGTGAAAGCTGCTCGAACAACCGCAAGCGGCATACTGCTTTCCTGCTGTTTAGGCTCGTCCACTTGTCGACACAATCGAAAGATACTGCTAAACACTACTGAAACAGCTGTTTGAACTTTTATAAGCTGAGAGAAGAGTTGAAGCAATCTGAACGTTTTTCGATCGATCGCTTTGAAAGGCTATGATTTTTTTAGTTATTATTTATTTCGTTATGAATAAAAATACCAGAACGAGGAAAGGAGAACAAAAAATGTTATCCAGTAAAAGTAAAGAAAAAAAAATTCGGCGCCGTAATTCCCATCCCCGACCCGTCGTTCACGGAAACAAGTTCTGCCGACTGAGCTATCATGCGTTACCAGCCTTTCGTGAGAGAAAAATTGTTACAAATATCAATGCCAGCCTCGTTGTCGTGTCTGCGCGGTTACTATTCCAGTTAGCGTGGCAATATGGCCGACGGGATCGCCTGAACTGTAAAGAGGAGTTTTGTTTGTAAAAAGGAGCAACTAAAGAAGTCTACCCGGCGCTATATATGTGAAAGTAAGTATAAACTAAGATTATTGTTTTCATCTGTTCCCAGGAGTGCTTAAATACGCGTTTCGCAAAGTACAGTTTCGCAAAGTACAGTTTCGCAAAGTACAGTTTCGCAAAGTACAGTTTCGTTTCGTTTCGCAAAGTACAGTAAGCCACAAAGTGTTTATATGGCGTATTGATGTCGGAAAGTTGTCCCGGGAAGAAGGAACACCCTTCTCGCCGAGACGAGATATCTCTGGGCCAGGGACAACCCTTCTACCCGGGACGAGTGTATTCACAATGTAAACAGTTCCGTTGCTTGTGGTTTACAGAGAAATGTATGGAAAGTTGTCCCTTCCCGGTTAACTCGGCTAGAAGGGTTATCCCTTCTACCCGGGACAACTTTCTCCATGTAACAAGGGCTTAGCTGTAACGAGGGCTTAAGCTGGCCCCATTCCGAAATGCTAATTACTCGGGCTGCCTGTGGCAGCACCGAGTCTTAAAATGCAAGTCGTTATTTTTTTATTATTATTTTTTGTTGGGTGTCGCAAAATTTCTGCGCATGCGTTAAAGGTCAAATTCACACCAATCAGCCTGAGATTGCACTGTGCTGATCACGCAACAATCGCCAGGTTAATTTATTTACATAATTTAATACAGTAAAGCAAGATGGCGGAGGAACCGCGAGGAACTTTCTCTCTAATTTGGAGTCTCATCTCTCAAATGTAAGCCAGTTTAATGTTTTATTTAACTTCACTCGTGCGAAAGCCTTCCAACAGGCTCAGGATATTTCAACTGGCGCTATTGTCGGAGCCGAAGGACCGCGTTTTTTACCCAGATGGCCAGTGATTTTATTGTACGACACATTCGACGACCTGAAGCCAGTGTAGGGGCTAGGATCCGGAAAGCTAAAATTCGAACAAATACATATTGGAATCTATAAGCCATCGGCTCGCTGTGCTGCATTTAAAACATCCGAGGAGAACATCTTATTTTGGGTGAAGGCACTTCAAGACCAATATTATGAGTCTCTTAAAAACAGTCAGAGATTTAAATTTACCGTAAGTTGGATCAGAGAGTATTGAGATCAAGTTATTTCGTTCCAGCGAGGATATTGACCTAGCGGAAACGGTACAAGCTGTCCAAGGATTTTACTTATAATCATCCACGTCTACTTAACAACAGGAATAGTTATGTGCCAAGGCATGGGCAAAGATAGAGTTTCCCAGATTACAGATGAAAGTAGAGAACTTAATGAACGAAGAAACAGAGGTCACGCGCGACATGCTTGAGAACTGAACATGTTCAACACTTTATGTTATACTAAGAAAACAAAACAAATTACAGAGCCTGCAAGTTCACAAGTCAATGAAAAACCCCAAGGGCCTGTAGTTTTGGATCAACATATCCTTGAAACTCCAAAAGCAACATACACATGAGTCAAATTCAAACCGGAAGAGACGGAATTCTTTAGATTCTTCACGAGGATAAAAATATTCGTTAGCCCGCAATAAGAACTCTCTCGCTGCTTTAACGACCTTGATTTGTAACATGGAGGCTGACCTAACTGATATGGGTAATGAATTCTTACTCTCGTCACATCAAAACACGAATCAAGAAACCAAACTCAGTCATTTGGAAGACAAATTAGTGCAGCAAGATAATATATACAAGACCGAAATCAAGATGCTGTCATCTCGAATATATTATTGACCCACAGGCAGCCCAAGCTAATTATTTTTACAAGGAATGTATGGGAATGTTTAGAAAAAATCTAGAACTGTACTAAAATGATCAATAAAGTCATAAAACCTTACCTGTATGTTGTGAAGTTGTTCCTCTTCATCACTGATGTGTTTATTTCCGGTTTGACGTACTTCTGGGATTTTTTTTTCCTCCCCTATATAAATATTGAGAAGGCAGGAAACACGAGACGCCATTAGTCCACGTGGCGACTCTTCGAAGCCTCGTAATTCTTCGAAAATCCAAACTTTCAGCATTTTACCTCCAGAAACCCTTTCTTACATTCCTCTAGCACTCATTCAATCGATCCATCGCTTATTTCCTCGCTTTCTAAGTACTCAAATTCGACAGTTTCTGCAGCCAACCTAGCCTGTAACTATCCGAGGTTCGATCACTTTGGCCTTTTTTCATGGGCTGCCTGTGCTAGTTGAACCACAGGCAGCCTGTGGTTGAACGTGGCTTTTCTTCGGAAGCAGTCACGAACGAGTGCCGAAGGAATTCGACACTTCGTGTTTTTTCGAGGAGATTCGGAGAACGAAGTCATTGTGCTCAATCGACCAATCGCTGAACGGTGAAATCTGCTGGGGAGACCCACGAACTTTTCAGCAAACAATAGGTGAAGTAAATGTCAAATAGAAATGTAGTCGATTTCTTGATTTAGTTTTCTTCAAAAGCTGTTTCAAATGGTAAAATAACCAAAAACGGAACTGACCAAGGTAAGTTGTACAATAATTTGTTATAGACGCCGATTCCGTTGAACTGACTGCAATATGAGAGTGAAAAAATACGTCCGTGTAGCGGCTAGAATATGGTGTGACAAATAGGTCAGTGAGAACTCGTATTGACCCGTATCTTTCCTGGAGCCTAACAGATGAGCAAAGAGCAGTTAGAACTGCCGAAGGAGGACATATTAGGGACTTTAAGCAACCAGCCGACGGCAATGACGACGGGACGTAGAAAAGTGCATTTCTCCCGAAATTTGGTGTCTACTATTTCCCTCGTTCACCTTGAATTGTTTTTCGAAAAATATGACCGAGTATAGAGTTCCGTTCACGCCGAACGAAAAACGGATTGATTTACTTTCTTATACGTTCGCGTTCTCTTTAAAACGTACAATTTGGGGTTTTCACGTTGTGTTTTTGCAGAGAACGGTGGAAAGGTAGGCGACTGCGTGCATTTTCACGTGCAGCTATTGTATTTTGTAATTAAGGCTATTGTTTTATGCCGTCGTCGAAGACATTGCCGACGTGTTTTGCTTAAAGTCCCTATTAATATCATGTTGAGTAAACGAAACCGTAACGCGTCTGAAAAGCCTTGGACGAAATGTTGTAATGGTGTGTTCTAGTGGCATTCCCGCTACTGTATTTGACGATTCAAAGAAAACTGTCCATTCCCATTACGCTCTTCTAATGGCTGATATGCCTTCTGTTCTGCATATTTCACCGTTCAGCGATTGGTCGATTGAGCACAATGACTTCGTTCTCCGAATCTCCTCGAAAAAACACGAAGTGTCGAATTCCTTCGGCACTCGTTCGTGACTGCTTCCGAAGAAAAGCCACGTTCAACCACAGGCTGCCTGTGGTTCAACTAGCACAGGCAGCCCATGAAAAAAGGCCAAAGTGATCGAACCTCGGATAGTTACAGGCTAGGTTGGCTGCAGAAACTGTCGAATTTGAGTACTTAGAAAGCGAGGAAATAAGCGATGGATCGATTGAATGAGTGCTAGAGGAATGTAAGAAAGGGTTTCTGGAGGTAAAATGCTGAAAGTTTGGATTTTCGAAGAATTACGAGGCTTCGAAGAGTCGCCACGTGGACTAATGGCGTCTCGTGTTTCCTGCCTTCTCAATATTTATATAGGGGAGGAAAAAAAAATCACAGAAGTACGTCAAACCGGAAATAAACACATCAGTGATGAAGAGGAACAACTTCACTACACACAGGTAAGGTTTTATGACTTTATTGATCATTTTAGTACAGTTTTAGATTTGTTCTAAACATTCCCATACATTCCTTGTAAAAATCATTAGCTTGGGCTGCCTGTGATTGACCTAGAAGTTGAAAATGGCGAGTTGAAAGCGGATATAACTTAAAGCTGAGATCCGACTTTCAAACTTAAAAAAAATATCAAGAATACAAAAAAGAAGACAATGTTCCGAGACTACCCAACCTACTGAAGCTTATCAGTTTGTTCAAGAGCCATATTTCTTACATGACAACCCGATCCCTATTCATCAGAATACATTTTCTGTGCTAAATGACGAGAGTTTACAATCACCTGACCGACAACCCACTACTAAAGAAAGGGACCATGAAGTGCGGTAGTACGGTTAATTCTCGGGTTCAAAACAATGAATATATGCCTACTCAAATGCAGTGTGTTAAACGAATAAGTAGTGTTTAAATTAAAAGGTCAACATACATATTAAATTACATATATACTAGGGGAGCAGAGAATGAAAGTCACCGCGCTACTGGCCACTCCTATATAAAGACTGCTAAATTCAGCTAATAATTCTTCCCTTTGGTTAATATTAGAGGATTAAGAGGATTTCAAATGAAAGTGTATTTCATCTTCAATCTAATGTGGCCCGAGTGAAAGCCCAGATGGGCTCTTGTTCAATTGTGAAAGAAATGTCTCAACGTACGTTTTTTTATGCAAAGCCGCTTGGTTCATCATCAATCAACATATTAAGTAGAGTTTATCCAAGTCACACGTGTCAGGACAGAACAATTTGAACAGAACTGATTATCAAACCATTACTAAACCTGTGTATCTTGATCGTACTTGCTTGTGGGAATCAGGTTTTAGCGACTACTTGGTAAGTTTTTAATAAAAGAACAATACTAAACAAACGTATAACTTTGAATATTTTTCATCATAATCAGAATTTGCCATATAATTTAGTAGCCGTAAGTGGTAAATATGAGCCTGTTTTTGATTTGACAGAGATGGCTCTCAGGCCATGGATACTATCGCCAGTCTCAGCGTGTACTTGTGTCCGTCACCACGAACAACGGTAACAAGGCATTCAAGTACCAGTACCTCCAGAGAAACCAAAACTGCAACTTAAGCACTATGGTAACCATTCTTATACAATAATTTCTACCTGAGAAGTACTGCAGGTATGTTCACGGGGGGGGGGTCACTAGTATGGCAGGTCTGTGAGGCCCTTGGGAATCTTAAATTCAAATTTGAAAACAATAATTAAAGATCCAAATTCTTTATGGAGTAATTATAAGTTATGGCAATCAACCTACTCTCATGCCTTTTTCTCTAGATCAGGGGCTCAAAGAAACTGGGTAACATGAAAAAAGCTGCACAATTTTATTGTTAATCCTGATGGTCAGTTGTCATTGAATGGCAATGAAATAAAAGTTGAACATTTAATTTGATGTTGTAAAGAGGATTTTCACAAAACTGAAATGGAAGCATCTTAAACTAACATCTCAAATAATGATGAGTGTGAAAAGAGCAGTGGCAGTTTAATTTGTTCCTTTGATGTAGCACTAATTGACATGCTCAAAGGTTATTTTACTCCACAGGAAATAATTGCCACTAGACATTATAATAAAATATGCCACAGACTTTTCCAATTATTTAATAACAGTTCATGAGTTGACCCTTCTAGTTACAGAGAGATAATTGCAATTATCTTCAAGAAATTGTAAGTACTCTCCCTTTTTATTCACTATCTGATAGAGAATTTCATGCTATGTTTGGAAGCGTCTGGTTTGCTAAACGACGATTTTGACCTTTATGATTTGTTTTCTAATCCAGATATACATGACGAATGCGACTCTGATTTGATGCTTGCCGCGCCTAACTCTAATTACTTTTCAGTTTCAAAATTAAACAAAGCTATGAATGAGTCTGGCCCAAAAGCCCTCTCAATTTTTCACTGTAATGTTAGAAGCCTTCCTAAAAAAATAGATCTACTGGAAGAAATAATTTGCTCTCTAGACTTTAAACCGGATATAATAGGAGTTACTGAAACAAAACCTAACGAATATTCTGTTACAAATATCGACATCCGCTCTTATAATTTCCTTCACATTGATTCATTAACTTAAATGCTGGTGGTGCAGGCCTCTACATAGCTAAAAATATTAAAGCTGTACCTAGACCAGATATCAAATTCGAATTGGAATTAGTGGAATCCTGTTGGTCCAAAATCCAGGAAAGAATGCAAAACCTATAATTGTTGGTTGTATATACAGACACCCTACTAATGATCTTGCAGAATTTACTACTCAACTAAATAACATTATTAAAACACTGAACCCCAATAAACATCAAATTTACATATTTGGTGACATAAAAAATTATGTTGACTTTTTTAAATGTAATATACATTCACTGACTGAAGAATATTTAGATATGCTATTTACTAATAGCCTTCTCCCTGTTATTACCAAACCTACTAGAATAACGGATCATACTTCAACACTTATTGACCATATCTATACCAACACACCTTTATCCCAGATTACTTCAGGAATTGTTACTGTTGACATATTTGACCACCTGCCAATATTCTGCATAGTTCGAACTCAAGTGGAAAAAATTAGTCGCAAACAATATTATCGAGATTATTCTAAATTTAATAAGGATCAATACTTGGCTGATATAAAATTAACAAATTGGGAAGAAGTCTTAGATGTAAATGTACATGTAAGAAAGAATTTAAATGAAAAAACACATGATGCAATCAATGCCATAATGACTACTGTTAACAAACATGCCCCAATGAAACAGGCATCTAATTCAAAACAAAAAGAACTCAATAAACCTTGGCTTACAGCTGGCATACTTAAATCAATAAAAAGGAAGCAAAAAATGTATCATACACATTTTAATAGCAAAGACCCACAGAAAACTAGGGAATATAAGCAATATGCAAATATACTTACACATTTGAAAGATAAAAGCAAAAAAGACTACTATTCCAACCAATTTTTTAAACATAAAGATAATCTTAAACATACTTGGAAACTAATTGGTACTCTTATTAAACGTAAAACAAAAGGACAATCCTTACCCATTAGAATTGTTCATAATAATAAAACTGTGACCCAACAAGCTGATATTGCAGAACATTTCAATCACTACTTTGTTAATATTGGTCCAACTTTAGCAAGCAAGATTAGAAATAACGATTTTGTAAATCCCACACAATATAATATAAACAATTCTCCATCCTCTAGTTTTATTCTATCGCCTGTGTCTGAAGCCGAAGTTTTAACACAATTTGCTACACTAAATGAAAATAAAGCATATATAAATATTCCAAATAAATTTATTAAACTGGCTAGTGAACCATTATCTGTTCCTTTTACAAAAATCTTCAATGAATCAATTCTAACAGGGACTGTACCAAATATTTTTTAAATCTCGAGAGTTAAACCCCTATATTCAAAAGTGGCTGTGCAACAGAATTAGGTAATTATAGACCTGTAGCAATTATTTCATCATTCAGTAAAGTTCTGGAAAAAATGGTATATGACCAACTGATGTCCTTCCTTGAAAAATATAATATACTATTTAATTATCAGTTTGGCTTTAGGAAAGGCTACTCTACAGAATATGCAATACTTGAAACTATAGAAAACCTGAAGACGGCTATAGATGAAAACAAAATAACTTGTGGTATATTCCTAGATTTTTCAAAGGCATTTGATACGATTAACCATGATATTTTATTGGCAAAAATGTATAAATATGGCATTCGTGGTTTACCACATAATTGGTTCTCAAGCTCTTGTTCACAAAATTAAATATGTTAAAATAGGTGTACCATCTGCTTTTTTCGACTTAGTCCCCTCTGCAACTGATATTCATAATTATAATACTAGATATGCTACCAACCAAAACTTATACAGACCAGCTTCCAGAACTAATTATGGTCTATCGAGATTTAAATCTCTTGCATCACGATTATGGGAAAAAATACTGTTAGAAATAAAATCCCTCCCACACAATAGTTTTAAATAACAATACAAATTATTTTTACTTGAAAACCAGGCCTAAGTTATTGTGTAAAATTGTAAATATAGAACAATAACTAAGATCGAATTAATATTATTCATACCATCTTTATTCTTTGCATATATATAAATATATTGACAACGTCTCCATATAATTATGTATCAATATTGTAAATAAATTCTTCTTCCTATTAGTATTAATTCTAGCCGCTTACCACTCAAGACAATTTGTACAATAGATATTTATGTATTTTCTGTGCTCCAAATATCCTCATTTATTTTTCTTGTGATAGAGGCCAACTAGAAAGCCTATGGCTCCTTTGACCTCTATGCACATTCTTGAAATTCAAAACTATTTTATTATTACCGTACCTCTCTTCTTCTTTCTACAATTATTTTCTTGTGTATAAATATCTTTAAAAGAAATAGTGCAAAATAAAATGAACTTGAACTTGAACTTGTTGTGGTTTGATAACTGTGGTATGAAGGAATCAAAGAGAGCAGTTACATGGCAATTAGTAAGAATTAAAGAGCATTGGAAAAAGTTCATTCCACAAATAACATACAAATTGATCTAAAAAGGACTATACAAGCATTCCTTGGTGCTGTCCAACTATGTTCAACTACATGTACATCATCCACATACTCAAATAATAACAAAAAATATGTGCCAGGATGATGTAGATAATTATTTCTCCCTACAAAGAGCAAGATAATTGGCAGGTGGGAAACCATTACTGCCTTCGATTTTTTTAGTCATCTCAGCTCATGCAGCACAGAAATGCTTATTTTTCAACCTCTAAAATGAAAGACATTAAAGGTACTTGTGGATCATATGATGAGGTTTCTCTTCCAAACATTGTTTCCATCCCTGCATGCACTCACTAAGCTAAATACTCCCTACCAGTACAACAAATGTTTCCAAAGAGAATAAGGGATGGAAAACAAATTCTGAACTTGATTCCTAACATCCCATGGCTTTTATGATGCAGCTGGTAAATTTCAACTCTCAAGACATGTAAAACAAACTACTGAATATCGCCTTGATCTATATTCTTCTTCCACTTATATACTTAACACTTCTCAGCCTATTCTTACAGCTTTATGTGCAAGTGCAACCCAACCCGGCATGTCCTTTTCTTTGCATAACAACTTGATATCACCTAATGTCTCCTTTTGTGTGAAAAGTTTGAAAACGAAGGTGTAATATATATTATACTTAGCCAAGGATGGATCTGAGCACCTGATCATGTTTCTGATGAGTCAGCATGCAGTCAGACAAATGCTAAAAACATTGAATGGAGAAAATGTCAATCCAATTGCAAATTAATAACAAAACAAAGCTGCCTCTACTGCTATCTGCTTAATGCTGTAATGAGCAAGGGCATTGGGCATCAGACTGCTCAGAAAGCCATGCACCTGAATGGCTTGCAAAGCAAAATTAATGCTTTACCTGTGGTCAATTAGGCCATCTAAAATCAAGCTGTCACCAAAAGTATACAAAAGTAAAAAAAAGAAACAGTAGTGAAAAGTTTTAAGCCCATGACAACCCTCCAATTCCTAAATGGGTATGGTACAATCCAGGCACTGAAGTCTGACAAAGTTAATAAGCAACCTTAAATATTGTGGTCTTAAAAACTTTAAATGCTATAAAACCCTATCAAATTCAATTGATAACAACAACAACTTTATTATTACCAATGGGAAAAATCGCATTTTTTACACACATTAGACAGGCCAGTGGTAATACTGCTACCGAGAATAACTATAATGAGCTAATCGAGCTGGGTAGCATAATTAATAATATGAAAAAGAATTTGTCATGAGAAGGTGGCATAAATAAAATATTTGCATGCGAATAGGATTTTTATGCTTTCTTTCTTATACTTTATTTATATGAAATGGTAATCATTATATTAGTAATGTACTGACAATTGTCGTTGCATAGCCACAATAGCCAGCATGTGGCTAAACGGTAGAGGTTTCAATTGGGTGTACCCCTCTAGGGCTATTAAGATAACACATGGTGCACGCTGACTGTGAGATCACTTGCTTCAACTCTTCGAGCAGCGAAGACTTGTTATTTTGCCCAGCTGACACTACCCAATTGGCGTTTTTTGTTGCCCTCACCTTTACTGGGCTAAATATATGGATTTATTTAAGTATGTTATCATATCAAATAATTATCACTTATTTGATAGAGAATTTAATAAAGTGGCTTTGGGTTTATGACCCATAGCCATTTTAGTTCAAACTTTGGTTTGGTGTCATTTATTCCTCCCAGTAAACATTAAGCTCAGGCAAAGGCAGCACTAGCTTGATGGATATTATATGAGATTTCGGTATTTTTGAAGAAGGAAAGCATAAAGTAATTATAAAGTTAAAAACAAATTTTGACAAGGTAAAACGAGAAAATTACATGTAGGTACTGGTCTAACAATCAAAAAGATATGTATATGTGTATTAATTATATAGATGTATCAGTTAGAGTATATAAAGTGAGAGAGAGAAAATTTAAATCCATACGAATGAATAAAGTCATCTTTGATTTTTTTTCTCTTGAATTAAATGCCTTAGATAACAAATATTATTAACATTTTCATTGATTGGGTTTCAGATCTTGATGCCTAGAAACGTAGATTAAATTTGCCGTAGTTAGTTCTAACACAAGGTGTAGTATATGTAGATCTGGAAGCCAATCTATAAAAGTATTATAATTGCGTGAAGAGGATACTGACTGAAAGAAATTTTTGAATGCTAATAATAGCAAATTATGATGAAATTGATATAAAAATAAGGAATTATAGATAAATGACATCTTGAAAGTGGAGTGGGGTGAGCATGATCACGCTTAGAAAAAGTCAATATTCTCACAGCTTTCTTCTTCTGAAGGATCATTGGTTCTAAAGATGACGAATAGGTGTTACCCAAACCATTTAAGCAATAATTAAGTCAAGAAGGGGTATATAAGTGAATAATATAATTGAACTAATTGATGAATGATGTACATGTAACTGATCCAACACTTTTTAAGCAAAGAGGAGAGAAAATGGTTTAATGCCAGGAAGTGTAAAATTAGTGGAAGTGTAAAGCTGCAAGTGCTCTGGTGTGGTATATACATGTATGGTAAACTGGCAAATTGGTTGATTATTGGAAACACCTATCAAGTGTTTTACATGGATTTGACAGTGGCTTATTAACTAAGTTCCTAAAAATATGGCAATGCTGTGGGGGTCAATGAATGAAGACTGCACCCTTGAAACATATTATTTGCAACATTTTTCAAAACAATGTAAACATCATGGTGTATAGTAAAAGAAACAGGGGTTTGGTTTTTAAAGGATTATAAAAGATGGGCAGGATTGGCTGGCATCTTCACCAGATGGCCTTGTTGAAAACAAAGGCCAGTTTTAAAACAGTTCTTGAAATAAAGTGTCCACTTACATGTATTGCACAGAAATGTCAGGGATGCAAAGAGGATGAATGTAATGTAAATTGCATCCTTGTCAAGACAGAAAAAATGTTCTTCATCTGCTACCATTGCATCATATGAATCCTACAAATATGGTTCAAAAGGAATACACAACAGTTGCCACCTGGGCACTTTTCTTGAATTAGTTTATTGTGCTTTGGGGGACTGGCTAAAGGATTGTACAGTCAAGCGTTTGCTACAAAAATGCAGTGAAAGTAATCAAGACCCTTAATCTTGCATTACTAGATTACCGCAACACAGCGATCAAAGGGGTGAGCTTAGCACCAGCGCTGATGAGTCAGATCTAGGCTGAGAACCACACTTAACTGATCAGTCAGAGGAAGCTAATTCTCTCCGTAATCAGTCTGACAGAGTTCGAAAAAGAAAGAAAGCGCAAGCCTCACAAAAAAATACTTTGACTGGAAAGCAAGCCCTTTACCACCAGTCTGGCAGAGGGTGAAGTAGTACTTCTTCTACTTGGCTACAACAAATCTACACAAAGCACTTGGCTCTGATCGACTATCAATCAAATGACTCTATGATGTCATGAATTGTTGTTACGTACATCCCTTCTTTTATGAATAAACAAGTCACTTCCGATTATAACTGAAACAATAATACTAAACTACATGTCAGTATAGTAGCTTATCCTATCCTGCCGGACAGTGTCCCTATGGAAACTGTTAATGTTTGGTAATTAAAAGTCCTTTAGGTAAGACAGTGTCTTGATTACTCGTCCTGACCGCGTTGTTCTCTGTGTTTGTGTTGGAGTGAAACTTCTGTCAAAGCACTGGTGTATTCCACTGCTGTGGTTCACTGTAGTTGGGGCACTGTTGGGCTTCATCGTAGTTGAGAGTAGTGAACCAAATGCGTGTTCTCTGGCAGATTGATGGTAGTGCTGTGGGGTGGTGCATGTGAAGACATCCTTAGTCTTCCTGAGGTGGCACTGGTTTCGTTGGTATGTTCATCCTTCCTCAGTGAGCACTTCATAAGATCTTATGCCAACTTTAGACTGCACTTCAGCTTTCAGCTGTTCCATCTTTCCTTGGGCGATGTGTGTTATGCTTACAGTGTCTTCTTTCTTGAGCTCTGCTAGATCATTTGCACCTTGATTACAGTAAAATGTTTGTAATTCCTTACTCTCTTTGATCTTCTGAGCTGCTGTTTCGATCACCTTAGGTTGCAATAAGTTAGCTATTGTTGGGAGTAGGCCTTGCGACTCATTAGCCTTTGAGCTGGGCTCGAGTCAAAACCTTTTGTTGGTTTCTGTATCCAAACATAGGGCCCCTAAGGGCAACTTGTGGATGGTCAGTGAGCTATTTTGGTATATACTGTCTAAAAATCATGTGACCAATGACACCATCACCACTAAGTGAATCGTGGGAAAATAATACCATACCTGTCCAAGTTTGAACTGTCTGGCATTAGAAATGAGGGAGATATTGGCATGTACTTAAAATCACAATCGATGACATCATCATTACATCATCACCACTATCTGATTGATAGCAACCCACTACCATGTCTGTCTAGGTTTGAGCCAGCTGACATTAGAAATGAGGGAGATATGTACATGTACTTAAAATCATGTGACCGATGACGTCATCGTTACGTCATCACCACTAAGTAATTTGTAGCAACCCAATACCATGCCTGTCCTTGTTTGAACTGTCTGGCATTAGAAATGAAGGAGATATGGGCATGTACTTAAAACATGTAATCGATGATGTCATCGTTACGTCATCACCACTAAGTGATTGATAGCAACCCACTACCATGTCTGTCCAGGTTTGAGCCAATTAGAAATGAGGGAGACCTGGGCTTGTACTTCAAATCACATGACCTACATGTATGACGTCATCATTATGTCATCACCACTAAGTGATTCACCACTAAAAGATTTGTGGGAACCCACTACCATGTCTGTCCAAGTTTAAACTGTCTGGCATTAGATATGAGGGAAATATGGGCATGTACTTAAAATCATGTGACCGATGATGTCATCATTACGTCATCACCACTAAGTGATCGATAGGGACCCACTACCATGTCTGTCCAGGTTTGAAGTGTCTGGCATTAGATGGACACTATCATTACATCTTCTCCAGCATGACCAAATCTTTTTGAAACCTTGGACGGTCATTTGGAAAGTTACCGGCGAGTCGGCGAGTCACAGAAAAAAACGAAGAATAAATTATCTCGTATCCACCTGAACCCAATAACTCATTCTGCACATGCGTGCATCCACGAGTTAAATCACTATTGTGTGTGGAATGAACAACCTATTCATAGCTTGATTAAGTCTAGAACCTTCGCTTGATAATGGCTAATTACTGGAACTTCCAATCTGAACAAGGATTGTGTGACAAAGTTATTATTTAGTGTAGCTAAATCAAATTGATCTTTAAATCAAAATGCCCCGCTGAACTTTGAAATCACATATCGAAGAGGTTAAAACAAGTTTTTATCCATTCCACATTGGCGCAGAATTGAGTTTTTGGGAATCTAACGCTAGCCAAATGTAACTTGCAAACGTTTTATCAAATATAAACAGTGCATGACCCGGAAGTCAACTGGCTGGAAGATCAAAGAAAACACATGTTTTTTTTTTAACAGGCTTATTATTTTTCTCACTGGTATTCTTGAAGGTTCTCTATCACGATTTCTAACTGCAGACAATCTTGATTTGTGCCTCCTACTCCTAGATTGATCAGTATTCAAGCCTTTACTAGATAACAATACAGTGCTCAGCTGTTCGCGTTCGACCATCAAATTCAAACTATTTGACATTTCAGTGATATTTACCGTATCATTTCTCGAACTGATCACATTATTGTTATTACTAAGCTTTTCCATTAGCTTTTGTTTGGCTATTGTATGGCTTTGATTAGCATTGCTTTCCTCACTTTCTAAACTCTTGGCTTTCATTCCCCAGTGAGCAGGAGCGATATCGATGTTAGTTGACACCTCCTCGTCGTTCAACTGAACTTTAAGCTTATATTCACCCTGACGAGTAAAGAGTGCAGCACGTTCTATCTCTGAGCCTAGGGATGTATTATGAACGTGCCATGAGACTCTGGGCGCATTGTTGCGAAAACACTTCAGTGTACACTAGCTACCATCTCTATCTCTGTTGCATCCAAAACGTTCCCAAAACTGCCAACACAGTACATTCAAGACATTAAATTCTGTTTAGCTAAGCCAAACGCGCTTCTCGATCGCGCTTCTCTCATAAATACGACACGCGACCAAATGTCTGTTTTTAACAATGTGGTTGTAGCGATAAATTAATTATAAGGCATTTCGGAATAATAATTACCTTTAACAACACGGCCAAATCCTTTCGAAGCGTCTTTCCGATGAATCGCAAACTTGGACGCGTGCCATAAACTCTCTCAATATATCTTCGGAAAATCGAACACTATTCGGACAGCTAACGGAGAGTCCCTGATGTACACAGAAAAAAAACAAGTACACACCATAAAACGATGAATAAATTAGCTTGCGCACATCTACGAGTTAAAAAGGGCTAGACATGAGTCGGTACCAGCCTTCTTGGCCTTCAACAGCTGCTTGGCAGAGTTGACAGCTTGCTCTGCCTTTCCGTTGCTTTGCGGATATCCAGGGGAAGAGGTCACGTGCTCGAACTCCGCGAATTCATCTGCAGCAAACTGTGGACCGTTATCTGATATGCAAACATCAGGAATACCATACCGTGCGAACTGTGACTTCAATTTTCTTATCACTGTCTCGGATTTCGTGTCGTAGATCTACTTCCCAAACCCTGAGTAGTAGTCGACTATGATGAGGTATTCGTGACTGTTGTATGTAAACAGGTCCGTTCCTATACCTTGGCCCATGGGCGCTGAGGCACTTGGTTCGGCTGCAGTGTTTCCTTTTGCTGCTTCTTGTCAAAGGAACGGCAGACTTCACATTTTTCAATGTAGTCCTTCACTGCACTATACTCATGCCAGGCCAATAGACGCATTCTCGTGCCCTGCGCAGGCAACCTTCACTGCCGATGTGTGCTGAGTGAATGTATGCGCTCTGTTTCTGCGAAAGACTATTCCATCCTGCTCACTTAATTCATCTCTGACATCGAAGTAGCCGATTGATTATGCTGATTAGCTCTTGTAGACTCTGATCTTTATCTGTGTGTGTGCGGATGTCCTCCAACCGTGCTGCTGCAATCGTGAGGTACTCAGGGCCATGTTGATGGTCTCCAGCTCTGTCTTAAATGGCTTCGATTGCTCTTTGGGGAGGTACGTATGCGCTCTGCTCAGCGTGTCGGCTAGTTGCATCAGCTTGTCTTGTCGGTAGGCCAGATGTATGTCATATATCTGTATTCGCAACAGCTTACGCTGGAGCCTCTTGGGTGCTTTGTGTAGCCGTTTCTTCACGCTTGTGATCTGATTGGACATTGACCGATCGACCATGGGTGTATTGGTGGAATCTTTCGAGTCCAAAATCCACTGCCAATAACTCTTTTTCTATTTACTATCTATTTGTTATCGGTTGACCATTCTGTGTGATGACAGCGCCAAGTCCGGTGTCTGAGGCATCACATTACAGGGTCAGTTCTGCCTGGGGCTCATAGTACTTGAGTACTGGTGCATGAGTTACAAGTTTTTTTTACCTTGTTGAAGGCCTTGTGTTGGATGTTTGTCCACCACCATTCTACCTGACCTTCAGGGTCAACTTCCGTAAGGGCTCACATGCATCGCTCAGCATGGAGGAACTTACTCAGGTAGGTTGATAAACCGCTGTACTCCGGCAACGTCCATTGGCTTCAGCATCTCTGTCATTGCTCTGATTTTGTCCGGATCCGGCTTTAGACCTTGATTGGTGATGAGGTAACTCGTGAATGGTACTTCGCTGCATTGTAGCTTTGCCTTCTGTTTGTTGAGCGTTATGTTTCGCGCTCTGCATCTCTGAATCAGGCCGGCGTGTAGCTTGCGATCGTGGTCTTCGCTTGCTTCCTCTTGGGTTGCTCCTTCTCCATAGATGAGTATGTCGTCGTGTATTGAGATCACTTCTGGTAGGCCTTCTACTGCCTGATGCTGAGCTGAGGACAGACCAAATGGGAGGCGGAGCCAACTGTACCTCCCGAAAGATGTGAATGTTGTTAGTCTAGAGATTTCCCCGTCTAACGCAACATTCCAAAAACCATTCTTCAGGGTGCTGAATACCCTTGCCCTGCTCAATTCTGGAAGTAGCTCCTCGATTGTTGGGAGGGGATAATGGCTCCGCTTTAGGACCTTATTTAAGTCCTTGGGGTCAATACAGACACGTAGCTGTTCGTTTGGCTTTTGTACTAAGACCATGCTGGATACCCACGGGGTGGGTTCTGTGACCTGGGTCAGCACTGATACCTATTTCCTGGAGCCGGTTCATTTCTACCTTTAGCTGTGCCTTAAGAGCAACTGGCACTTTCCTACGGGGGTGGACAACTGATATGGCAATTTCCAAGTGGTATTGCCCCTCCAATTGTCCTGTGCCCTGGAATACATCCGGGTACTGTTTCGTAAGGGCCTCTTTGGTCAGGGGTTTTTCTTATTTCTTTTGGTCTACTGCCAGGATGTTTCGATACTGCAGTTTGACTAAATCCATTTCTTGAATTGTAGTGCTGCCTAGGAGTGGCGTACAAGCGGTCTTTTAAGACTACAAAATTTGCTTGGTAGTTTTTTTTCCCGTTCTTAGGGTTGTGCAGCTCTACTGTGCATTGTCCTACAGGCATTACTGTGGACGTATCGTACAAGGATAGTACCTTGTCAGTTTTTGTTATGCTGACTTGACCATATTGGTATTGTATTGCATGTTGCTCCACTATCTAGTTGAAATTTGATTGCTTTATTCCCCAAATTGAAGTGGCATACAATCGCTTCGGGTAGGAGACATCATTTACTGCATTTATTTCGGTTTCTGGAGTCTAAGTTAATGCCTTAAGTTTTTGTTATGCTGACATGACCAACTCAGGCACTGTTCCAGTATTTGTGCTGGGATTGTATTGCATGTTGCTCCAATATCTAGTTGAAATTTGATTGCGTTATTCCCCAAATTGATAGTGGCATACAATCGCTTCGGGTAGGAGACGTCATTTACTGCATTTATTTCGGTTTCTGGGGTCAATGTTAATGCCTTAAGTTCATCATAGTCGCTATCGCTGGCCTCCCCAGTGTTCATTGCGTGTATTTGGGATTGGCCATTTTTCCTGAAAGGCACTGCGCTGCAAAATGGTTCAGCTTGTCGCATTTTACTGAAATATTTCTTCCCAAATGCTGGGCATTTTTCTTTGCCACGCTCATGTTTTTTCCCGCAGTACTTGCATTGTGCTTGCTGGCGGCGCGTTTCTGACACACGTCGCTGGGCTTGTTTGCTTTGCTTTGAGGCGCTGGTGTCGCGTTGCTTTGCCCTTCGCCTTTAGGCTATATTATTGCACTGATTCCTGAGTTTCAATGGTTTTATTGCGCTCTTTTGACAACTCAGATGCTCTACAGGCTTGTTAGTACTATGTAGGCATTTCTCTAGATCGAGACTGGGATGGCTGAGCATTTCCTCCCTTAGTTTCGAGTCGCGAAACCCACACACAATCCGATCTTTCACGAGCGAATCATGCAGCTTGTCAAAATTACATGTGCCCTCCAAGATTTTAGCTTCATGCAGTTATGATTTTTTCCAGTGAGTCGTTTTGCTCTTGAGCTCCATGAAAAACCTGTATCTCTCTACAGTTTCATTACGTTTGGGGTTACAATGGTCGTCGAAAGCCTTAAGCACTTCAGCGAGTGTTCTCTCTTCTGGTTGGCTTTCGAAGTGCATAGTTTCGTAGATTTCTCGACCCTCAGTTCCGACTAAATAAAGGAAGAGTTTTACCTTCATTTGTTCTTTCCTACCCGTCATCGCGAGGTCCATGTACAGCGTTATCTCTTCTTTCCAGCATCTCCAAGCCTGGGCTAATTCTCTTGCTTCGAAGTCTAATTTCCCCGGCTGTTTTAGCTGAGAAATTCTTGGTGGATCTGCTTCGTGTTCAACTTGTCGTGCCGGAGGCGCCGCTGGCGGCGGATCTTCGGGCATTTTCGCTTGTTTATCTTCTTCTGGTCCTTGAATGTGGTCCTTGAATGGCTAGACCTCTTCGTCTATCTCTCTAGCTCTATTCTTGGGGTCCTTGAGTGTTCTGACACCATGTAATAGGCCACGAGTCGCACACAACAAAATTTCTTGGTATTCACATACTATACAAGATCATCGTCAAAAATCCATGTACCTTATATACGTACAAACTACAGTAGGTATTCAATGAAATATAGAGGAAACCAAGTTTGGAACAACCTGGTCAAAGAGGCCAATTCATACAATATTTTCAGGAAAAAATATCTTCTTTTTGCCGAATAATCCAATATTACTAGCAGGACATAAAAGTACAGTTGTCACATTCAAAAAGTAGCTTACAATTACTACATGTATAGCTTATAATTAGTAAAGCCATGGTAATATTTAAAAAAAATTCTATATCAACAATCATCTTGGGGGCTCTCCCTGAAAAGCCCAACAGGGTTTATTGAGAGCTCCCGCTCCATAACACTAACGTGTATGATTGCCTGCAATTATATAACACACAATGTATGTAATGGAGCAAATAAAATGATCGATTGTCAACTCTTCGATTCCGTTGTCGGAGCTGTCGCTGTCGTACTCAACATCCCTTACCGGCTTTGAGCTTGAATGTGATGCATTTTTGCCGGGAAGATCGGCAGTATTTACCGAAATGTCCGAGCTTGGTGCAATTATTGCATCTCTTTCCGTAAGCCGCCGGACATTGCCTGGGCTGGTGTGTTCTTCCACAGTTTCCACAATTTCTCAGCGATTGTTTTGTTCTCTGTTTCTGGGGCCGTGTTCCTCTTCCCTCTGCCAACTACGCTTGTTGCGTTTTTCTATCTCATCGACATTCGTTTTGATGCTGCCGTTGAACGTTTTGGCTTGTTATTTTGAGTGTTCCGACGCCCTACATGTGTCTATGGCCTTCTGTAGCGATAGATTAGCTTCACGTAGAGGCGTTCCCTTAAGACTTCTGATACCGCAAAATATATGGTCGCGGAACAGGCCATCTGCAAGCTCCTTGAACTCGCAGGATGCAGATAGAGTACGCAGATCAGTGGCATACTGGTCTATTGCCTCTCACTCAGCTTGGTTTCTCATGAAGAACTTGTGTCGCTTGAATATGATGTTCTTGCGGGGATTACAGTACTTGTTGAATGCATCTCGTAGTTCTACTGTTGTTCTTCGCCAGGCTTCGACACCTTCAATCAGCTCCACTTCTGGCGGTAGTGTGAGCATTTTGTATATCTCTCTATCCGTTTCGCCGATACATAGAAGGAAGTAGGAGCACCTTTCTTCCTCCGTCTTTGTTTTCAGTTCCTTTTTTTCGAACAGTATCCAATGTTCTTCGAATCGTCAATAGTTTTCGCTCAAGTTTCCTTCGAAACTCAATGCACTGGGTGCTGCCCATTGTAGATTTGTTGCGGCCATTAAGCCGATCGATCTTCAGCTGCAAAAGGTTTACAATCCCACTTCTGACACCATGTCGTGTTGTATGTTTAGTACAGGTTCAAGCATATGTATGGACGTATCAACTACATTTATTGAACTCTGCTCTCGCAGCCGATTCCACAATCCTCATTTGATACATGAGCCATAATTATAAAATGAATGACATATATTACAGTATTATTAATCATTAGCTCAGGATATATACGACAATTAGCAACCCCAGGAGTATAATTATGTCCCCAGTTAATTGCTTCCAACAATAAATCCACTGCATGTACCATTAAAGTTAATGGCTGCAGGTATAGATTATCTCGCACTGTATATTTTAAATCTAATCATTATTGTTGTGAAATTTATTCTACCCAAAAAAATAATCAAAAAGAGGCTGGTATATGTACAATGGCCTTTGGAATAATGGAAAAGCGGTATATACTTCATGGTAGCATTCCGTTCCATATAGTCTTTTCTCTACTAATACTGTTTTACAGTATTATGCAGGGAGACTATATGGAACGGAACACTACCATGAATTATATACCGGAAAAGCCATTAACTTGATGTTTGTAACCCATTATTCATCTAAAAAGACTGTATTTACTCATGTTTGAAAAACTCACCTTTTCTACCTGTCCATCACACTTCATGTAGTGTGACATTCTGAAACAAATTATCTGCCATCGCAAAGACAAGCTTTTGCTACCAGACAGCAAAGTAAAACTTGATAATATAAGAACAAGGCCTTGTGCACGGAGTTGGTGTACAGGAGTGTAACATAAAATTCTAACGCTACGTTTTATAATTTTTCTCAAAATCTAAACATCCTATAACCCTGGGACTTCAGAAAATATAACTTCAGTCTAGGTGCACAGAAAAACGAGCAAAATACTTTCGAAAATCGTTTTATTTAAAAAAAAAAAAAAACGAATTTGTTCGAATTCTGTCTGAAAAAGTTCGTCATTTTCCACCCGATTTTTACTCCACATCGCAATGAATTTTTATCGTTTAAGAAATATCGGAGAAGAAAATTTACATATGTACTTTGAGGTGAAGTGCACTTGAAATTCGCCAAAAAACGTTGTGGTTTTCTTGTACTTTATGCTTTCTTCAAAAGAAATATCAGTCAAAAACTAGTGTTAGAAAAAAATCAATGTCGGAAAAAAGACTCGTTGCTTTCATCGTGCCTTTTTTGCCTTCGATCGCGCAAATCACGCATTTCGCGCAAATCACGCATTTCGCGCCAATCGCGCACTTTTTCCATCGCGTTAATCGCGCCCTTTTTCTATCGCGCCAATCGCGCACTTTTTCCATCGCGCAAATCATGCAAATCGCGCCCGAGTTAGTAGATTGTAATCGTAGGCTGACATGTCTGTAAAATACAAACAGTAAATACAAAATGTTCACCTTAAAACATAGCGGCTTTTTTGCTTGTGGTACAGCTCTTGCGAAATAAAGCAGGTGAAATCAACCCTCGTTTTGTATCAAAGATTCCTCATTTGTGGTGTTGCATGATACTTCCAAAACTTAACGTCTTTGTTTCCAAAGAAAAAAACACTTCCTCTGTTTAGCCTGAAAAAAATAATAACTAAGCTCGATTTACATAAAGACTGCGAGCCATTCAACCCCCGTGGGAATTCTTCAAAGTTGGAAGTTGTAAACAACTCAATTAGTATTGTGACATCACAGACAATTTAGATTGGCACGTGCAAAAGATAAACTCACTGAAAGTGAAAGGTCTTTCTTGGAGTTACCACATAATATTTCTTGGATTCTAGTGTGCTGCAGTTAACCTTGAATGAACTTCATCGCATTGTGAATTAAGATGGTCGATCTGTGCAAATTTTAAGGCTGATTTCCATCGGATCACAAAGTTAGCAAAATTTGCATAAAGCAATAATCAAATTTCTGACAAAGCCGAAAGAGACTAGCCATTAAAAACCATTCATTTGTTGAATATACATTTAAGTCATAATCTTGTCATTCAACGTTAACACTCAAATTTAAGTGATAAAATGAATAGTTTCGCATTGATGTTAGCCTCCTCCGCAGGCATCTCTAATTTTTGAGTAAATCAGATTATGGGCTCCCTGTGGCAGGTGAAGAAAAGAGAGGGAGATTGGAGCCGCACTCGCACTCCGCGCTCGCCTCAGCCCCTCGCGCTTCGCGCTCTGCGCTTCACACAGGAAACCCGGGCCCGGTCGGTCGGTTCCTATTAGAGATGCCTGCGGAGGAGGCTACATTGATGTAAATATATTTATTGGCAAAGTGGTAGCAAAAAGTGCAAAAAAGTGCGCGATTTGCACGATCTGCGCGATTTGCATGATTTGCAAAATGGAGATTGTGCGTGCCAGAAGGCACGATTGGCGCGATGAAAATTCCCTCTGAAATTGAGAGGTTTTGTTAGGTTGATATTTTTATTCTCAGCGCCACGTTCTTCCCTCTTTCGAAGATAAAGATTAACATTCGAGAAACTACATCAAACTAAGGTCAGAGTGGTGGGAATTTAATAACATTCAATTAAATAACGGCAAAGTTACAGCAATTCTAAAACAAATTTTGTCTAAATTTTCTCCATTTTCGTCGTGTACACCAACTTCGTGCGCGAGGCCACAAGTCTTCAATTTCATAACATACCATTTCAAACAAGCATGAAAATTGATGACCTCAAAGATATCTTGCTCCAACAATGCAACATAACCTCTAAAGTTGCAGTTAGCTTTGTTCCAGATGCAGAAATTGTTTCTGTTCAAATGGGCAAAGAAAAAAACAAGGAGCCCCTTGATGAGGCACAATTTGTACCCATTACATTTGTAAGTCATTCAATGATTAATATAATGGGAAAAAAAACATGACAATGAAAAACTTCCTGCAGGCAAGTTGTAAAAAATGACAGAATACATGCATTTGTGCCTTGTTGTATTATAATTTCCACACTACTGTTGGAATGTTAGATCCAAATGGCACATACAATTATCTAAATATTAACGCAAAATATTAACTCTGATGCCTCAAGTTATTGACAGTATATCAGTACTTCATTAATTTCTGTATCAGATAACAAAAATAACAAACAGGGGGATCTATTATTAGAAACAAGTCTGCTTTCTATAGGCTATTCATTCATTGCTCTTAATTAATTTAAACTAAAGTGATGAAACTATCAAATGAGGTCAACATATAATTTTAATTAAACTACAAAGTTTTTTACGTACTAGCTCCTCAGTGTACGCAGCATCACTGCAAATTTAAATACGAACTTTCAGAAATTTGAGACAGCATTACTGTATATTCCAGCATTTCTGAATCGAAATTCTCTTGCCTTCGCTTTACATTTGAGAGACTTCAAGGTTGATGCTTTCGGTTGGTACATCAAGATCAAAGTTTTGGTAGAAGAAAAGGGAATAACCACATGTTATTCTGAAAAGTCATCCACAATAAAAGTGTCCAATGCCTCCGACTCCTATTTTATTCTGTCCTTCACATCGTGAGCACATTGTCGTTGGTGAAAAACAACATGGCGGCAGACTCAAGCAAACGAACTTTTGTCTTTGAAGGGATTGATGAGCAGTTCTACCCAAGACATCTTAACAAACTTCGCAGGTTAAAGGAGTTGAATATCTCAGGAACTGAACCTCCTATATGGAGGGGGATTCTGGACAAAAATAGCATTAGATCGTACTGTAGTGGTGTATTCCATCGAGCCGCCATACCACTATGTCAAACCGTAGTCCATTATATCGAACCGTCATGCCATTATATCAAACCGTAGTCCCATTATGTCAAATCGTCATGCCATTATGTCAAACCGTCATGCCATTATATCAAACCGTCATGCCATTATATCAAACCGTCATTCCATTATATCAAACCGTCATGCCATTATATCAAATCGTCATGCCATTATGTCAAATCGTCATGCCATTATATCAAACCGTCATGCCATTATATCAAACCGTCATGCCATTATATCAAACCGTCATGCCATTATGTCAAATCGTCATGCCATTATATCAAACCGTCATGCCATTATGTCAAACCGTCATGCCATTATGTCAAATCGCAGTCCATTATGTAAAACCGTAGGCACAGGCAGCCCAAGCTCAAAGTTTGAAATTATTTGACAGTTGAAGTACGAAGGTTCAAACATCCAGAATATCTGGTATTTTATCGCACTAAATGGCAAACGAATAACACTTTGCTTTGATGAAGATGATGTTGTTGTGTCTTGAATTTAATTGGGGGTTTGGGGGCCGATTTAACGAGTTTCAGGCTAGGAAACCTGGATTCACTCTACCTATAAAAGAAAGACCCAACGAAGTTTTCGGTTAAAAAGCTGTTCGGGAGAGTAAGTTAGCCTAAAACTTTCGGATTTGAATAAAATTGTCCTAGGAAATTGTTTTCTGAAATACTGGCTAGAAAATTTGTTTTCAATTCACAGAAAATTATAGAAGAAAAGGATACCAAGAGGTTTCCCCTGAAATATTCGTACGTATTCGTCTGATCAATAGAGTCAGAACGATCCGGGGAAAAACAACACATTATCACAAATCATTTAGTGAAGCGGCCACCTAAAGTTTTCGAGAACACATTTTCATTCCCTAAGAAATTCTGACATCTAAAAATCGAAAGAATAAACCTTTAGCAAATGGAGGTCACCGAAAAGAATTGCCTAAAGGAAAAAAAAGAACCCCTAAAAAATTCGTCCCTCCATAAAACTTTGCAACATGAAATTACTTGGGCTAGAAAATTCTTGTTTATGTTCTAGACTACTAACAAATTCGAAGGCCGGGAATATTTTGCCATAGAATTTTCGGTTGACGCGATTTCCACCTAGAAAATCCGAACAGCTAATAGCTTTCTAGAATACGTCAAAAGACATAGTAGGCGCCTTAAAATGGCTAGATAAGCTGCAGACAACTGGTTTCAAACGAATTTCAAAAAGTACTCGTTGGGTGCCCTTGATGGCGTGTCACATACCTGTCATCTCCACGGCAACAATGACTCTTAAATCCATGCACTCAATCAACGTGATACTTATGGATCCCGTAGACAGATCTCCTTGCTACGTATCCTCCAAGTTTCATGACCAAACATTCAACGAGTACCGAGAAATGATTTTTGTCACCTCGCATTTCGTCATCCAAAACACCTCTTCACAGTTTGACGAGACACCGGAAGTCCAACTAGCCTGAATTCCAGCCGTCTCCTCAGGCTAAAGACCAACCGAAATGATACCTCCTTTGGAGTTGAAAATCACAGCATCGGATGGGAGAGTACCTTTTATTGCTCAGTTTTTACAGCCCCACTAAGGGACGGGAAAGTATTCTCCGCGGTCATGTAAATAAATCGGCGTTTAGCCGGCTTTGTTAAAGTTGTCAAGATCAAGCCGGCGTTGTTGTTTTTGCGTATTATTCAAGAGGTTCCAGTATGTTAGTACAGCAACTACAGAGAACATTTTGAAATGTAAGTGGGATTTGTTTGTTTAAAACTAAGAATACGGACAGGAAAAGCTATCTCACTTCAGACTACGAGTCGGCGGGAAGATTCGTCAGTCTTCTAGTTTCCTAGAAACTCGTTAAATTGGCCCTCAAATTCAAGACACAACAACATTATCTTCATCAAAGCAAGTTTATTGTGTTATTCATTTGCCATTTAGTGCGATAAAATACCAGATATTCTGGATGTTTGAACCTTCGTACTTCAACTGTCAAATAATTTCAAACTTTGAGCTTGGGCTGCCTGTGCCTAGGTTTTACATAATGGACTACGGATTTGACATAATGGCCTACGATTTGACATAATGGCATGACGGTTTGATATAATGGCATGACGGTTTGAAATAATGGCATGACGATTTGATATAATGGCATGACGGTTTGAAATAATGGCATGACGATTTGATATAATGGCATGACGATTTGACATAATGGCATGACGGTTTGATATAATGGCATGACGATTTGACATAATGGCATGACGGTTCAATATAATGGGACTACGGTTTGATATAATGGCATGACGGTTCGATATAATGGACTACGGTTTGACATAGTGGTATGGCGGCTCGATGGAATACACCACTACAGTACGATCCGATGCTATTTTTGTCCAGAATCCCCCTCCATACTCCTATTTTGAAGTCTGATTTCCATTTATCCGGCCCTTAGTTCCATCAAGAATTTCTGCGATCCTTTCCGTTTCTCCCAAACGGCAGTTCCACTTATTCACAAAAACCTACCTAAAAACCTATTAAAAATACAATCAATTTCCATAAGCTCGGCTCAAAACTGTCTTTGGTATATCCTTTTATGGTAAATGGAGTTATATGACTGATATTGTGCGAATTTATGTGGAAATTTGTTTTTTAGTAAATGCGATAGAGTAAAATAGCCGTATTTTTATGCACCGCCATATTGAAAATCACTGAGTCATAGTGTGACGTCATACGGTCCTACATGACTGGTCCCGGGTTTTCCCTAGAGACGCCCCCTCCCTCCTAGCTATGAATGGTCAGTTTGCGGGCCATAACAGACTGCAAAATGGAAGCTAAGCTGGTTTTCATGAAATAAGCCTATATATATAGGCGTATATATATACACGGATGTATATATATGTGGATGATAGGTGTCCTCGGCATTTCAAAGGTTAAAAAGAACTCCGTTCTTGTTGTCACGTTTGAAATAAAAGCTTTTAAGGGAATGCAGTCAGAAAAAAAGGGGAAAAGGAAATGAAAAAAATGTTCGCAGTAACAAAAATGCCGATACTGAGACTTGAACTCGGGGCTTCGAACTGGTAAGCAAGAGCGTTAACCATTAGACCACCGTGGCTCTTTGTGACCAAATACAAAGGGCGCGTTCACTGCTGATTACCGTTCTTTATGTAAAAGGTGCGAACTGAACAAAGGCTATAAATCCATATGTGGATATGTCTAGGACAACATTAACGGCAACGACTGTATATATATATATAATAAACTCGTTTTCTCGGTCAGTGCCGAAAGTAATGGAACCTCGTTTTTTCCTCATTTCGCACGTGTTTTACAAGAGCCTGTTGTCTTCCAACAACACAACTGACAAGTTATCTAAACTCTACACCTGGGCTTGATTTGACCAGTAATAACCGAGAATAAAAACATACCAAGTGGCGGGGAAGATTGGCTGGCTGAATTGAGTGTTGTAATGCGCCCGTTCAGCAGAGTGAGCTTGTCCATCACAACCTGCTGGAGACAAACAAACATTCTCATTATTAATTAACTGTCATCATGATAAGCAAAAAGAGTAACACAAGGGTAATTATTTTTACTTGGACTGTGGATTATTTGTCCTCTGTTTAAGCTAATTGCCGAGATTTATTATTTCTGAGGCATATGATTTAACGTCTTGAGGGTAGGCTGATGTATCAGGTATCAATATATTTTTAAATAGATAGATGAAAAATAAGTATTAGTTACAATGAACAATGAACTACGGTAGAATCCAGATAACTCGAACTTCTCGCTAACTCGAACAAAACGTCGCTTCCCTTGATGACAGTTTCCTACTAACTGACTCCCGCTAACTCAAACTCATCGTACGGCGGTACTTTGATGTAATGCAATGTCAGATCAAGTTTTCAAATCGCTGTAATATGAATCAAGGTAAAGTGATAGTTTTATTCATTAGGTATTAATGGCAAATTCTTAATCTAAGCTTAAAGGTCTTGCTATTTAAACCTCTTGAATGAGTACGTAGTGTCAATTCTTAATTTGATTTAATAGATCAAAAACGAGCGCTAGTGTTTTACCAGGAGATCCAAACACCGAGTACAAGCAGCCTCGTGCTTTTATTGTTTCGAGGTGTTTGGATTTGTTTTGTGGGTATTGCCACTGCCACACCTTCTACTTCGTTTCTCAAGTGCTGGTTTGTTAAGTCTCATGGAGGAATCTGAACCCGGATTGAAGACTAAAGAACTATTAATGGGGTCTTTAATTATGAGAGACGATAGTGGGATCTAAAAGATCCTAGCAAGATTATGCTGATTTATTGTACTGTTCTGAACCGCTTTCGGAAACTTAAATTGGTTTCCTTCATCGCTTGTTGTAGCCTATTGTGGTTGCCCATGTGGTTGCCCATGTGGTTGAGAGCAAGTTCCGTTTTGTGGGTATTGCCACCACCACAACTTCGACATCGTTCCTCGAGTGCTGGTTTGTTAAGTATCATGAAGGAATTTGAACCCGGATTGAAGACTAAAGAGTCTATTAATGAGGTCTTTATTTATGAGAGACGATAGTGTGATCTAAAAGATCAGCTTGCTTCCTCAGGAGTTGCAGCTGCCGAGTACTGTTCTGGACCCAGATGGGCGTATTCATCCTGCCTTAATACTGGCGTCTCAGTCCCTAGATCAGTTGGCGATCCCCTGGGGCTAGGCGACCACCTTTGAGCTTCCTGATCCTCAGACCTGAATGTGACTTCTTGAAGTGTGCTGTGGTTCTTGTGATCGTGCTGCCGTCTAATCTCTTTGCCACCACCTGCAACACTTTCCTATACTGCACCTCTAGCGGCTCTCTCTCTCTCGTATGCTGGTGTTGCCTTGCTTTCCTCTTCCTTCTGACCAATACCCAATTTCCTATCTGTATGCTGTCTGCATAGGTTTCATTTCCATTTTCTTTTCGAGATCCCTTTGGTACAGATCCTCAAAGTTATACTCACGAGGGGCAACTCCTATCGGCAGCCTTGTACGAAACTTGCAGTTGGGGAACAACAGATCGGCTGGAGCGAGCTTGGTAGTACAGTGCGGAGTTGCTCTGTAGACACGAAGGAACCTGTATATTTAGTTCCGTCAACATGCTTATTTGATACAGCTTCTTAAGTATTCTCATGAACTGCCCAGCTTCTGCATTAGCCTGTGGGTTCTTGGGTGTCTTCATGTTGGAAGCCCAGGTACTTGCTAAAGTCGTTAAATTCCTTTCCGCTGAATGGTGGTCCGTTGTCACTACCTGCCGAAATCGGTCTAGCTTCGGTATCACTGCCCTGGCACTAGTTGTGGTGACGAACTCTACTTCGACCCATCTCGACTGTTTGCCCACCATGACTAGCAGATACTCTCCTGTGTTGATGGGACCCCAGAAGTCCATGGCGACTTCTCTCCAGGGCTCACTTTACTATCCAGGGCTCACCCTAACAATGGCTCTCGTTCTTGCAATGGCGTCACAACCTGGCATGATGGCAGTGCTGAACGTGTGCCAAGCCTGGGAACCATATTCTGGTCCTTAGATATGTTACATGATGAACGTACATTGAGCTTACCCATGTAATGAAAGCCCGGGGAAAAGCCAGGAGGCCTGATTTTACTGCCCAAAATTGCCACCAGGAAAGCCTGGAAAGCCCGGATTTCCCAGGCTTTTATGGAAAGCATGGAGCAAAACCCCGGGAAAGCCTGGAAAGCCTGAAAAGATAACCAATTTTCTATTGACCAGGAAAGCCCGGAAAGCCCGGATTTCCCAGGTTTTCATGGAAAGCATGGAGCAAAACCCCGGGAAAGCCTGGAAAGCCCAGAAAGCATGAAAAGATAACCAATTTTCTATTGACCAGGAAAGCCTGGAAAGCCCGGATTTCCCAGGCTTTCAGGGAAAGCATGGAGCAGAACGTCAGGAAAGCCTGGAAAGGTCGCCATTCTCATATAAATTTATATGTCCTGCATTTATATTACTATGGATTTCCCAGCAAAGATTTTAAGACTAAAAAATTGCCAACTTTCTATCCACATTTTCCCAGGCTTTCAAGGAAAGTATTAAAGAGCAAAACCCAGGAAAGGCAGTGCAGAATGCAGTTTACCAGCTATATAACCTTTTCTAATGGCTTCTTTTTTTCTTTAATTTTTCGTAATTAAACACTAAAGAAGTACCATAACATAAACAATTTTAAATGTACTGTAAAACCATGCAATATGTAAGTACATGTATGAGCTATAATATGAAATATGGCGAAGCAAATACATGAAGATACTTATGATATATAAAAAAATACTATTAGCAGAATTATGAAAATCATCACAACTACAACAAGTCATGTTACAAAAAATCATAAATATTAATATTGTTTGTACTTTATATGTACAGAAATTCACTTCAAATTTACCAAATATGGTACAAGGTTTGAGACTTACATTACTTAGTAATGTAGAGAATAAATGTATCTATCAATGTATCTTATAATTTGCATTTTTATGCAGTATATATATTATACCAGTAAACACAATCATTCTCGCTCAATACAATTTGGTGCCCAAACTATGCAGTGCAAATCAGGGTTTTCATCCAAGTATGCCACTTTCTCCACAATGTTGGAACTCTGCACACTAACAACTTTGGGGGTCTGTAAAAAATATATAAATGTATTTATTGGTAACATTGACTTGTAGACATGACATAATAGACCTCTTTAGCTTACTCCAGTGTTGTTCCATTTCAGATCACATGATCATCCCCTTGAGTGTCAATTATTTTGTTTCTTAATTAATGCATGAGAAAATTCATTGGTACGGAAATACTTCGAACAAAGAATAGTATTACCTAAAGATTTGAAATGGGACAGCATTGAGGGAAGCTAAAGAGCTCTATTGCTTTAGTTCTGTCACAATTTTTAAAATTTTAATTTTACAATATGATTTGTTGACTAATGGCTGATTTACTAATGCTTTGGAAATGTTTTCATAATTTCAATAGGCTAATCGAGAGGATGCCCCGAAAATTATTTATCTATTAGAGTGTAATTTTACTTGTGAACATGTAGTAACGTGACAGGCAGCCCAATCTCAAGATTTGTGTATTTATACGCTTACAAATATCGCTTGAATAGTTCATATTATAAATCCTTCCAAAACATGTATGTTAGACAAGTAAATACACGACTTCACCCTACAATGTTTCAGTTGTGGTTATTCATACCTCTGAGCTCTTCTAGGGTCGTTTCCGCTGGTTTTTTCGAACCTCTTTCCCTCACCTCCTAATTAAAGGAAAAGGCTGGAAACAACCGACAAATATACGATGCATAACCTGTCATCTTTGCCACGAAAATCACACTTCGCTCACTCCAAATAACTCCAAACTACGGCAGGCCATAGAATGATAAATGAATTCATCCCTACCCCAATTTTAAGATCCAGCGATACCACAGTCTGGAGAAATCAAACAATTTGTCGCCCATTTTCAAGTCCTTCGAGGTTGGCAGCCAACGAAGTTGGACGCCGTAAGTGCCGGTTAGGACCAACCGTCAAATAGCCTCGGTCTGGCGAAGCTATTAGCTGGATAACCGACAAATATACGATGCATAACCTGTAATCTTTGCCACAAAAATCGCACTTCGCTCACTCCAAATAACTCGAAACTACGGTAGGACATAGAATGATAAATGAACTCATCTCAACCCGAATTTTAAGATCCAGCGATACCACATTCTGGAGAAATCGAACATTTTGTCGCCCATTTCCAAGTCCTTTGTCAGACCGAGGTTGTCTCCTAACCGTTCGGTGAGTGACCCCGTCGTCTCGTCTTTTAAACATCATTTCCTTGGAACACATTATTAGACAATAGGTAAATGAGAAGTACCAAGCGAATAAGAACTACTCTTTTGGCGTGATTTAAAACTACAGACAGGCTTCTGTTTGACCATGGACGATTTGGTGTGCCACTATTTTATATAAACCGCCCCCCCCCCCCCCCCCCCCCCCAACAAAAAAAAAAACGAGCAAAAAGTATACTCACCCTTCGGGCCCTCACTAGATGACAATTTGCATGCACAGAGGATTGCCCTTGATTAGAAGACTGGACTGGATGACCAGTTAAAGTTTGAGAAAAGTTTTATGTAAACAACGATTGGTGGGCATACTATTGATCAGTAAAGTACAAATAGATAGTAGTTCTTGATACTAATTATTTTTGAAATTACAATCATTTATTAACTGTAAATCCTTTGACTTTATCTTTATAGGAAGGATCCAAAAAAGTTTTCAAACCAATCATGGTTGAAAGTTACAGAGAACATTTGTACTGGGGGACTTGCAGAAAACCTTTAGAACACCAAAGAAAGCTAAGAAAAACAATCGAGTGAAGTTTTTTTATGTTGTATATATACCGGTTTATTTTTTTTACTATTAATATTGTGTACAGGTTTTTCTGTCTGTAATAATAACACAATTTACTAATATACTCAACAATCATTTTTGTGTCCAGATGCCACATCAAAAAACTTCACTGTAACAAAATATTGCTTAAAGAATACTGATCTACAAACATTTGTGTGATGCCACATCAAATAACTTCACTATACGTTGTAGTTTAACATACATGTACATGATGCTAATTAGTGAAATTTTGTAAATATTTGGTTTGAAACAGTTTTTATTCAATTTCTATGAGATGATTGTTGAATTTTCTTAATTTACCTATATTATTATTAATCAATGTAACAAGAAATACATTTTAAGTTTTATTTTACTTTTTTATTTGATTATATGATCATACAAAGGCACGATTAAAGGGGCTATGTCATGGTACTGTGCATGTATCGAGTAATCGCTCGTTTAGTGGCTGTTAATTGGATACAAACAGTTAAACTTCCCTTTCTCAATGCTTGCTTGAAAGGATTTTCAATATTTTCCCTGGAGACTGTTTATATACACTGTTTGTTAGTCATTTTTTGCATATTTGCTTTCATTTTAAGCATCCCACATGGCCGAGATGTTCATTAGTTCATATCAAAATAAGTGGAAATAGCTCTTTCCAGCCCAGAAAAACGAATGTAAAGCCTTACTGTGACACAGCCCCTTTAGTAGTATAGTCGGAGTTAAAATGATACCCGTTTTTCTTGCACAAGAAAAGTGAAAAAGTGAATTCAGAAATCCACTTTTCACTTTTCTTGCACAACAAAAACGGGTATCAGTTTTAACTCCGACTATACTACTAGGGGGTATTAAGGGTCATCCAAAGTGTCACTAGACATTCTTGTACATAAAATCCAACTTGATAATCCTATTAGAGATATGATTACATATAGTTATATCGACATCGATTGCTCTGCAACAGCCTTACACCTAGAAATCTAAATTTGGAGTATCTGTTAAAGCTATCGTAATGTATAGTTATATCGAAGGGAGAATGGCGAGACCGCGTAGTGAGCCACTTCCACGGAGTCTAGCTCGAGAGGCAGGTGCTATTCTCGATGAGAGAGATGGAATGCTCGAGGGAGTGGAGATAGGCCGCCGTACTATTCGATGGCGCTTCTTCCAAGGTGTGGCAGGAGATTTGACCCCTAGGATCATGGAAAAGTTAGTTGCAAAGGTAACCACCAGCTTCTACCTACGCTACAGCTACACCTATCGCATTCGCAATGTCAATGACGGACGCGTGATACTATTCTCCAAGACTGTCCCCGGCTCTCCATGGGTGAACATCCTAGGAGACGCAGAAGAGTGGATCAATAGCAAGGAGACAGCTCGTTTGAATCCCGACAACATCAATCGACCAAATACCCAATGGGCCTTCGTTCGTTGGATATATGTGGATGTCAAGGTCGTGATCGATCGTCAGCTTCTGTTGGGAACAGGCCCACTACCTCAATGGCTTCGCCAGAAAAAAGGAATGTTTGCCCTCGATCGATATGGTGACAACCTATGTCTGTGGCGCTGCCTTGCCGTATACAAAGGAGCCCGTGCAGACAAGTGCAACACCTCAGCTCGAAAACTTGCCCAGGACTTCTATCGCCTGACAGCACCCACGCAAGACGTTCCCAGAACTTCCTTAGACCAGCTGGAGGAAGTCGAGTTACACTTTGGAATCGGTATTCGGGTGTACGAACCTACGGAGGATGGCGCTTGGCATCTGATGCGACATGCAGCTCACTACAAGCATACGATGACGATTGGGATATACGAAGGACATGCTTTCTACATCAAGAACATCAACAAGCTAGGGAGTGTCTACGTATGCAACGATTGTAAGCAACGGTTCACAAACGCCTCGAACCTTCAACGCCATGCAGATCGTTGCAGGCGTGGAGAAACGAAGATTGTTTGCCCCGGAAAAGTGATCAAGGCACCTCAGTCGGCATACGAAAAAGCCTTCTGGCCAGAGAGCACGGCCAGCAAAGTCGCTCTATGCTGGTTGGAACGCAAAACCGAAAGGATTGGACAACACATTCATCATGCAGCTTGTGGGCATGGTGGAGAGCATTGGATAGAAGGAGCGCCGGTCGACGGCTACGAACCTCTTTCGAAAACCATCTTCCAATTTCATGGATGCTATTTCCATGGCTGCCCGAAATGCTTCCCTAGGGAAAGGAGGCTCTATCTCAAGACCTGTGAAAGAACGGTAAAGCTACAAGGAGCTGGTTATACAGTAGTGGAAGCTTGGGGCTGCTCCACAAAGAAGAAGAACAAACCGGTTCCCACACCAACGCAAACTGTCTACCCACACTTCATAGTTTACGATTTCGAAGCCTATCTCGATACAACGAAAGGAAGACAACCAACAGACCACCTGACCATCGAAAACGTCCATGTCCCAATATCGGTATCAATTGCCGACACGTACAATCGAAAGCCAACCCACATCTGTCGACGCAATCCAAAAGAACTCATCGAAGCCTTCGTCGAAGAACTCCAGCAAAGAGCAGAGACAATCCAAGTAGCTATGGCAAGATGGTACAGGCTAGATACACTCAAATTCTCCTTCGACACCCTACCAAAGGGACATCAAGCGAAGATCGACGAATGGATCGGTCAAGTTCCAGTATTGGGATTCAACTCTGGAAGGTACGATCTCAATCTGATCAGGGAGCACTTCGTAGGAACCATTGCCGACACCTGTACAAAAGTCCGGGTGGCAAAGAAAGCCAACACCACTATGTTTCTTTTGACTCCCGATTTCCGTTTCCTCGATGTGATGAACTACCTTGGACCAGGTACTTCCTACGAACGTTGGATCACTGCCTATGGATGCGAGTTGCAAAAGAGTTTCTTCCCATATGAGTGGTTCGACTCTCCCGACAAGTTGGATCACGTTGGATTACCAGACTATCCAGAGTGGGGTTCGAAGTTGAAAAGAGAACACCTACTATCTAGGTCAGAGTTCGAAGACTGTAAGCGCACCTTTCTCGACAAAGGAATGGAAACCTTTGCAGACTGGCTACGATACTACAACAACCTAGACGTAGTTCCATTCCTAGAGGCACTCGAAAAGATGCGAGATTTCTATCACGAGAAAGGAGTAGACATGCTGAAAGACGCAGTGTCCATTCCAGGAGTCTCACTACAGTTCCTGCTTCGAGGTAGTGTAGAAAGGGGAGCTGAGATGTACGCTCCAAGTAAGGAAGCCTACCACATGCTGAAAGACGCTGTCGTGGGAGGTCCAAGCATAGTGTTCACCAGACTCCACGAAGCGGGAGAAACTAAGATTCGTAGTCATCAGGGAGGAAATAAGATTTGTCGCAAGATTCTTGGATATGATGCCAACGCCCTATATCTTTCCACGATGGAATTCGAAATGCCTTGTGGAAAAGAAGAGGTCATTCACTACGATGAGCCAGGTCTAGAAGCCGAAGGATTTGTCGAATGTCTACAAAATGGTTCGTGGTTTGGATATGCAGAAGTAGACATTGAGATACCAAAGAAATTGTGGAAGAAATTTGAGGAGATGCCACCCTTCTTCTACAACAAGAAAATCCCCAAGAAAGCAATTCCTCCACAAATGTTGGCCTACCTCACAAAGACAGGTAGAAAGCTCAGCGAGGAAACGAAGCTAGTTGGGAGTCTCTCTGGAAAGAAGTTGCTCCTCTATGAGCCTCTATTACGTTGGTATGTAGATCATGGCGCAGTGATCACTGCTGTCTACCGTACAATAGAATACGAACCCAAAGAAATCTTCGGTTGGTTCGTAGACCAGGTCACCGAGGCACGTCGTATGGGAGATGAAGACAAAGGTGAGGCTTTGCTGGCAGATGTGTTCAAGCTGCTAGGAAACAGCGCTTATGGAAAGTTGCTAGAAGACTTGGGACGCCAAACGAAGGTCACCTATACAAAAGATGAGAAGATTGTGGACAAAGCCTTGCGAAGTGTTTGGTTCGAAGACCTGGAAGAGATTGGCGAGGCATACGAACTCGAGAGTAGGAAGGACCAGATCCGAATCAAACGCCCTTTCCAAGTAGGTATCGCTGTGTACCAGCTCGCAAAGCTGCGTATGCTTGAGTTCTACTACGACTTCCTCGACAAGTACATCGATCGCAAGGACTTCGAATACATCCAGATGGACACGGACAGTGCGTACATTGCCATCTCAGGAAATAGCCTCGATGAGGTTGTAAGATCAGACCTACGAGAGGATTTCGAAGCCGAAAGGAAGGAATGGCTAGCTTGGGACAAGTGGAGCAGTCGCACCCCAGGACTCTTCAAACTCGAATTCGAAGGACAGCGCGCCATTGCCCTATGCTCGAAAGCCTACTACGTTGATACGGGTGGCAGCAAGAAGTATTCCGCTAAAGGTATGTCTAGGCGGCACAACGACATTTCGTGGGATCGATTCGTAGCAGCCCTCCAGGGTGATATCGACGTGGCGGAAAACCGAGGCTTCCGACTATCGCCAGAAGGTATAGCAACCTACAAACAACGGAAGCTTGGGCTATCAGCTTACTACGACAAAAGACGCGTTCTTCCCGATGGAATCCACACCGAGCCAATAGAGTACGCTGTCTAGCGCTTGGGTACAAACAGAATTCCTTTTGGTGGTAGTTCCGTATCCCTAGGAACGACTTGTAGCTCTTCACGAACGAATCCACGTTTGGGTGCGTCCTTCTCCCCTTCTCGCTTCGCAAGGTAATAAAGCACAGGCTGTCCCGAAGATACTACACTTCGCGAAATGGTGTATATCTGCAAACTCCACACAGGATCAGTAGCTCTACGTTTTTCACCTCCTTCCAATTCTCCTGGTGCATAGAGATATCGAACTAGAACGTTGAATGGTAGACGCTCTTCTCTCAATCCAACGGTGCGCGAATACGTAGGAGTCTTCAGATCTACTTGTTGCGTCACTACAGAATTCGAAGGCTCCTTTCCTGTCAGTCGAGTCACCTCACTGTTCAGGGCTTTGATAACCATTGGTAAACGAACTACCCATTCTCTACTACGCTCATCTGATCCTTCCGAAGTAAGTACCATCTCTTGTGCATACTGATACCCAAACAATCTCTCGGCTAGAGTTCTATTTGCTCGTTCGACGAAGCCTTGCGCTCTATGATTACCAGCCTCACCTCGTTGAACTTTCGTACCATGTAGTTCTAGCGTTTCAGACATACGTCCCATGAATTCTCTACCAGGATCTACTTGCAACGTCTTTGGCCATTCGAGTGGACTGCGTTTATAGATTCGTTCGAATGCCGCAGCAACTTCGCCACTATCTTTAGATGCTAAAGGTTCGGCTTCTTTGTATCGAGAAGCTACGTCGATTACGACTAAAGCATACTTATATAGCTTTCGCCCACGTCCAGGTCGATCGTGTGGTAAGAATATCAAATCAGCTTGGTGGACTTCATTTGGTTTCGATACAGTCCAATGCGGTCGTGGAATGTGTTTTGGTGGTGGTAGATATATTTGCCACATAGATTGCTTTTCCAACCAACTCCTAGCCACGTCTTCTGATGCTTTCGCTGCTACCGATAGCTTACCAATTGCAGAGTGGCCTTTCCAATAGCCCATAGGACCATAGAAGATATTCGCAAGTTTAGAATCCATCATACATCTATACATTCTAACCTTCAACAGATGAAAAAAAAAAAAAAAAAAAAAAAAGAATAAGAACCAGGCCTCATTCCTTTCTTTTTTCGTTTTTTTTTTTTAGTAGTAACCTAGTAGTAGCTTAGTAGTAGCTTAGTAGTAGCTAGTAGTAACTTAGTAACTTAGTAGTAGCTTAGTAGTAGCTTAGTAGTAGCTTAGTAGTACGTTCCTAGTAGAACCTAATACGTTCCTAGTACGTTATCTAGTACGACCTAGTACGTTACCTAGTACGACCTAGTACGTTACCTAGTACGACCTAGTACGATCTAGTACGTTACCTAGTACGACCTAGTACGATCTAGTACGTTACCTAGTACGACCTAGTACGTTACCTAGTACGACCTAGTACGTTACCTAGTACGATCTAGTACGTTACCTAGTACGATCTAGTACGACCTAGTACGTTTCTACAACCATCTACTAATGGCGTATCCAGTGCCTAGCATTCCACCACCAACGTAGAGCAACTCGCCAGTCTTCTGATTGTTTGAGGGTCGGTAGTAGTCAGATAAGCGGGGTTCTTTCAGCTCTTTGAGCCGTTTTAGCTCTTTACGTAAATTATTGGATTGCTCAAAGGCTTTGTTGGTATCTCTTTGAGCGTTGTATGCGTCGCGTTCAAGACCTTCCTGCTCTTGTGCATAGTCGTATAATCTTTGACGTTTGATTCTATACGCTTTCATTTCACGTGCTAGTTTTTCGGTGGCCCTATCGTGTCTCTCTCGTTCTGCATCCATATCACCCTTTCCAATCATTCTAGCTAGTATACCACCACCAGTAAATGCCGTCGCATTCAAGATAGCCCCGAAGATCGACATACCAATTGCTGCTAATGCCATTACGGTATGATCTTTTGTTTCTCAAGATATTGTTTCGCGTATAAGCTACCAAGTATCACGGCAGTCCACTTTGCGTAATTCACTAGGGAAGAAGAAGGATCGCTAAGCATAGATTCCTTGGTAGTCTTTTTTACGATCCACCCAATACCAGAAGCGAGTCCAACAATTATAGCTGCATCGGTTGCCGTCTTCATCAATTCCTTATCCATCTCGACATATATAAGTATGATCTCGAGTCTTTAAGTGTTACTCCATGTCTAGTACCGTTGGCTTTGCCGGAGCTGCAGGTTGTGTCGTGCTAACGTCGGCAGCTCGCGTGTTGCCATCTACATACTTCTTGTACGCAAAGTACGTGCCGACCAATGTAGCGCCAGTACCGATGACTGCGAGGATGGTCAGATTTTCGAACCGACCTTTCTCTACGTTGCGTGGTTCGCTTTCACGCGTCAACTCTCTCTCCTGAGCTTCTCTAGCAAGCTTGTTGCTTAACGCTAGTGCCTTTCCAGCTGCGACGCGCTTTGGATTTTTTACCTTAGTTGGTGCAGTCGTCGGAGGATTCGCAGTTATCTGGTCCGCTTCTTCCATCTTGATTCGGTATAGTAGTTACCTGTAGAGGTTCAACAGGTGTTGTAGGAACGACTATGTGATCAACTACGTGGAACAAGGCACTAGCTAGAGCCACTAATCGACCTGCTTTGAGTGATAATAGACCGGCCACAGCAGATATCTCGTTGCGAACTAGATGGTCTTCTCGTAGGTCCTTAAGCAGTTCTTGTTTGTCATCTATTGGAACTACGTATGCGACTGCGCGGGTAGCTAGGCGTAGTGCTCCATTTACTAGACATCCCGTTATTTGCTTTGCTACTACGGCCTGGTACCTACTATGCAAACGTTTTACGTCCTTCTCAGATAGCTTATATATATCTACTATTGAGAAATTCTGTCCTAGATACTCTTTTGTCGTACCCATTGCAGCTAAGATTGCAAGTGCTTCCCGACAATCTTCGACACCCTCCAATTTGGTTGGATGTTCCAACACGACTGGAGGGCAAACAATAGCGCACTCATCAATCAGTTCATTCAGGTATTCATCCATGATAATATATTGTAGGTGCTGGGAGCTCTAACACTACCTCGAAAGGATGGCGGAGACAGAAGCACATGCGAGCGAACTTATGAGATCCAAGTATCGTTCGTAACTCTTTGCATTCTTGCGAGCCTCCATAATCCTCAAATATCCTTTTACCATCTACGGCCGATGCTGTATGGAATGCTACTACGATAGCTACGTTCTCACGGAAGGGTTTACATATGCTCGTTAGTTGTTGGGACAGCACCCAAACGGAAAGCCCTATATGTCGTGCAGAAAAGGCTAAGTCCACTAGCTTGTCAGTTCGTTTCTTGACGTCCTTCGATGCGGCGCAATCATCGAGAATCAATAGAGTATTGGTACCTGACCAAAATGTTGCGCAAATACTCAAAGTAGCATCGATGGCATCCTGCGGTGGTGACATGACGAAGAAATGAGGATCTCGATTTGCAAATCCACGATAAGTTTTGTTGTGGGCATACGTAGGACAAATCAGTACTATGTAATCGAACTTACCACGAAATGATCCACGAAGTTGTTCTATGAGAAACGCAGTCTTTCCACAATTCGTTGGACCGACTATGAGTGCGTTGAATGGTATGTGCTCTACGAGAGAATCCATCAGTATAATATACTCTGCAGAGATCTGTTCAATATCGTGACCTGAGCGTCCGCAAGGACATAGATGTGCATTTTCACATTTCCACTTCCCTTCGCAGTTCTATGTATGCGAATGTCGATGTCCTTTCCACTGCCGGTTTGTGCCAAGCCATCACCATGAACGGTGGAATCTTTTGCTGTGCGACAATCGATTAGGATAGCGAATCTATTTTCAAAGAACTTCTTTGGAGTCATGGAAGTATTGGGTGTACCAAACCAACCTCTTGCAGCCTCCCAGAAATCTAGGGGAAGCATACCGCTTGGAAAGAGTCTGTTGGGAATCCCGTTGACATCTACTTCTACCTTCGAAATATCGGGATTCGAGAATGCTTCACTATCTCGCGTGCCAATGGTAGGTGGATCTATGAATAGTAGAAGTAGTCCAGCAAAGGATCGTCGTGGAACATTAACGTTTTGAGATATCAAAGTATCGGATGTTTTAGCGATATCTACTGTCTTGAAGTGAACAGCGTAGTTGTATAGGAATGCAGCACCTATTTCGTATTTGTGAAGTGCACTACTAGCCAGCGTTCCGTCCCTGATTGCTTCGTATTCTAGTTGGATGTTGGTAAGTTGGTACGTACCTATCTTCGTCGTATCCGATCCAATTACGACCTCGTTGGCAGGCGCTAGAGTCAACTCGAATGTAATTGTATTTTCTAAGGCATATGGATATAGAACTCCATGTTGTGTCAGAATGTCAACATCTAATGGAATCCTATACTTGGAACCACATGCAGCTAGGAGCGCGTTGTCTGCAGCAGACGAAGTACTTGCGTCACCAGCTTTCGATCGTAGCTTGTTTACGTTCTCTGATTGAATGCCTTGTTGTACTCTCGCCTCTCTCTCCTGCGTAGATAGGTATACGTCGGAGTACGTTTGTAGGAGATCTGGCCTGACAAGGTCTTCTACTGTTTCAGCTCCCATCCTACAGATTCTACGCATGACCAAGCAGCGTCCAACGTTCGAAACGACTCTGTTATTCGCATGTCCACCAGATAGTACGATGTCGCCCAATAGCGCTAAGCTACCAGGTACTAGTACTACACCTTCTGCTAGCTTTGGGACTTCTACGTATAGAGTCTCACCTGGATTGGCAGATGATCGAGCGAAAGTTTTCCTATACAAGTCTCGTGGAGCCTTTAGTGCATGAGGCTCTCTTCGTACTTGTGTGGGATCCAACTTTGATGAGATCATGTTGAATATAACTATATATATAGTTATGTTTAACATGGACGTTGATGGGAGGTATGATGAAAGAACTGATGAAGCTGAAAGAGGAAAAGATGACGACGATACTGTCAATGAAGAAGCACGGAAATTGGCGTTTCCAGACTCTACGAATGTGGATCCGAGTGAATCATTCAACCTGAAAACTAGACGCGACTTCTCCAAGGAAGGCGCTCGACCAAAGAATCGGGAAACCTCGTTTACCGTAGACGATGATTACATCGACGAACTCACCGAGCTGGAAGTCTCGAACCTTTCTAGAGAGCAATCGATGGATGAGGATAGAATCAAACATCCGAAATTTAGCGATCGCCGCGTAGTCTTCAAAACAGGCACATCGGATGAAATGAAACGAATGCTATTCTATACTGTATGGAAACACTATGCGGATGTAGGGATTCGTGGAGGAGTCCTTGAGATAACTGGAATATGGGATGCCAATAAGGAACTGGGTAGGATCTATCTTCACGTACTTGGAAGTAAAGAGAAGCCCATACCTTTGACCACAGTGAAGGGTGAAAGATATCAAAGTATGGGTAAAGATCTCAAATTTGCCCTAGGTCCTACGGATGCAGAAAGAGAAGAACAAGTCCTCCAAGGTCAAGAAAAGGCCGCCGAACATCTCAAAGTAGAAGATAGCATACTTCTAAGCTCAACGTCAACTGAGGATCAGAAGGAAGCAGCTAAGGAAGAGAAAATACACATCCATAACGAAATAGAATTACTAGCACGTCAAGAAGAAGCCATACTAGAACGTATGTCTCTACGTGAAAGGATCAAATACATTTTCAGAAAGCATGGAATGACCGTTCTTGCAGTGGTAACTTCCGTTGGCGCTATCGTTAGTACGATAGTTTCCCTTCTATCGAGATCTGTACCGAAACCAGTAAAGGCTGGTATCGATAAAGCAGCAGATGCAGTAAAGAAGGGATTGAAAACGACTGGGGGGTTGCTAAAAGAAATGGGAAAGAAACTTGGACAGATCCTACCTGGAATGATTGGATCGATTGCGAGTTTCATATTTACCATGGCTGGTAAAGCTCTGGGAGTACTAGCACAGAACGTTTGGTTATTCATCGTAGCAATAGTGGTGATCACTATAGAGCAATACAAACGACGTTAACGAAACAACATCCATGCAATTCCAGCTGCGGCAATGGATGTCACTGCGAGATTGATCTCATGTTGTGAGACAGCCTCTCGTTTCTTGTGCGTCTCGAGAGGCGGCGCCGATTTCTTATCGACAGCCTTCTGTACAGGATCTCGTTTCTTGTGCGTCTCGAGAGGCGGCCCCAATTTCTTATCTGTTGGTCCTTCCATAGGAAGAGGTGGGCGTCCTTTGACTTCTGCATTGATGTCGTTAACGCCTAGCGACATATCTTTCGTGGCTTTCGGGATTGGATTCCTATAGCCATCTTTCTCACCAAGATAGTACGATAGATCGCTTGGCAATAATCGTACGCCTATAGCTATTGCTAGATCGAGCTTCTTATGCGTATTACTTATAGCGGTAAGATAGTTATCGTAACTTAACTTTAAGTCGTTTACGAGAATAGCGCCTTCGACTAAGCTCTTAAACTTTTCTTTGACGTTATGGCTATGTATGATGGATTCGTTCAGATCTGCTTGTGCACCAAGTATGCAATATCCAAAAGCCTCGACAGATCTATTCAACCTACCCAATCCAGCATCTGTCAAACCCTTTCCGATTGGTGGCGTAAACCAATTGTATTGTTTCCCTTCGTGTTCATCGTTCCTAATAAAAGCTATCAGAGTTCCCTTGTCCTCCTTACCTCCTTGGTCTGCAAACAAAGTAGAGTCCTCGGGCCATGTGGTTGCTTTGTCGTAACTTCGACCATGGGCAGTTACATATCCGTTTACGTAGCCAGTTGGGCCAGGGTATAACATGAATACATCTCCTAATCCATTATTCCGACCTAACTTACATCGAAAGTCTGGTTTTCGAGATATACCGAATTCGATGCACAATCTCTCAAGAGCTGATTTGTTATAGCTGTTATCCATTTGCTTGAAAGCAGAGTCACCAGGTAGAGGAGCTCCAAGTTCATGTAGAATTCTTCGTATCGTGAAATAAACATGGAATCGTAGGAACCCCTGAACGACTGGTGGATACTTTCTGAAAGTAGGGTCGAACAACGATACTCCACATCCGGAAGTCGCACACCACGTTGCGAAATTCAATCGCTGAGGCCAATACTTGAAATCCGGACCATGTAACCAATGGTAGGACTCAGTTGCTGTCGTATGCTTTACGACGGTCTCGTTGAATACGTTTGGAACGCCAATCTTGAACTTATTCTTTGGGGTGACGTATATCAATAGATTAGTGAGATCAATATCTTGTGCCGGTCCAGTAGAAGGAACTGCTGTAATTGGATATTTCGCACTATTATCTAGGGTCAACGTAGCTGGGAAGCCATCAACCATTCCCTGCAATGCGTCATCGATGCGTTTTCGAATATCCACTGGTACGAGATCGGTAATGTACCAATGTTGTCCACCATCGAAAAACACGATCCTTGTCTCATACGTTGAATCGTCGTGTATGTCCGACGCCGTAGTCCTAGCTAAGAACTTCTCAAAGTCCGCCTGGGGATGTTTCTTCTTAAAGACTGTAAAGGCCTTTGCATTGCGAGGTGCGATGTAGTCGCTCCAATCACCTTCGAAACGAACTTCATGAGACATGTTGAAGCTATACATACATATAGTTATACCTTCAACACATAAGATGGTTCTCTTATATATCACCACAACATTGGCCGACCATACTGTCTACTTCGACGACCCTATGCTTATACAGAATGTTTCGCTAGTCGAGGTCACTATTGAGAATAGTTGGTGGAACCTAGCAAAGGAGGTTTCGTTCTGGTGGGATACTGAGGGTTTGCTGTTCCCATACAATATTGCTGCTGCAGGACACCATGATATGGCAAGTCTTCAACCATTCTTTAAACCCGCAATCGCTGCTGGCGCTGTGGAATTCGAGAAACCTCTATATAGTAGGTCTTGGATCCTAAAGGTCAAGAAAGAAATCACGTGCAGTAATGAGCTTGGCACACTGTTGGGTGTTAAAGGAAAAGAACATGGGTCAGAAAAGATGAAGATCGAAGTGGGCGATCATGAGCTGACGATACGAGATATCCACACAGTGTATGTCCACTGCGATGTGGTGGATCCCAAATTCTCACTCCTTGAGGGAAAACGCTCGAAAGTCCTATCTAGAATAGAGATCCGAGGCGAAGGATTTGCAAAATCAACATATGCCTCACTGGCCCCACTACCTGTCCGAGCTCTGGGGACAATGCAAAACAGCCTTCGCCTGACAATTCGTGATGAGAAAGGTAACGTGGTAGACTTCCATGGTCGACCCATACTTTACGTGTTGAAGCTTGAGTAAGTTATATGTATAACGTACAATGGAAGGCGATTCGATTCAACCGTTTCCCTCAGCACCAAATATCTATCCACAGATCGCTAGTGACACTGGAAAGAACTTTAGACTGCAAACGATCCGAGACACGCTTTCGGACATTGAAGTTCAAGAAAGACACTACGAAGGTGTACGCAAGAAATATGCACGTTCTCAAGGAATAGTTCATGGAATCGCAGTGGCAACTGGAGGTCTATCCGTGATCTTATCTGGATCTGGATTGGGCGCAGCGTTGACTGGGGTTGGAATAGTGATTGGTCTACCACTTGGAGTTATTGGTGGGCTATGTGGATTAATTTCAGCATCTACGACCATTGGAGCTAAGAAGTTAGGAATGAAGGTTTCTAAGCATGAAAGGACAACTATGTTGGCAAAGGCGAAAATCAATACGATTCGAGCTCTAGTATCGAAGGCCTTACGCGATGAAAACATATCCGACTCTGAATACAGTCTCATCCTGAACGAAGCGAATAAGTATGAGATCATGAGATCTGAAATTCGTCGTGAGACTTCCATAGGTGAAAAAAGTCCGGATCGGGTTCGAGCCGAACTCAAGCAAGAAGTGCAAAAGGAAATGCGAGAAAAACTCGGCAGCTTAGTGGGGTAAGAATCAACGTTTCCTATGAAAGAAACGAACATGGCTCTCACTTCCACTTCGCTAAGTCCTACTGCTAGTTAGCCCATGCTTAGTGTAGATTGGTTCAAAGTAGGAATGGTAAGAAGACAACTCCTTGACAAAACGCTTGACTGAATTTCCAAATACGTCACATCGTTTAACGACCTCGTTAAGAGACATAGACGATCCTAAACGACGTAGCACCTCGTAACTTGCTCCAACAACTTTCGTCTTAATTACCGATCTGCCTATATTGTTTTCTATTGCCGTAGTAACAACCTCGTGGACTATTTGTTGAACGTCTATAGGCACTCCTTGAGGATCGAGTTTAAGGAAAGTCGTTGCAATGTGAGGAACTATGCGCTCGACATCCAAGTCTACATCAATCTTATCGTCGTTGTACAGAGAACGTATAAAGACCTCTCCGATACAGATGCCTTTGTTGCTTAGTTGCATGAAGCGAGCAACCTCACCTTTAGATCGGACGAATCCACATTGTATGCATGCATGGTAGAGTAGAGAAGCTAAAATATTTCTCTTAGCATCGCTACGCTTGGGATGAACTTTCATTACTTGGGTGAATGCGTCGGCTACGATTTCTAACGCGTTCATAGGGAACGATAGGTCATAACTTTGTTTGTAAACAGCGTTGTATGCTCGTAGTTCTTGTAGGAGCGTTTGTCGTTGCAGTTCCGTGTTATCGCTTTGCTTCGGTTTTGCGCGGTCTAGATCACTTTGATATTGAAATCCGTCCGGACCTACTATACGCAGTCGAGTAGTAATGATGTCGACCTTCGTTTCTTCACATGGTTCAACCTCGGAAACAAGACCACATGTGGGACACACGAATTCCGTTCCTTGTATTTCAAAGGGGCAGAGACAATCAGAACATGTTTCACTGGTGTTAATATGTTCCACTTGTGGTTTGATATTCAGGCTTCTACGAATTCCAGGACCAAACAATCTGACTAGCTCGTCCATGATACAACTATAGATGTTTATATGTTTAATAGAAAAAAAAAAAAAAAAAGAATGAAGAGGGTCACGCAACGACTTTCTTCATTCTTCTTCTTTTTTTTTTTTCGTGGCTATTCCTAATCGTCCTTCTCGCTCCTCAAGGCAGTCAACACCTTGTTGAGCGCATGGGTGAGAGACTCTCCGAGACCTTCCTCTGGTTCCAGCACTCTTGGTTCCGCGGGCAATGCTACCTCAGCAGGCTCCTCCGGTTCCACCACGTTTGGCTCTGCAAGTTCCTCCTTTCTTGGATCCTCTAGCATCTTGCTGGACTTCTTAGCGCGTTTTACATAGACACCGGGACACTTCATCTTGATGGCGAGACGGTCGCATCTTGAGCAAAGCCCGTAACTAGTACGACATCCTTTACCGCACTTCGAGCATGGTATGAATGGGTCACAGCCTTTTGAGATCTGGAAGTTGTGCTGGGCACAGAACTTCGACGTCTTCGAAATCTGCTTTGGGCATTTCGTGTCCTTCCCTCTCATCAACCAATCGCAAGTTACAGTCTCAGGCATTATGGCGTCTACATTCGAGTTCTTCTTCGACATGTTCGATCTGTATGGTGTTAATGCGTACTAAGATGACAACGTAAGCTAGTATTGTGGAATAAAGAATATATACTAATACCATTTGGTGGTGATATACAGTATACTAATCATTCCTTTAACATATACTTCAAGTTGGGATTTTAGGTGTAAGAATGTCTAGTGACAAAAAAAAAAAGAATGAAGAGGGTCACAACGACTTTCTTCATTCTTCTTTTTTTTTTCATTACCTACGTTCACTCATCTTCTGTGGCTGCGTCCACACTGGCACTACGCTTAGTATTGGCGGCATAAACGTCTTGTTGATCATATCTATTCTTCTTCGATGGTTGTCGTACTATGTCAATCTCAACATCTAGTGGGTACGAAAGTCCCATACTACTTGAGCAAATACTTGAGGCGTTGCAAATACCATCGTGAATAGAACCTGGTAGGATGAGTTTGCTTATGTTGTCGATGTTAAGACCGCTAGAGTTCTCATCAACGAGAGGTTCGTACTTAGTGTTGTCCCCATCGGAGTACGACTTACTTTTGTCAAAGAATTGACCATTAGGTGTTCCAGTCTTGTAGTCGCACTTCATTCTCATCCTCATTATAGGATTGGACAATCGACATCCAGCATTGGTAGTAGAATTTGTGGAAATGAACCTTTGTACCATTGAAACCACCTTGGTATTGGGAACAATGATGGCGTCGTGTGGACTGCGTTTCCGTGGATTGCGCATACAGACCTTCTCGTTTTCGATTAATTTGCTTATTTCACTTTCAAAGGCCTCATCAAGGTATTCTACTAATTTGAACGTAGGACTCAACTTTTCATCTGCAGGAAGGTCCAATTCTCCCTTGTCATTTTGCTTAATTGTGATTCCATCTGCCTCCATAGGTATGATGGCATTCCACTTTTGGAACTGGAGGCAAGGATGTCTATCCCGTTTCTTGCCTGCATCTTGTTCGTTGTGTGGTGCTATCTTTCCCACGTGCTTTTCCCCTTCGAACCGAAAGACCGCCGGATGAGGTCCATCGCCAATGTCGAAGAATACGGAAACATACTTGCATCCGTTAGGTCCGTTTCTAGGTTGGGTCCAGTCGAATGATACAACGGATCCATGAGATTGTCCATCTTCTTTGGTCTTTTCGAATGCTTCGACCACATCGCCTACATTGAAAAGCTTTGAACTCGCCATTCTCTCTTCGATATAAATATATAGTAATCATTCCTTTAACATATACTTCAAGTTTGGATTTTTATGTGTAAGAATGTCTAGTGACACTTTGGATGACCCTTAATACCCCCTAGTAGTATAGTCGGAGTTAAAACTGATACCCGTTTTTGTTGTGCAAGAAAAGTGAAAAGTGGATTTCTGAATTCACTTTTTCACTTTTCTTGTGCAAGAAAAACGGGTATCATTTTAACTCCGACTATACTACTCCTTTAAATCATTTCTGCCAGGCAATTAAAGATGTGAAAAAAATAATTTTGTTTCATAATGTATAATATAGACCATTTTAATGTTGTTATATTGGGCTGGATCACATGAGACTCATGGGCCTGGATGACATAGAACATGTTTTCATATAATTTTCAAATCAAGCCTGCAATTACAAAGCATCAAGATCTGTCTCATGCAAACATATGCTGCAGTTCCACTTCATTATGTGCCTTAATGTTAATATCCATTTTTGTTCTTCAACAAATGGCCTTCTTTAGTTTAATTTATTAAGTTGTCAGAGAACATCAAAAACTCATTTAAAAATGTGGTGTTGGCCAATTGCCCTTTTCATGTGATATCATTGCTCATGGTAAAAACAACATACATTCAATTTGGTAGTTTTCTTATAATACCATTTATTACAGTAAGTTACTGTTCCCACTGAGTTAAATATTAAAGAAGACTTGAAATGGTTGATCATGAATTTCTCTTGTATTTCCTTCCAGAGTATCAAGATTTCCCGGGAGCTTTCAGATATTAATAATTTATAGGATAATATATTTTATTTAAAATTTCTCTTGCTTTCCAGGCTTTCCTTGATTTGCTGGATGGTTTTCGAACCTGAGCTATAGTATATCTGACTTTCCCTCCTTTCCAGGTTTTCCTGGATTTTCCAGGCTTCCCTGGATTTTCCAGGCTTTTCTGGACCTATTTCAGACTTTTTCTCCTTTCCAGGATTTTCCAGGCTTCCCCGGATTATCCAGGCTTTCCAGGCTTTTTCTGACCTATTTGAGACTTTTCATCCTTTCCAGGCTTTCCCGGATTTTCCAGGCTTCCCCGGATTATCCGGGCTTTCCAGGCTTTTTTGGACCTATTTGAGACTTTTCATTGTTTCCAGGCTGTCCCGGATTTTCCATGCTTCCCCGGATTATCCGGGCTTTCCTTTTTTTTTTGGACCTATGAGACTTTTCATTGTTTCCTGGCTTTCCCGGATTTTCCAGGCTTCCCCGGATTTTCCCTATGTGCAAAATTCCGGGGAAAGCCCGGAATGGTTTCCGGGCTTCCCCAGAAAATTTTCCCTGCTTTTTCCCCGGAAAAGCCTGGATTTTCCGGGTTTTTGGTGCAAGGGTTAAATAGGACAATATCATATATCTGCATAGTAACCTGCTATTTATAGAGCCCTGTGATTAGCACGTGATTACCTTACAATATCACCTGTATTATAGAATCACTTGAATAAAACTGATACTCGTACTGGACACACCAAACAATCACACAAATACATTACATGGTGGCAGCGGTTACTGAAAACGAACAGTAGCAAACACGTTAGTGAAGAGACCCGAGGCGAGATGGAAGAACCATCAGACGAAATACCGGGAGACCACCGGATTAAAACTGTCGACTACAAGTAAGGCCGACAACTGGAAAGTCTACTAACAGCAATGGAAAAACTACGCCGTTGTTACACAACTAGAAAAACAGACAGAGGAATACAGGATAGCGCTTTTCCTCTACTCGATAGGATCGGAGGCCGTTAAGATATATAACAGCTTCGACATGAGCACGGAGAACAGAAAGAAGCTGGCGGAAATCATCAAAGAATTTGACAAGTACGCGATCGGCTAAACCAACGAAACCTACGAACGATACAATCGCCATATTCAACAGGCGTAGTCAGAAAGGAGAGAATACCGACCAGTACGTTGGGGAACTAAGAACTTTGGCACAATCGTGTAATTTTTGCCGATTTGCCTTCATGACTCGCTGCTACAAGACCGCATCGTTCTTGGCATACGGGACACAAACACACTAAACACACGCAACCGCTTGTTTTGTTGCGTCAAGGCGAACTAACACTCCAGAAATGCATCGACATAGTGAAAAGCGAAGAAATATCGGCGAGCCAACTAAAATGCATGGGTCAAGGAGCAAATATGGAAGAAGTACATAAAGTAAAAACGGCAAGACCACCGACGTACGGCGAGAAATTGAGGCCCAAGAACAACAGAATTGGAAATCTGACTCCGGAAACCCCTGTGATTATTGCGGCCGTAAACACCGCCCAGGGAAGAACAACTGTGCAACTTGGGGCCCAAACATGGACAGCCTGTGGCAAGAGAAACACTTTGCAAGACAATGCAGAGGAAAAGAGAGAACGTACCAAGTAGAAGAACATACGGACGAGGAATTGAGCGATCCAGAATTTCTCTATTCGATAACTGAGAAACGTGAGCAGCACGAGATGACAGGAACTGTCAACGCTGTCAACAAACCAATGGCAAAGCTGAGGCTGCAGTGACGGAAGCGAAGCGACTACTACGCAGGGCTAAGGAGACAAACGGAAACATCTATTTGGCAGTACTGGCTTTGCGGAACACGCCGACAGAGGCAATGGGCACTAGCCCCACCCAACGGTTACTAGGGCGACGCTGCAAGACACAGCTTCCCGTAACCAAAGCCCTTCTTAAACCACAGACTGCACACACAGAATCAATGCAGAAAGAGACCCGAGCAAAACAAGAGAAACAATTAAGCTAAATACTACAACAAGGGAGCTCAAGACCTTCCCTCTCTTGAGGAAGGAGATGAAGTGCGGATGAGACCGTTCAGACTGGGGCAAAAGGCATGGGAAAAAGGGACGGTGACCAGGCGGCATGATGAAAGATCCTATGAGGTAGAGACCGAGTTAGGGAACAGCTACTGCAGGAACAGAGTAGACATTAAAGAGCAAATCCCTCATCGGACACCACACCAACAGGCCATACCTAGTAGGAATCCACACCGGACCAGCAGCAGGCTACAGACAGGACCAACCTGGTACCTGACATGCCCAAGGCCAGCATTTGAGCCGTACGGTCAGCAGACAACTGTACCTACTATGGCAGCACAGCGTCCAAGGAGGACCATCAGGCAGCCTGCACATTTGAAGGACTTTGAGCATTAGCAACTACAACACAGCAATATATGCAAATGGCTAAAGTGAACAAGTTGCACCGTAAATACGTTGTCGGTAAGTGGTCGGTAAGTGGTCGGTAAGTGGTTGGTAAGTGGTTGGTAAGTGGTCGGTAAGTGGTTGGTAAGTGGTCGGTAAGTGGTCGGTAAGTGGTTGGTAAGTGGTCGGTAAGCTGTCGGTAAGTGGTTGGTAAGTGGTCGGTAAAATTGTGTCGGTAAGTGGTTGGTAAGCTGTCGGTAAGCTGTCGGTAAGCTGTTGGTAAGCTGTTGGTAAGCTGTCGGTAAGTGGTTGACTCATTTGAACCAAAATATGCTTTATACCTTCTTAAGTTTCCAACGTTCTGGCAACGATAAACCGCTTCGATAACAGATAACAAATTAAAATATCCGCGGCACTCACTGGTCGTTGGGTTCGAGTCCCACTTGGGTCAGATATTTTTTCTCTTTCCCTCGTAGGGCGTGCACACTTAGCACTACAGCTTACCACTTTATATCACATTCTTTACACTTACTAGTGCTACGCGGCAAACATGATTCAATATCATAACTACATATACATATACAATCGCCGTGACCCCATATAACGCACCAATACCCACGACTGCTCTCATCTGACTTGATAGCTCAGTTGGTAGAGCGCCAGACATGTAACCTGGAGGTCGTTGGGTTCGAGTCCCACTTGGGTCAGAAATTTTTTCTCTTTCCCTCGTAGGGCGTGCACACTTAGCACTACAGCTTACCACTTTATATCACATTCTTTACATTTACTAGTGCTACGCGGCAAACATGATTCAATATCATAACTACATACTCACTGTTGGGCCTCTCCTGTTGTGTCAAAAACCAGACAATCAGTCTGAAAGCGCATGAATCGTTATCTCATACTGGCTCAAGAATATTTTCAACCAAAATACGCTTAATAGTTTCCAAAGTTTCCAACGTTGTGACAACGATAAACCCCTTCGATACAGTGCGATCTCACGGCAAATTAACAGATAACTACAGTATTGTGCTAAAGTCATGCAAACATATTACGACGAATTTCGCTCTTAATGTTCCTACGAATGCCAACGCGAATTCGAATTCATGACAAACAGTTTTACAAACGTACAGTAAGATGGTTTTGGTAAATACCCTGCGTGCCAGAGCCGTCAAAAGGTCAGGATTCTAAAATAATAGATTTGCCGCAGTTTGCCGCAGTTTGCCGCAGTTAAAGAACACGTGATATCACGTGGGAATCCAAGATGGCGCGGGTTCACTAATTCACGGATTTGAATCGAGAATATGCCACTATTTTCATCAATATCCAACTATCTACAACGTAGTAAGAATATGCTATTGACAAATTTCGTTCTAACATTGGAAAGCTACGTGATATCAAGAGCGTAGCGAGTATGTACGCATATAATACGCACACTTTGAGTTTGAGACGAAAATTCCCTATTTGTACTATCAGCTGGATTTTACTTTGAGACGAAAATTCCCTGTGGAAACCATTCGTCAAGTACTGTCGGTAAGCTGTCGGTAAGCTGTCGGTAAGCTGTCGGTAAGCTGTTGGTAAGCTGTTGGTAATCTGTCGGTAAGCTGTCGGTAAGCTGTCGGTAAGCTGTCGGTAAGCTGTCGGTAAGCTGTTGGTAAGCTGTCGGCCGACCACTTACCGACAACAAATTTACGGTGCAACTTGTTCACTTTAGCCAAATGTGTAAACTGGACTAGACATTGTATCGTTCAGGAACATTAGTCAAGCGTTGAGTTACATTTATTGATATGATGATTTTTAGAAGCAATGATTTTATATCACCTTAAAGGAAGGGGGATGTTACGTGATGAACGTACATTGAGCTTAACTCTTTACCGTCTGAGCCTGTAAATAGGAGACGCATGAGTCCGTTACTAGAAAAATTATTGCATCACGTCTAGACATGCTGGAAAGACGATGTTGCGATATTATGCGAATGGATGTATGGCTTCAAAGTCAGAGCTATAACAGGGATCGCTCGACTCTTTCACTATGGAGAAAAGCCCATAGGTGTAGACGACAAACTGCTTAATCGATGGGGTGACACAGCTTGTACCAAAAAATACAACAAATTGAAAGCCAAGCAGTAGTCGAGCAGTGCATTCAAATTGGCAGCCAGTAAGCAAGGAAGTGTGTTGAGTAAAGCGGTATGATAGCTAGAACTAATGCCACTAGTGAAGCTTCTTAAAATGTCAAGAACAATTCCGGTGAACCCAGCTTCAGCAAGAATAACAGGCATCTTCTCTCCAAAAGCCAAAACTCAAATTTCATCAAATTTGATGGAACAGCAATTAATCAAGTTTTCAAGTTGCAATTAATCAAGTTTTCAAGTTATAAATAATCAAGATTTTTAATAAATAATCAAGTTCAGTTACTGATTAATCAAGTTTCTTTGCTAAATAATCAAGTAGATAACTACGAATTAATCAAGTTTTCAAGTTGCGAATAAATCAAGTTTTCAAGTTGCAATTAATCAAAATTTGTTATAAACAATCAAATTCAATTAATGATTAATCAAGTTTTGTTGTTAAATAATCAAGTAGAAATGTAAAACAATCAAGTTTATGAGTAATTAATCAAATGACCCTCATAGTATGCCGTAAGGAGTATATATATGTATATATATGCGAGCAGCAAGACTAATCTCGACATTTCCTCCTGGGTAGCCTGTGGTGATCGCTAGATGCTACTTTATCCGAACGTTTTAGCCTCGTTATCATGCCATATCATGTCTGAACATGCGAGCGCATGATTTCTCATGAAGTCGCTTACATAAAATCATGTTGGCTCAAGCACATGGTTTTACGTTCGTGCAACGTTCTAGAGAGGGAGTCTAAGAGCATTTGTGCAGTATTTCGTAAGTATTCTATCCTTAAAAAACGAAATGTTACTAAAAGAAGTTATTGGAACATTTTTTCAAAGGATTATAAAACTGCTGAGTTCACGTGGTGCCAAAATAGTGCAGGATTTCCAAGGTAAATCTACGTAAATCTGCTTAGACGTATCCTTACTAGTTTAGTTCGCCCTCAACTTGAATATGCTTGTTCTGCTTGGAATCCACATACCAAACGTCGTATTAACAAAATTGAAATGGTTCAGCACAGAGCAGCTCGTTTTGCCTTCAAAGATTACTCTAGATATAGCCATGTCACTCCTACGATAAATCAATTAGGATGGGTAACCTTAGAGCAGCGCAGGTTGCTATCCCAAGTGTCCTTGTTTTTTAAGATCAATCAGGGTCTCGTTGGTATTAAGTTCCCCCAGGAAGTTACAGCTCTGACTAGAGCATCCAGGCTACCAAATCCCTGGCCTTACCGTCAGCTTCAATGTTCTACAAACGTATATAAGTTCTCTTTTTATCCTAGATCAATAAAGACAATAGTAGTTTGGAATAATATTCCTCTTAGTACCAGACCAGTAACTTTAGAAGAATTTAAGTCTATTGCCCTGCCATCCCTGGAGTCCCACTGAAATTCTCACTACTAGTATTATACATGTATACTAGCATATATATTATTTTAGTAATGTTTGTAATATTGTTACTGATTATAAATCTTTCACTATGCATAATTTCATAGCCGTAGAAGCTAAGTATACCGCCCTCCTAGTATAGTCTTGTACTGATTTAGGAGTAACTCATTAAAGCATTAAAGCATAAAAACGCCGGAGTCAAACTGTTTCAACTGAACTGAGCACAGAACAAGACAGTAGCTTCAATTACAAACGAAACCCAGCAGTTTACAGTAATGACCAAGACTTGCAAAACGAACAAACCGAACGAGCGGCCACCGTGCCAAGCTAGCGGCGTGTCTAAAACGCAGGTAGCGGGTAACGGGTAGCGGGTAACGAATAGATGAAGGTTTTTTTTTTGTACAAAAATATTATTTGGCACCCGTTTACGGTTGTGTACACAGGTACCCCAGGCTCATTATGCGTAAAACGGTTATTTACCGGATATTTGAAATTACAATAAATGTATGGCGTTTTAGCTTGCATGCCCGTTTGCTCTAAAATAAATTTCAATAAATCGTCAAAATATTCTTACCTGTCTCTTGTGTATTTCTTTCAGTTTCTGTGAAGTTTCAAGCCATTCCGTTCAATATTGAGTGAGTTACAGGAATTTTCCTTCCCTTCGAATTCCCACAAAAATCCCGTACATCGCCAAAATTCATTCAAATAACGGTTGCCCAAACACAGGTCCTTCACCACACTCAGCTTCCCTTTCACTGGTTTACTTTAACGGGAGAAAAATGCCACGTAGTTTGCAGTTTTCGAGTTTCGCGGATGTTCTTGTCCATCTGTCCTGCAACGGGCTCAGACCTCAAACATATATACATGTATCAATGTTTTGTTTATTTTTAGTGTAGAAAGCGGCTCTAATACCTTAAAATAGCGAAAAGATTAAATAAAAGTGAGAAAAGAGAAAAAGAAGCGGTGTAGGACTCGAACTCAGGTCTTTGGATCGAAAGCGCATAATCTAAACCACTTGACCATTAAACCGCTTGTTGAAATATCACTTTTAAAATAAGGTTTATATGTTTGAGGTCTGAGCCTGTTGCAGGACATCCGCGAAACTGGAAAACTGCAAACTATGTGGCATTTTTCTCCCGTTAAAGTAAACCAGTGAAAGGGAAGCTGAGTGTGGTGAAGGACCTGTGTTTGGGCAACCGTTATTTGAAGGAATTTTGGCGATGTACAGGATTTTTGTGGGAATTCGAAGGGAAGGAAAATTCCTGTAACCACTCAATATTGAACGGAATGGCTTGAAACTTCACAGAAACTGAAAGAAATACACAAGAGACAGGTAAGAATATTTTGACGATTTAGATTTTAGTTTGCTCTAATTTATTTTAGAGCAAACGGGCATGCGAGCTAAAACTCCATACATTTATTGTAATTTCAAATATCCGGGAAATAACCGTTTTACGCATAATGAGCCTGGGGTACCTGTGTACACACCGTAAACGGGTGCCAGATAATATTTTTGTACAAAAAAACACCTTCATCTATCCGTTACCCGCTACCCGTTACCTGCATTTTAGACACGCCGGCCAAGCTAGCGGCCCAACGCGGTCGCAAACAAAAATATTAAGTGTTTAATTTTGTTTATCTCGTTTCCGCTACTGATTGGCAATATACATGTATACTATAAAAACTGTACCCTGACCTGCTACAGTAGATAACTTGGTTTGCTGATATTTATCTCATTTCAGTCATCGAGCAATAGCTCTACTATATGTATGCATTTAGCTCTTTCAAATTGAAATCATCTAGTGATATACTCAGACAAATTACTACTTGGCAACAAAGTCATTGCGGTACAGATTCTATAAGACCCTATAATGGTTTTCTCTATTTCATTGTTTAACTTTCAAGAACATTTACAGATTCGATACATTAGAGTATTGTAAGCCATAATACGTTATCATTTTCCTCTCATGTAAAGGGAAAAGAGAAAAACCAAAAGTCAGACACAACCATCAAGACTTGTATGTAATAATAAAACATTTATAGATAAACAAGATATAGCTGAGCAGTTTAATCAGCATTTCATTAATGTAGGACCTAATCTGGCTAGATCAATTAAGATAACAGATACAGATCCAACCCAGCTCATAACTAAGTCTCCATCCTCCAGTTTTTACATGTCACCTGTTACTAATACTCAGGTAGATACACTCTTATCCAGCTTAGATCCCAATAAAGCCTCAATTGATATTCCCAATAAGCTAATTAGTTTGGCTAGTCAAACTTTATCTATTCCATTTACTGATATCTACAACGAATCTATTGCAACTGGTATAGTACCTGATATACTTAAAGTATCTAGAATTACCCCTATATATAAAAATGGTTCAGTTATTGATGCTGGTAATTACAGACCAATTGCAACACTTTCCCCATTTGCAAAAGTACTTGAAGACTTGCCTACAACCAACTAATATTCTTTTTAGAAAAACACAATATACTCTTTACATACCAGTTTGGATTTAGGAAAGGCCACTCTAGCAAGCAATTCTCGAACTTACAGATCAACTTAGGATGAATATTGACAATAAAAAATTACCTTGTGGCATATTTCTTGACCTTTCAAAAGCGTTTGATACTGTTAATCATGATATTTTATTAAAGAAGCTATACAAATATGGAATTCGTGGGACCCCATTTCACTGGTTTGCAAACTATTTATCGGACAGAACACAATATGTACAAATTGATGAAGTTAAGTCAAGTTTGCTAAATACTATCTGTGGTGTTCCTCAAGGATCAACGCTAGGCCCACTATTATTTCTTTTGTATATTAATGATATGCCTAACTGTTCATGTAAAGTTTCTTTCAGAATTTTTGCAGACGACACTACCATATTCTATTCTTGTAATAACACAAAAGAATTAGAGTCAGTCATGAATGAAGAATTTAGAGTATTGTGATACTAACAAACTATCTGTTAATTTTACTAAAACCCATTATATGCTACTTTCGTCACCAAGGAAAAGATTTACTATTAGCTTACCAGACATAGAACAGGACTACATTAAATACTTAGGAATTTATATTGATAAACATTTAAATTGGGGACCTCAGATCTGCCATATTAATAACAAAATATCTAAAAACCTGGGAATTATTAATAAACTAAGACATTATCTTGACTTTCAAATGCTGAAACAACTTTATTACACATTGATTTACCCTTATCTGCAATATGGAATCATGAGCTGGGGAAATACTTATAAAACTCAATTGACTAAACTTAAAACTAAACAGAACAAATGCATTCGCAGCATATTCTTTGCCAATAGCAGAGAGAGTGCTATCTCTTACTTTAATCTTCTAGAAATTTTAACACTTGACAATAATTATATTTAAGCTCCGAATCTCAACATTTGGCCACAAAATATCTTCTATTAGTTCAAATACACCTAGTATCTTCTCCAGATATGTTTTACCTACATGTATATCTGAAATTCATAGCCACAATACCAGGTATGCTAAAAATATGAATTTCTATAGACCGCAACCTAAAACTAACTATGGCATGACAACTTTCAAGTTTTCTTTATCCAAAATATGGCAATCGATCTCCACAGAAATTAAGTGTCTAAGTTACTCTCAGTTTAAGAAACATTATAAAATCTATCTTCTCAAATCACAACTGCCCTAGTCATGTATTAGATGTATGTGTTTGTTGATAATATTATTAGTTGATTAGTTTAATATAATTTATTAGCAAATTAGTCTAATATTTTCACTTTAAAAATTTGTTTCCTATCCTTACCTAGATATTTTCTGATCCAAATCCTATAGGAGCTATCGAGGCTTAAGTCAACCGCAGTTTTATATACCTTAATTAAACCTGTATTTTACGTTGTCCTGTGGCAGTGGTTAACTCAAAAGCTTCGGCTCCTTTTACCACTGCACACTCAACCCCTGTTACTACCATATTTAATACTGTCTTTTATGTATCCTCCTCCTAAATGTCTATCATACTCTTTAACTTGTAATTATCCGTGTAGTACATAGAGTGGAAAATAAAGAAAACTGAAACTGAAAACTGAAACTGAAGTGTGACATATTTGACATTTTTGAATGATAAAAGCCGTTATACATGTGTGGAACATCTTTTTATTAAACAATCTTAATCTATTATCATTCACATAATCAAAAACTGATTATTATGTGCAGACCTCAACAATGTTTTCAACATCGTAGCCCATCGAGACAATAAAAATGCGCCTTCCAAATGATGTGGTTCTTTAAAGTGCCCCTCAACCCTTTTGCAATTTTTATATATATGAAACTTTGAAAGGTTTTGAGTACTTCTGCAAATAATTTTTTGGCTTACAGAGGATACTCTATGTTCTAGGCTTGTTTGAAATGGTGAAAATGTGACCTCTCCTGACCCATTACCGTGTAAGAAAAAGCCTGGGTCGATTCCATATCTTACGTCACCTCATTAATGCATTATTGTCCATGACGCCTTTCTATCACAACAGCATTGATATATAGAGAATATACACAGTCTGTGAGATTTTAGTAAAGAAAACAGCTATTTTAGACAAAATGCTAAATATTTATTCAAGTTATTGCAAAGTCGAATAATTGGATGACGTAAGATAGGGAATCGACCCAGGCTTTTTCTTACACGGTAATGGGTCAGGAGAGGTCACATTTTCACCATTTCAAACAAGCCTAGAACATAGAGTACTCAAAACCTTTCAAAGTTTCATATATATAAAAATTGCAAAAGGGTTGAGGGGCACTTTAATCGTAAAATGAAACGCATTTAGTAAAAAAATTATATTAAGAAAAATGTCACAAATTTGACGTGAGCGGGACTGTGTTTGTTACCGTTTACGATGTTAGTTTAACAATAACCATTATTATAATAAAACAAGATGTTTTCATAACATTTTGATTTTCATAACAAATGTTTTTATAATTGGGAACTCTTTTATAACTTACGACGCACACAAATGATGCATCTTCAGCATTGTTGAAACGATCTTCAATGTCGTCTGCATTTATGTCACACCGATTTACAGGAGATCCACAAACTCGCAGCACTTCACTTTCTATTAGAAATCGCTAGTTATAAAAATATTTTTCTCTTTGTTGCATGTTGAATACATGCTTGCATTATCCCTTTGGGATCAATTAGGAGTTCTATAAATACCACTCCTTCACACGTTCATACCACTTGACGTCGCATTTCAGCAACGGCCTTAGTTTTTTCTTGACATATAGCTCTCTTATAGTTTAAGTTAATAGTACGTAACAGTAACTGAGTATGTATACAATTGCAATAACTTGTAATAAACGATGCTGTCAGCTATGCGGCTGTCAGCTGTGCTGAAATATTGTTCTTAAAAGTATATTAATAGGAAGCTTTAACCTTTAGACTCCAGAGGTAGAGGTGAATTTGCACTGTTTGGAGAATACGTTTCCGGGTTTTCCCTCAACTGGTTTTTTTTTATCCCGGTTTTTCGTATCCGGCAATTCACCATCTAAAATCTAGCTCAGAATTGTACTATTATTGTACCGGACTACTGTTATTTAAGTTATAACACCAATTACTGCTGTAACTTGAATGTAATAAACGATGCTGTCAGCTATGCAGCTCCCTCCAAACGTTGTTATCATTATTCATATGCAGAAAATAGAAATACTTTCTATTTGGCTGAGCGTAGCGAAAGAAAATAGAATAACCAGCCGTGTTTCTATAACTCTATAGAAACATGGCAAATTATGCCGGCATCGTGGCCTTGTTGAACTCAATTTGAAACTCGCCGAAATAATTCCTACACTTTTCTAAGAACATTGAGCACTAAATTCAATTCGACGAAGAACCAGCTACCGTATTGTAAGAAACGACAATGTGTTGTTAGTTTAGGAACAAGCCGATGTTTTATTGAACTCAAAACAATCTCAAAGTACGAATTACAACATTCAGTCTCTGTGGACAAAGTTGAGTTGCTCGCAATTTGTGCGATATTAAACAATCATTTTTGCCAAAACAGTCTATATTGGCTGACTAAGCTCAATTAAAATCTATTGTTTGGTAGATTTAAGCCGGAGAACTCCTGTCTTAAATATTTCTAACATGATCTAGATGCAGAAAATCGAGGTTGAAATGGAAATCAAAATTACAGCAAAATGTGGAGCACAAACCTGACATAAAGTTAATCAACATCCAAGTGCTACAGTCTTGTACAGATGCTAAAACTCCATCCAACGCCGTCCCTTTCGACTACTCTTGGTTAATTGAGGAATGTACGGTTCAGTATGACTCTACGGGTGCCGTAGAGGATGAGAAGGGCAAGGAAATCTGATCAAGCTTGAAGTGTGACACACGGCGAATCAACGAAGAACTATTCTAGTCCTTGGAAGACAGAATATACAAAACAACTGATGACCCGAGTGATGACTTCCATGCTTTGTAGCTCTAGATTTTAAAGAGAAATCCAAAATATCATCCTTTCTTGCAACACGTCTTGATCTCCTGCAAACTTTGTTTGGTACAAAAATCGGCGCCCGCTTGATCCACGCCGTGAAAATGAACTGTTGAACATTACGTGCTTCCGTGTATTGTCAATCCAGTTTTAGCATTAGTCCATAGAGCTTCTTTTTCTTCATCATTCTGTGTAATTTTGGGCTCCAATTAAAAGGTTTTTCGTAGTTAGGGAACTGTTTTCAAACTCACTGAATCGGATTGACAAAACTGACTGATTTAGTCATGTGATAAGTTCATGACGTACGACTGCACGAGTTAGGAGAATTTATGTTTTGATGATAATAATAAACGCGCGATTTTCCTTTGTTGTAATTATTTTCTGTGGGTTATTTTATAAAGGAAATAGAAAACATTTCCCCTTGTTTCTATAGAGTAATAGAAACACGTGTTTCTATTTCTATAGAAACACAGGAAATGTTTTCTATTTCTTAATTATTAATAGCCCTTTGTTACATGTAGGTACATGTACATGTATATAAACTAGAAATAGAATAGGTACATACATATTTTTTTTGATTATAAGTTACTTATTGATGGATCTCTATTGCTATGGTATGTTCAGAGTTAATTCTGGTATGTTGTTGTTTTCTTGTAGGACATTTAGCATATACAGTCGAACCTCCATTAATAGACTGTCACCTCCCGTAAGTGGACACCTCCTGTAAGCGGACACAATTCCGTGGTGCCGACCATTTCTCTCATAAAACACTACATTTACCACCAGTCCTGTAAGCGGACACCTCTCATAAGCGGACGTGGACACATATCTCTAGGTACGCATGAGCAAAAATAACCAAAATTAACCTCTCTTAAGGAGTATATCAGAGTTTCTAATATTTATTGTTTACAAAAATACTGTGCACAGAATTATAAGAATATAATTAAGATAACATTAAAGTTAAGGTATCTGCACCGGCAAAATGTGTATATTTTGAGAAAATAATTTAAAAATCTGACATGCTCTGTGTGTGTTTAAAGTACCCTAGACTAACTTATTATGAATTGTAGTTTTCATTTCGTTATAAATTTCAGGGGGTCGGATCAAAGGTGTTAATTAAATTAATTTTGTTTATAGAGCTAAAAAAAAAGAAAAAAGAATTTTTCTCAAAAGCAATAACTCCTAATTCGAAAAACTCTTCTGAATATGATTTTTCATGTCAGACCACATTAACGTAGTCTTAACGCACGATATATTATTTATATTTCTTAGAAAAATAGAGCTTTATATTTATTTTCTTGTACGTTAAACTTAAAAAATCGAAACATTGGCACAATTTGTCCAACAGCATGCGTTAAGACAACGTTAGTTCTAAGTTATGTCGTTTTACTGTTCGTCAAATCTTTTCATCTAAGACGTAATATTTTCCAAGAATTTTACGTTTTCCCTACCTATACTTAAACTGTGAAGTCGTAAAGAGTCGATTTGGGTCACAAAACTGGGCAAAATCGCTGAAATTCAACGTAAATTGAACCACAACATCCTTCGATCTTGATTCCGCCATCTTGCTTTGTTCTACCGCTGTACAAAACAACAGTAGCCAAGAAAATACATATTTTTACGACCCCTACCCCCGTCAGGATGTGTTTGTTGATCCGTTGTCAAGGCGTGCCCCACGAGCTCAAGCGTGACTTCCGGTACCTTTGTACGCATAGTCAATAATTAATCCGCTGTCCAAATGGGGACTTAGACCTCAAGTAAATACTGTGTCGAAGTCGATCGATGGCGTTTCTTCCGAATACGATATAACAAAAAGTAAAGAAAAAACTAGTCTCAGCCAATAACAAATGAAAGGAAGAAAAGGTGCAGACACAAGAGGTATTGGTTCTTCCCCAGAAATGGGAAGCAGAGGCCGTGCAATTGCCTTTGTCAGCCTCGGTCGCTATCGTTTGTTTCATCACGGAAACGTGCTACAACATGCATGATATATTTTTGAATGTGTCTTGAACAGTCCTATCATGAGTCCTCATATAGCGGGGAGTGTTTTTCTGACTACGTACCAAGCCTGGAAAGGAAGATAAAGGCTGTGACTTTAAACAAGAAGAAGAATTGTAAGGTTTTATTGTTGTTTTATATATTTAGTTATGCAGTTGAAAGTTGATATGTATGATCGATCGAGGCACGACAATTTATTCTCACAAACTGACAAAGCTTGTGTATAAGAACTTATAAAGGATCTTATAAATATATCGGTGAAGTTATGAATGAAGTACACTTCTAATAAATTCAGCATTAAATTACTCAGAACCGTCTTCAAGTCTTGCAACCCCAAACTTTCCGCTATCTTGGTTTTGTCAGAGATATGGGCAATTAGTCTTCGCTAGTAACCGACCCAGTCTTCCGCTCGTTTATCAGCTGCAACTTCCGGTCAAAGACGTGATTTTAAAAGCGTTTTGCAACGTTCAGATTAGGAGTAAGTGAAAAAAAACTATTGAAAGTGATATTAGATGTAATAAACTATAATATACCCGAAAAAGAGGAATTTTAAAGAATTTTAAAGGATACCTTAATAAGATTCCTATAGGCTAGGGATATTTTAGTTTTATATAAAATACTTCATTGACATTGGGTTTTCATAGGTTTCATTTCCATAGAATCATACATTTCATAGCATGTATAACAAAGCCTTTCATAGAAAAATCCTGTGAAAGGTCCCTATGAAATGGGACACATTTTCATAAGTCACTTTTCATAGGCCAAAACTATGAAATGCCTATGAAACATGACCTGTTGACCCCAATGAAATAAATTTCATAGGGAGTTCATGCCAATGTTTCATAGCTTAAGTTCCATAGCATTTTCATAGGGATCATTTCATAGCATTTTCATAGTATGTTAATTTCATGGGTATTTCATAGACTTTCTTGAAGTCTGTGTTTCATAGCAATTCCCAATGAAACATGGCTATGAAACGGGACACATTTTCATAGATTTTTTTCATAGTACTATGGAAAGATCCTATGAAATACCCATGAATCTATCTCATCTTCATAGGATTTCCCTATGAAATGTCAATGGGGATACTATGGATATTTCATAGGATTTTCATGGTATGTTCATAGGATTGTATAGTAGTAGTGGGACTTGATCCCGGGGGGAGGGGTACTCCCTTATATGGCCTATACGGGTATGTGCCTCGGGTTAGGTATGGTTTTTGAGCTACAGAGGTCTGGGATAGGGTATCCTTTTTACTGTTTTGGTCTGGGAAAGGGTATGGATTTTGATATACTTGTCGTTGGCGCCATGCTTAGCGCTCTATCGACCACACTACAGCTTAAAATACCATATTAAAACAAAACCAGCTTTCGTAGTGTAATTTTAATTTAAAACTGTTCGGGATCTGGGATAGGGTACATATTTTTTGCTGGGATAGGTATAGATTTGGGGATAGGGTATATATATTTTTGCTTCAAGTCTGGGATAGGATATGGTATTTCTATGGCATTTTTAGGTCTGGGATAGGGTCAGGGTTTTGAGGTCTCCGCAGCACACCCCTACCCAAAAATCTTCTGAGTGCACCCCAGGGACTCGATTTATAGATGACTGCACATTACTACTTGCTATACACCCCATTCCAATATGGCGGATACACGGCCGGAGCGTTGGGGCGGGACACGAAAACGAGGGTAGTTAGGCGGAAGTCGATGTCAAGAAGGTCATGAGGCGGGAATTTCGCGCAAGTTTTGAAGCGAGTTTGTTTTTTCGAGAGGGTTGGAATAAGTAGATTTTATCTCCAGAGAGTTAGAAAATATGGCGGATATTCAGACTATCATTTTCACTGAGGGATATATTCTTCAGTAAAAACGATAGCCTGAATATCCACCATATTTTCTAACTCTCTGGGGATAAAATCTACTTATTCCAACCCTCTCAGAAAAACAAACTCGCTTCAAAACTTGCGCGAAATTCCCGCCTCATGACCTTTTTGACATCGACTTCCGCCTAACTACCCTCGTTTTCGTGTACCGCCCCAACGCTCTAGCCGTGTATCCGCCATATTGGAATGGGGTGTATTGTAAATGGGAAATTAGCACATCTTTTTAAAGCTTCTGCTGCCGAAACGAGGTTTTTGACACACTTTTTCAGAGCATCACCAGTCAATGGATTGTCCACCATGTTTGAAGGCGATGAATGTGTGTTTGTCTTCCCGTGAGCCCTTTCGCGTTAAGTACGCTCGCAAGTGCTCATACCTTCATAATTCCAAACTTACTTCATAATACCAAACTTACTTCATAATACCAAACTTACTTCATAATACCAAACTTACTTCATAATTCCAAACTTATTTCATAATTCCAAACTCACTTCATAATACCAAACTTACTTCATAATTCCAAACTTACTTCATAATTCCAAACTTACTTCACAAATTTGAATTTCACTTCATAACGCCATTTTTACTCGATACAATTATCATCATAACACCATTTTTTCCTCAGGAAACTAAATACTTACATCATAATACCACAAGTGAATTTTGGCACTAATGACGCTCCATATTTCTTTTCCCCTGAGGGTTCGAGTTATCAGGATTCTACTGTATATCAAATAGTTCGCAACATACACATGCGCAGAGGTCCCATAATGGATAGACTGTCTGCGACTTCCCTTATCGAGAATGCTAGCAGTTAGTATCATTTGATACAGGATTCTAGATAGCACGTACGGCACAACGAAGCCTTAACCAGGCATAAAATAGCTCGTACAACACAGCCAACATCTGAAGCACCAGGTAACGAAGAATGGATAGCACTTTTGGGGCCACGTGTTCTTGAAACTTGAGCCATGATTTCGAAAGAGTATCCAGCTTGGGGAATGTCGTTGCTTCGATTAACGTAAATGAGATATAAATTATTGTTGTGCTATTTATACAACTGTACTCGTATTGGTAAGACCGCTGTAAATAGTATTCTGTATCATGTGATACATAATACTAATAGACTGACTAGAATCTTGTATGGGGTTTACAGGGTATCCATGTGACCTGGATGCTGCGTCTAGATTGGTTAGCACCCTTATGAATTATTAATGAATATTATAAAGAAATGCAAATATATGTCAGTTTGCTAACGGTATTTATCACCTTGATGCAAGTTCAGCTGTGGTAAAGCGTTGATACCATGTTGATACAATGCCGTGCAATTAGATGTGCCTGCAGTAAACGAACTGTTGGTCAGCGGACGTACTTGCTGGGCTTTGAGTGCATCAGGAAACCACTGCACAACGGATCTGTAGAAAGGACAAGTTATAATGGACACTTAGTATACATTGATTTTTTTGCACCTCTTCAACTCTTTCAGAAGAGTATGCGTATTGGATAATGACGTCATATTTTGCTATCCTATTATAATAATAATAACAAGAGGCCCTGATTGGCCTTAACTCGGGCCACCTATAAATAGGTTAATACATGGAGTTCTAGTATATTTTTGTGTCATACATGGTTTGTGCTAGGGGACTGGATAATTAGATTCACTTCTGATGCTTGTGATAATTTATATATAATGGAATGGACCTTTTGCAGGAATGCAATAATGTGGCTGTACTAGATGGCAAACAAATATTTAAAGGCACTTGTACGAGATTGGTAGTGTTATTAGCAAAACCTGTTTGTAAATGCTATTTTCCACCTTCTTCCAATTCTCAACCTCCAAAGGTGGTCACTTACAGGAGCTTCTAATTACAAAGTTTTACTAAAAATTAAAACCAGGTTGCATAAGGGTGGTCGCTGAAGGGACTGGTCAGAAATTATCAGGGGAAGGAGTCGTGAAAGGGGAGGATCGTATTTTTTTGAATCCCCAAAACTAGAGGGTCATAAATAATGGGCAACTGAAAAAGGATTGGTTATAAGGGAGAAAGGGTCAAAATATTTCATACTAATTTTCCATGGAGGGTTATACAATTTTAGACTTTTTTTATCTCCACCCCACCCCCTCCCCCTTTGCACCTCCCCTGCTAATTTTTGACCAGTCCCTAATGTTTAACAAAATATTGTGTGCATTGATTTCATGCATGTAGACCAATTGGAAAATAAAATTAACTTTATTTAAAGAGGGTAACACCAACTACAGTAGTACACACATAGAAATGCGTAGCCTCCCCCACAGTCGTTTTTAGGGGCTAGGTATGAGCCCCTAAAAACGACTGCGGGGGAGGCTAAGAAACGCGTGGCCCTCCTTGTAATTAAAAATTTGAAACAAATGTAGAACATGATTTAGATTAATATCAATTAAAATATGTCACTATTGTCTGTTCGTGACTGTAATAATAATATCAGTATACAAGTGAATGCATATAAATTATATATCACTTCAATTCGATATCTGAAAACATAAAAACATAAATACTTCTGAAATACTATAAAAGTAGATTGGACGGATTGGGTTAGGCTTGGAGCATCAGTAATAATATACCCCCAAGAGAGAAATGCACAGGAAATCCCATTGTTCCAATTTCAAAACCTAAATTATTCTATTTTTAGTATTATACAATTTTCTGATGATGGTCATTCCATTTTTCGAGTCAGCTCTAATTCAATTTTCTTTTTTCTTCTTTTGACAGTCCTACATTTGTCTTCTTTCTTCAGTATTTCAAGTTGACTTTTGACAGTTTCACATCCAATTCAATTTTAATTCGGTATTCTTGGTTTGTACGTCATATCCAGTTCTGTTTGTGGGTATAATTCGTAGTAAATTCGAATGCCTTTCTGTATCTTCCGAGTTCTGTTATTGTTTTGACGATCGATTTTAACTTTTTCTTCTTGGTCTCTATAAAGTCACATACAATTCAACTTACGGACGATTTCCATGTAGGTGTGATATCTGCAGAATATCGAATATCGGATATTTATCAGATATTTATCATTCGTCTAATGTCACCTTAATATCATCTAGTATCTGATATTTTTCATGAAATATTTTAGAAAGAAATATCCGATATTTATAGTGGAAGTGAAGAATATCGATATGTAAGATACTATCAGATATTTATATTTTAGATCTAATATCATATTAATATCTTGTAGTATCTCATATTTTTCATAAAATATCTTAGAAAGAGATACCTTTATCTAAAAGATGTCTAATTAGAAAACAGTCGATAATATCGAATATCAACCTCCTTCACAGAGAAGAGAGACCGTTATCTAATAGGTATGTTGTAGTTCAAATATATACATTGGTTTAAATATATTTAAACCAGTTAATGTTTTTGGAAAACTTTAAAACTGGTTTAAATATTTTTAAAGATTAAACTGGTTCATAAACTTCAACTATTTTTTTTTCCGAGATAGTGAAAAGGGACCTCACTAAGGTTAGGTTTATTTAAATTGTGGGTTTGGATTACAAATGTAGTTCACAGGACCATTGAAGAAGCATTATTTCAAAAAGATTAAACTGGTCCATAAACTTCAACTAGTTTTTTTTTCAAGATAGTGAAAAGGGAACTCACTAAGGTTAGGTTTATTTAAATTGTGGGTTTGGATTACAAATGTATAGTTCACAGGACCATTGAAGAAGCATTATTTTTCGACTAGACTGCAGAATACCCTACCACGTAATCTACCTTACAGGTCGACAGTCAACGTACGCGTTCACGCGTTGTCACGGTGGAACATGTACAGTACATGAATCGAGTTGGTGTGAGGGTCAACGCGTCAACGAATAAAATACTCTGTCTCGCTGAATATCTTTGTAATACAATCAACCGCAGTCTACTCGTTGGCGTGATGACTCGTTGACATGAATAAAGTGTACTCTATATATTACTACCTTCGTTCTACAATCAAGATGCTTGAAAAGTCTCCTGCAAAGTCATGCTTGCTTGACCCTGTTCCTGCACACATTATGAAGCAAGATCTTGATTTTCTCGTTCTTCAAGTTACTAAAATCATCAATGCATCATTGTCTGAGGGTGTGTTCCCTTAGCTTCGTCTCTAAAAACTGGCATCATACACCCATCCCTGAAAAAGTCCAACCTTGACCAGGAGGAATTTTCAAGTTACCGTCCGATCACAAATATAACCTTTCTGTCTAAGTTACTGGAACGGGTTGCCTCTACACAGACGATGAACTACCTCTTGGGGAATGGTCTGCTTGCTAAATTCCAGTCAGCATTTCACAGTATTTCACAGTACGGAGACATCAATGCTATGCGTGATGAACGTCATTCTCTGCCCCTTCGTTTCTTGGCGTGAGGTGGTCTTAGTTTTGCTTAACTTATACTCCGCATTCGACACGATTGACTATGCTCTCCTTCTGGAGAGACTTCAGCATCGTTATGGGATCAGAGGCACAGTGCTAGCATGCTTCCGGTCATACCTCACTAACAGAGTACAATCAGTCGTTGTCAGGAATACCGTCTCCACCAGCAAGACCGTTACAGTATGGCATACTAGTGTTCTGTACTGGGGCCGCTTTTGTTCTCCCTGTATTTCGCACCGTTGAAGGCTTTGATCAAGGCGCATAACCTTGATTGCATGATGTATGCAGATGACACCCAACTCTCTGTAACTGTTAACTCTACATGTGATCGATCTGCTACATTAGCCAAATTGGAGCTATGTGTTAAAGATATCTTAATCTGGTGCACCGCCAACAAACTCGCGTGTAATCCACGTAAGACTGAGATCGTCCATCTCTCGTCTCGGTTCATACAGTGTGAGCCGATGCCAGGTATATCCATTGATGGTACTATCATTGCTCCGGTTCCTGTCGCCCATGATCTTGGCATTGCTTTGGACAGTCACCTTATACTGACTACTCGCATAAACAACATTTGCAAGTCAGCTTCTTTTGCTATCCGTAACACTGGTAGAATTTGCAAGTATCTGTGTCAAGGAGACTGCGAGAAGTTGGTGCACACTTTTATTACTTCCCGTCTGGACTGTTGCAACAGTATTCTGTTTGGGCTACCTGACTCTGAACTAGCTAAGCTACAGCGCTTACAGAACACTGCCGCTCGGCTAGTCGCTAAAATAAAGAAATCAGAACATAATATCACCCCTGTACTCCGTGAACTCCACTGGCTTCCAATTAGATCTATAATTAGTTATAAGGTTCTATTAATCACGTATCAAGCTCTCCATAGTCTGGCCCCGGATTATATTTCTGATCTGCTACAGAGATATAAGCCAGCCCTTACTTTAAGATCATCTAGTTATAACTTGTTGTCCATACCAAAGTCAAATACTGTGTCATATGGTGATAGAGCGTTCTCGATCTGCGCTCCAAGACTTTGGAACTCTCTTCCGTCTAACATCAGGAGTGCCGACACTGTTAATGTATTTAAATCTAAGTTAAAGACTTTTCTTTTTAAATAGCTTGCTCGATATTACTAAAACATGTGTAAGTAGATCGTTTTTATTATTTTTAGTTTATTACCATCACTGCATGATATTGTAAGAGCATTGAGTGCTGTATAATGCTCCTAAAACGTATGTATGTATGATTGTATTATTATTATTATTATTATTATCAACCGCAGTCTACTTGTTGACACGATGACACGTTGACATGAATAAAGTGTACTCTATATATTACTACCTTCCTTCTACAATCAACCGCAGTCTACTCGTTGAAACGATGACGCGTTGCAAATTACGCTGACTTGACATTCAGCTCTCTACGTTGGCTGTGTATTCCTCCCAAGTTGACGTGTAGACGCTTTGACATTTCTACAATACAGCTTGCTGTGGTGGGGTATTCTGCAGTCGTCCCGAGCACCTGTTGTTAATGGTTAGGGTGTTTTTAAATGTAGGGGCAGGGTTTGGATTAGTTCACAGGACAATTGAAGAAGTATTCGTTTTATGTGTTGTTCAGTGATCTAGCTAGCCCTAAAAGCAGGCATAATTTACTGACTATAACTCTAAAAAATCATAAATTAGTAGGCACCCGTTGTTGACGGTTAGGGTGTTTTGAAATATAGGGGTAGGGTTTGGATTAGTTCACAGGACCATTGAAGAAGCATTATTTTTCTGCATTCAGTGATCTAGCCCTAAAAAGCCTAATTTTACTATAACTCTAAAAATCCTAAATTATTGAGCACTTGGGTTTATATTGAGGTTAGTTTTTTTATGTTGGGTTAGGGCTTAGATTGTGTTAGGAATGAGTTTGCTTGGAGTGGAGTGTTAACTGGCTTTCATAAATCTGCTTGTTAGTGGCCCTAATGTTTGGCATGGAAACGGCAAAGTGAAACAGAAATGTTGATAACTTTTTGAGTTATTTCTGTGTAGTTCTCGATCATTTATCAGTCCATATTTGCGTCTTTTCACATCCACTGTGGGCGATTCTTTGATGAAGGAACAAGAGAATAGTAGGGTGCTATATTATCTCTTCCTTGCTCTGTGGGTTTTTTCTCCGGTTTACCTCCCTCCACAAAAACACACATGCTAAATTCCAATTCGTTCTGTGAATTAGCTGGTTCCTGACTTGGATCGATCAGCCCCTATGGTTGTTTCATGTGCTGTTAGAAATTCAGAGTTTTTTTAAGCCACTTCTTTGTTGTCAGGAATTAGAAGTTTGTTATTTGCACACTTCCATTTTCTTCTAGTCAGTGTTTTATTCCAATTGGAAAGCAGTCTAACGGATACTACGAGGAGTTACTTCAAGATCCTCGGCACTTGTTACTTTAAGATACTGTTTACCTATTTCGTAGAAGTTTCCTTCTAGATAAAATGTTGAGGTGAATGGTGGAGAAAGTAGAGGGGAGGGGTGGGGAGTCAAAAAGCATTTTGTAGGGGAGGGGTGGGTGGAATTGTTTTCTTTTAAATCCCCCTAAATAAATAAATAAATAAATAAATAAATAAATAAATAAATAAATAAATAAATAAATAAATAAATAAATAAATAAATAAATAAATAAATAAATAAATAAATAAATAAATAAATAAATAAATAAATAAATAAATAAATAAATAAATAAATAAATAAATAAATAAATAAATAAATAAATAAATAAATAAATAAATAAATAAATAAATAACTTTCTAGAATCTTTTATATTTAAACCAGTTTTAAAATGTTCAAAAAATAAATATCGATAACATCGAATATCAACCTCCTTCACAGTAGATATATATTAGATAAAGGTCTCTCTCCAATAGATGTCTAATTAGAAAATAGTCGATACTATCCGGTAGTATCGAATATCAACCTATTTCACAGAGGAGAGAGACCTTTATCTAATAGATATCTATTAGATGTCTAATTAGAAAATAGTCGATAATATCTAATAGATATCTACTAGATGTCTAATTAGAAAATATCCGATGATATCCGATACTATCAAATATCGACGTCCTTCAAAGGAGAGGGAGACCTTTACCTAATAGATATCTAATTAGAGAATATCCGATAATATCCGATACTATCGAATATCGACGTCCTTCAGAAGAGAGGGAGACCTTTATCTCACAGATATCTATTAGATGTCTAATTAGAAAATAACCGATAATATCGCTTGATAATAGCCGATAATATCCGATATTATCAATATCTAATATCCGATACTATCAATACTATAATATCGGATATTCGATAGTGTGCAGATATCGCGCCTACCTCACGATTTAATTTCCAGTTCGAATTACAGTCACCATTACACTTAATAAAATTTTAAAAGTAGGGAACAAGCAAGATTTGTGTGTGCATATATAAACACATAATTTCAACCTTACCAGTTCTGATTTCCGTTCAAAGCAGGGTCAATCACTGTTCACTTCCAGCTTTTGCGACTCTTGAATTGAAGTCTTAGTAAAGTTCGGCATTGGTTGACTGGTTTAGTCAAGACTTCCCAGTTGTATAATCTCAAGAGTATTTCATTTTCAGGAGAGGACTTCGCAGTAAACAATTACAGCCAACATTGCAAACAATCAATCCCTCATTTGACCTCCTCACAGTGTGTGATGGTAATGAAGAGCATTTCAACAATATCATTAACAACGCAACACTGCAATCGTATGGCACTTAGATGCAGCAGTACAGGCATTTTCTTTCAGTTTCCGTGGATTATTGGACCAAACCCATCACTCCTCCGGCCGGCTAGACTAGCTGACTGTGCGATATTTGGATCGCCACATCCCTTTCATAAATGTGAGAATTTTCCATCAAAAGCCCCTAAAAGTCCTGTCAGCCCTAGAATAACTGAATATCTTGATATTTCATTCGAAGAAACCTTTGGTTTCAGCAAAATAATAGTTCAGATTGAACCCAAACCTTCGCTACATTATAAACCGGCTGTAAGCTTCTGGCGGGTGTCGGATCTGATTGGTTGATCCTGTCACGTGTTGGGAATCGAACAATGGGCTCCTGTGTAATCTGATTGGTTACTGGCGGCAAACAGCGACACACACACAAAAAAAATGGCTTGCATTTTCTGACTCGTGCCTCGGCCAAAGGCCTGGCCCGAGTAATAACTTTATTAAAGTCTCAATCTTATAGCTTGGCACAAGTGCCTTGCTAATCGGGGAGACTATACAAACTATAGTATCTAAGTTAAGAAAATATATAATAACTTCTAGTGAATAATAATTACAGTAGTGAGAATGATAACTAATACTGTACAGGCTATAGCATCTAAGTTAAGAAAGTCTATAATAACTCCTAGTTAATAATGGTTACAATAATAAGAATGATGACTTATAAATACGCTGATATTTAAAATCAGCTCTATATGCATCGACCCAAGTTCAACTATTACAAAGTGTCAGAAGTGTGCAGTTCGCGCATGTACTGGAGAGGGAATCTAGATCGATCTTTCTGATTGCGGTCTTGAAACTTCTAGGGTAGATAATGATCTTAGTTTATTACTAAAGTCAGAATTTCTATGGGAAGTCCCTTGGTTAAAGAGATCTGATACAGTACGTGGCACCAGATTGTTCTTTATTTTGTACATGAAAATGGTGATGTCCCGTAGTCTTTTATTTAATAGAGTGGTCAATCTAGCTCTCCTTAGCAGATCTTCGTATGGTAAATTCCAGTCGCTAAACACTACACGTAACTAGCTCTTTCATTTATACGTTCCAATTTTCGCCTGTCACTTGCCTTACAAAAATGCCAAACTAGGCTACAGTAATTGAAATACGGTAGAACTGCTGACTTGTAGATTTGAAGCTTGGCTTTAATCGGGATAAGCTTCCGTAGTCTGGACAGGACTCCAATTCTTCGTCTGCTGGTTTTAATGCATATTGTTTTAATTCATATGCTCAGAGAAGTCTAGACTATCGTCTAAGGTTACACCCAAGAGCTTAATCTCCCCTGTTTGGCGAACTGTATAGTTGTCAATGTTCACCTCTGTTGCTGATTCATGCTTGGCTCTTGTCATAATCATGACTTGATATTTGGATAAATTTCCTGCTAGGTGGTTTGCTTCGTACCATTCAGCCGTGGTTTTGCCGTCGTTTTCTAGCCCTTCACTGACATTACTAATCTTCTGGTCTGAGAGGTACAGCTGGTGGTCATCAGCGTAGGTGTTGAGCTGCAATCGTATGTCTTCGTAAAACAGGTCATTCTGGTAAATATTCCAGAGCACCAGACCTAGACTTGCTCCAAGTCGAACTCGCTAAGTCACTGGCTAAGCAATTACTGGGTCAAAAAGCGAGCGCGAGAAGCGATGCAAGTTCGACTTGTTTCACTTGCAGGAAATTGAATCGGGGGATTATGCATTGGCGCGAAAACACGTTTCAGGGGCGGAGCTTACATTTTGCGCCTTTGACAAACTATTTCTGAGTTCAATCAAATTGTAAATACCACATCCACGGTCGACTGAGTTGACACGTCAACATACAATGCCTGAAGAATTTGTGATTGGGCAAATCTTAGGATGTCATATGCCACGCCTCCGGTTGAAAAATCAACCTGTAAATTTGGCGCGCTGCAAGTAGGAAAAGTCCTTCGTGCGGGGGGCTAATAAGGACTTTGAGAAAGTCTACACCGGACCCACAGATGAGCCCTGGGGACATCTGCGGTTGACAGATTTCCACCCGCTGGTTACATTACCAAGTCTGACTCTATTCTTCCTGTTCATGAAGTACATGTAGGACTGAAGAAGAGCCAGAGAACAGACGGAGAGACCATATGCTTGAAGCTTGGAAAGCAATAGTGGAGGGAACACAGAGTCGAAGGCATTGCTCATGTCTGTTGATAACACACCTACTGTTTGACTATTGTCAAGTGCTCGCTTCCAGTCTTCCACCAGTCGGACTAGGGTAGTTTCACAGCTGTAACATTTTCTATATGCAGAGATGAATGCATCGAAGACCACATCTGATAGATCACCCAGTTGTCTGCTGAGAAGCTGCTCAAACACCTTGTCCACTGTTATCAGCACAGTGATGGGCCTGTAGTTTGTCTTGATCAGCGGGTCGTCTTTTTTTAAATACTGGTGACCATTCTCCCCATTTCCACTCTTCAGGCCACATGCCCTGCGTAATGATTTGATTGTATATAGACGTGAGTGGAGTGGCTACTTCATTGGCTGCCGTTCTCAGGACACTTGGAGGTATAAGATCGTGTCCTGTTGCTTTATGAGGATTTAGCTTCTCTAGGGCTCCGAGAGCCTCAGAACGCGAAATATTTCTAAAGCTGAATTATTTATTATTCGTCCACCTCTTCTTGATCCGATCGACACTAGGATGATCAACGTCGCCGGAGGGGAAGTGACCAATACTGTCAGCTATTCCCATGTCAAAATAGAGGCGGGACAGAGGTGGGATCCCGCCAATCCCAGCTGGGATCCCAGGTGGGATTGGTGGGATCCCATGTCATCTGGTGGGATCCCAGCTATCCCGCCTGGGATCCTTACTCTAAAGCCGGGATCCCACCTCTAAAGCCGGGATCCCAGGTGGGACATATGGGATCCCAGGTGGGATGGTGGGATCCCACCTATCCCGCCTGGCATGAAAACAAAATCCCACCTGGGATCCTTACTCTAAAGCCGGGATCCCTCCTCAAAGCCGGGATCCCAGGTGGGACATATGGATTTCAGGTGGGATGGAGGGATCCCACCTATCCCGCCTGGCATGAAAATAAAATCCCACCTGGGATCCCACCTCTAAAGCCGGGATAGCTGATGGGATCCTGGCATTCCCATGCAGCTACATGTATCTGTCTGGGATATATATGACAACAAACTTCCACCTGGAAAGTAAATTACAGCAATCAGTACATATATTTTAATATATAATTTCCAATGAAATACCAGTGTATACACTACTATAGTGCAATATCCTATGAAGACCACATGAAAAGGCTATATATGAAACTAGGCCAACCTATGAAATATCCCATGAAATATTTTCATAGCACTATGAAGGTTTCTTTTTATAGACCTATGAAAGACTCAAAGGCTATGAAATTTTATAAAGGGAAATTATATCCTACATGTATGAAAAATACAGTACCGGTACCTTAATTTCATAGCCTCTTGTTTATATACTAATAGCCTGATTTCATAGGATGTAAATTTCAAAGCCAAAAAATTCATAGGGTACTATGAAAATACTATGAAAACTGTATGTTACAGTGTAAATACTAAATCTTTTCATAGGATATAGTCATATACATGTGGAAAGTTATATGCAGCACTTGCTTCCAAATTTGCCCTAATATTTATTGTTGTGGATTTCACAAGGCAAAGTTTGTTTGGCACCTTACCACCTGACAGATCCATGTCCAGAGGAAACATACACTCAAACAATATTCTTGACAGAACAAATTGGAACTCCAACCAATAATAAATTGACTTTCAAACGATCTAAAGTTACTTACAGAAGCGCAGATTTCATAACATTCTCCGAGAAAGAGGAACGTTGATGACTGGCTGAAACATTACAAGATTTATACAGAAATGAAGTACAAGGAATCCAGTACAAGTTGCACGAGTTGGCAGTTTATTTAAACTTGATGTTTACGAGGTACATGCTCAGCAATCGATCAAGTGAAAAATGGACTCGACTTACATGTATAATAATTTCGTTAGAAACAGCAAAGTCCTGATACAACTCATTGCTGGTTGCACTCAAATAGGTCAAGGCTTCATGCAACCAGAAAAGGAGAAGAAACTATATAGATTGGTGTTTGCGTATAACTAATATAAAAGTGATAACCAGTTCTGAGTTCTGACACTGACAGGCCCAGCTAGCATGCAGCCTTGGCCTTGGGTGTTAAAATGGCCTTACGACTTACATGCTTTCCAGGCAGACACAGCAAAACAGATGAGGAGTTCGTTGACCAGTTCATTAGCGTTTAGATTCCTTGAATATATAGCCAGACCATTTCGCAAATTAATCCTCAGATGAAGCACTCCCGCGGCCCGCCAGCTCCGCTCTGGTAAAGTTCTCAACAACAAACAAAGATGGCGGCTGTGAACTGATCCCAGGATGCATTGCTTATCTAAAGACCACTGACCTGAATTGTGCGGGCACATAGCGCCATTTTTAAAACTAACAACTTAGATTCGGCGGCATGACATGCGATTTCTTGCATAATATGGCTTCCAGACTGAGCAAAGGGTTTTCAAAACGCATGGGAGATAAGAAAACTATAAAGGTAATATGTGATCATTCAATTGTTGTGGATTGATTGGTTATCATACTTTTAGTTCAGCTGTTGCTTGAACGGTTTCGATTATTTCTCGTGTACGTGGTCTGCTTGTAGTTGTATCTTATCCATTTTCAATGACGAAATCCATACAAAAAGTTTACCAAGGTTATTTAGAGTGTAGAGTGAATCTTTTAGTTAAAGGATTGATCGAAATCTTGTAATCATGGAGTACTGCTGTTCAAAGAGAGTGAAATGTCTCACTTTTAATTTAAGACAGTGTCACTTTTACAACAAAAGGTAATATTGCTTTTTAGAAGTAAAATTGCACGTTTATATTTTATACATTGCAATTCAAACAAATTCGGTCAATACTTTAAGTTCTTCTGTAAATTAGTGGACATCGTGCATGTGAAATTTCACTTTATAGCTAGGCCTAGGGGTACATCTCTCGTATTCAATAACCTATAACACTCTACTTTCTTCCATCAACAACAACAACATAATTTATTTGTGTCAATGAATTACAAAGTGATACTTAATGGCGAAAGAGAATAACAGGGTTGACACAAGCTGTCTGAAATAGCTAAAGAGCTAGTCGAGTCAGACAGCTTACATTGTTAAGATAATAATTTGTAGGTCGTTTGAAACAAATATTTATAAACACACATACATACACACATATATATAGAAATCAGGAGATGGAGGAGATTAAACTTTAAATAACAATAATAATTATAAGTCAATTCAACTAATAGCAATTCAAAAAATCTAATTTTAGATTATATTTAAATGCGGATTTTTTTAGGGATTTATAATCTTCTTTTATTTCATTCCATATTTTGACTCCAGTGAAGCGTAAACTGAATTTCCCGTAGTTAGTTCTAGTGGAGGGAAGATAAAAAGATTTTCTTGAGGCCAGTCGGGTGTTATAATTATGAATTTTATCAACTTTGGTAAAAAAAAATGAAAATGCATGAGGCAGCTTATTTGTATAATAGTCATACACAAATAATGCATTGCTTAGAGCTATCAAATCAGTGAGTTTTAGAATGTTAAGGTTTTTGAATAGGGGGCTACTATGTTCACGAAAGTCAGAGTGAGTCATAATTCTCATTGCCTTTTTTTGAAGAATGATGACTTGCTTTAATGTGGAATGATAAGTATTTCCCCATACTAGTAAGCCGTAAGTTAAGAAAGGGTATATCAGAGAATAGTATAATTGTATTAGGATATTTATAGTTAAATATTTACGAATCTTAGATAATATTCCTACCCCTCTACGAATTTTAGCAGATATATGCTGAACTTGACTCTTCCAATTCAGATTTGAATCTAAGTAAACACCCAAATACTTTAGACTTTGTTTCTGTGTAATTACTTTTTGATGAATAGCCAAATTGATGGGAAAGAGGATTTTCTTTTGAGGGGGGTGGAAGATAACAAAATCAGTTTTATCTATATTAAGTGAGAGTTTGTTACAGGCTAACCATGTACTGACATACTCCAGATGACTATTAATATTTGACTCTAGAACAGTTATGTCCTTATTATCATAAAAAAGATTAGTATCATCTGCAAAGAGATGAAAGTCGAAAAGATCTGAACAGTTCATAAAATCATTTATATATATAAGGAATAGAAGAGGGCCAAGAACTGAACCTTGAGGGACACCACATGAAATAGGTTGTTTGTTTGATGATACACTACCAATAGAAACAAACTGCTTTCGATTACTTAGGTAGGAAACAAACCATTCATTTGCTATGCCACGAATGCCATAATGGTTGAGTTTTCTTAACAAAATTGCATGATTGACAGTGTCGAATGCTTTGCTAAAATCAAGAAAAATCCCACAAGAGTAATTGCCCTCTTCTATTGCCTTTTGAATTTTATCGACAATTAAGATCAGGGCATGAACAGTAGAATGGTTTGATCGAAAGCCAAATTGTTTATCAAATAAAATATTCATCTTATTGATATAATTAATTAGTCTATTATACATTACTTTTTCTAGAAGTCTATTAAAAATAGAAAGAAGTGAAATAGGTCTGTAATTAATTAGTGTGACATGAGATCCTTTCTTGTAAACAGGAATTACACGAGCAAGCTTGAAGCTATCAGGAACCTTGCCAGTTACAAAAGACAAATTAAAAAGCAATTCTAGTGGTTTAGATAGACATACTTTTAATAATTTTAACAAATTGGACGGTATACTAAAAGGTCCGGTGGCTTTCTTCGTATTAAGGGTTCAAAATTTCTTCTTCTATTTCACGAGCAGTAACAGGAAATAGGTAAAAGCTATCAATAGGAGATGCAGAGAGATAATCAAGAGGTGAGTTAGGTACCACAGGAATAGACATAGCCAGTTGATTACCAATGTTAGAAAAGTATCGGTTGAAGGCATCTGCAATACCTTTGGGGTCTGTTATCTCAGAGTTGTTTTTAACAATTTTTGTAGGTACATTTATACCTAGTGGTTTTAAGGTTATTATTTGTTTAATTCCTTTCCAAACATTCTTAGTGTTTTTGCTATTTTCAGTAAAATAATTATTATAGTACAATTTCTTACTAATATGTATTAGAAGACTTAGTTTGTTACGATATGCTTTGTATTTTAATTCATAGTAGCCATGTTTATGTTTTAAATATTTTTTATATAGTTTGTTTTTAATGCTAATTGATATTCTTAATCCCTTGGTGATCCAAGGTTTGGACATGACTTTAATTTCTCGTCTTGAAAGTTTTTTAACTGGAACATGTTTATCAATTATCTTTGTTATTTCTGTATAAAATGAATTAAATATGTCATTAGTATCATTAGATTCAGGAAGGACAACATTCCAGTCTACTAAACTAACTTCCTCAAGTAATGAGGTTTGGTCGAATTTTGAATAGTCTCTTCTAAAGAGTTTAGTCTTGGTTGGTAAAGCACAAACTTTGTTAATTACAAGAAAATTTGGAAAATGATCAGACACATCATAAAGAATGTTTCCACTCATGAGGTAATGTTCTACTGAATTGAAGAATATGTTGTCTATCAATGTAGCTGAATGGTTGGTTATTCGTGTAGGTTTTAGAATTTGTGGGTGAAGAAAATAGGTACCAAGAGTATCAATAAACTGTTCAGTAGTCGGGTGTGAATCAAAATTTAGAAGATTAATATTAAAGTCACCCATTAAAATACAATATTTATTTCCTTTGTGAATTTTATCAATGACTTGGTATAAGTAATCTAGAAAAACATCTAGATTAGCATTCGGGTGCCTATATATTATACCACATACTATGTTACGTTGGGAAGCATTATCAATTTCGATCCATAGGCCCTCATACTCTTGTTTAGAAACAGAATAATCATCAATCTTAACAAAGTTAAGGTCATTTTGTACATAAAAACCAACTCCTCCAGCATTAGATAGGCTTGGCTGGGATGTAAATTTATATCCTTTAATTGTAGTGTTTAAGATATTATCTTCATATTTAAGTTTAGATTCTGAGATACCAATAACCTTAAAGGTACGGTTAAGTTCATCTAATAAATTAATAAGGTTATCAAAATTTGCATTCAGACTCCTAATGTTCCAGTGTAAAGCAGAAAATGATTGTTTTGAAAATGAATGCTTGATTTCATTGTTACAATGAAAATCATGTGTAGAATAATATTTAAAATTAGATTGTGATGGTACATGTAAATCAGTATCAATATTTTGAAGGCAAGGAATATTACTAATGGAGGACAGTAAGTCCATAGATGGTAAAGAATCTAGTCTTAAATGGGAGATATTCGCAGAGCACAAGCATTCTGTATTAGAGTTGAAAGATAACTGTAACAATTCAGTGTTGTCAAGGTCAAAAAATGGGAAACTTTCATGTTGACAGTGTCTACAAAGCCATAGGTCATTTGTGACAGAATAATAATTATAAAGTTTGAGACTCAACAAGGAGCACTTCAAATGGAGCCAAGAATGACAATAGTCGCACTGTATAGCTCTACAGTTGTCCTTCACTACTTTACAACATTTTGGGCAACCAACCATTAGCTATAGTGTTAGCTAGTGTCAAGATGAAATGTGCAATATATGTACAATAGATTCGTGAGCTGCCCACATGACAAAAGGCTACGTTTATAAATAATAAATATGAGGTCAGCTTACATGCATAGATTTGCTTGAGATGGATAAAAGCTATACCTCTGAGTACTTGATAAGACCTTAAAGCACTTTTCTGCTGTATGCCATTAAGACAAAACAGTGGCCTGAAGTGTTTACTCACGATCTTGATTTTCTGGGGCTCGGTGTTCTTTCTCACGTAGAATGTCAATGGCTCTCATATTTTCGATATGTTTTACCGGGGAGTGATCATCTTTTCGGATATAGATCTTCCCATACTGTGTCCAAATGAATCGATAGTGTAGATCCTTCCTGGCCTTTAAAGCATGGTTGAAGAGGAACTTATTTTTCTGAGTTAGGCTTTCAGCAATAAATATGCTACGCTCGGTAACCCTAGTGTAGCCTAAGTCCTTTGTCGATTTATCCTTCAAGTTCTTTCTTGCTTTATAGAACGAATCTCTTACTTCTCGTCGGACAAACTTCACTATGATAACTGGATCCATTGTAGAGTCTCTCGGTAATGGCAAACGGTGACTAACTGATATATCGTCGTCCATGATGTCAACACCAATAACTTCTCCCAACTTGCATATGATTTTGTTGGTGTTTTCGACTGTTTGAAGAGGGATGCCTTTAACTTCGAGGCACTCGCGCCTTGAATACTGCTCCAAGTTATCAATTTGGTCTTTCAGGATGTTACTGTCTTTCTTTATGTCGATGATTTCCTTCTGAAGTCTTCTGTTTTCTTCAATAATCTCTTTCTTCTCTTTGTCGATTGCCATTACTTTCTTGATTAAGTCGTCATATTGTCTACTTGCATAGTTGAACGAGTCGACTAGTCCAGATACAGTTAAGTTCAATTTTGACATCTGGCTAAGAATAGGCTCGAGCTTTCGATCGAGCATCTCCTCCATAGCTGAAGTACGGTTAAACAAAGACAAAATACGAACAAGAACTACGAAAATAGTGCATAGAATCCTAACTTTTACAGGTTATTACGGAGCGGGAAAATTTCCTCGCCATCTTGGACCACGACCGCTGACCATCCATCGGTTCCATCATAGGCACAGCGGATTTGGCACAGCACTTTGTCACTTGATCTCTTGCAAGTGCTTGAACAAGGAGAGGTCTATCGATTTGCAGATCAGATCAAGTACATGAGCTAGAAATTGTGTGGATTAAGTTTTAGTGAGCCTGAGTGCAGTATGACTATGAGACCATGAAATATAATGGACATTAAATAATTTATAACAGCAAGTTTGGTAGTTTGCAATTAAAATTCTGCCATGTTTTGTGGTAGAGGTCTTTTATTAGATTTTATATTACCAGTCTATAGACAGGGGTTTAATCATACCAGAAGAGAGTACAATGTATATTTACATGATTTTATGGTATAGACATAAACATTTCAGCTTTTTTGAGCCCTTCATCTCTTTATTAAATTGATTGAAACACTGGCTACCGTAAAAGCTTTCATATTAAGCTTTTTTTATAGGACCCAGCAACCCTATAGTATACATATAGCTATAGAATGTCCTATGTCATTCACTATAAAATTTATTACCTGCCAATCATGTTAATTATCTGCTATCTCAATAGGATGTACAAATGTATCATGCAGTATGTATATATATATATGTTTTTTATATAAATTAAAATTTACATACCAGTACAACATATATTATAATGCAAGTGAGAAAATGTGTTTATTTCAATGGAATATTTTCATAGGTTGACTTTCCTGAAATTAAAAAAAATTCTAGTATGTATACAAACCATTTCATGGAATATGCTGGCTTTATAGAGGTGGGATCCCGGGTGGGATTTGTTACATCCCAGGCGGGCTAGCTGGGATCCCGCCAATCCCAGCTGGGATGGTGGGATCCAGCATTTGCATAGGATGGCAGAATCCCAGGTGGGATATGTCTAATAATCCCGGGCGGGATGGTGGGATCCCGGGTGGGATCCCGGTTGGGATGACTGGATCCCGTAGCGAAGTAGTTGACAAACAGCTCTGTGACCGCCCGCTGATCTTGCTTGATGTTATCTCCTTTTAGGGAGATCACTCTGTCGCCACTGTTCTTGTCCTTTAAGAATGGCATGAAGGTTTTGAAGAAGGATCTGGGGTTGGCCTTTAGGTCATTTTGTTTTCCCCTCCAGTATTACTTGATAGCGTTCCTTCTAAGGCATGATGCTATATTTTGCCATTTCCTCATCATCTGACCACTCTCTTCAGTTTGTTGTTTCTTGTGGCGCTTGGCATATTTTCTTTTCTTCCTTATAGCTTTCTTCCATTCTCTTGTTATATATGGAGCATCTCTCTCCCTAACCCTCATCTTCCTGACGGGCATATGCTTGTCTAAGACCTTTATCATCTCAGTGTGCCAGCGCTTGTACTCCTCCTGTGCCGACATGGAGTTGTCAAGTTCTAAGGCACTCATTGCTTTGTTCAGATCCCCTCTCATCGCATCTGGATCTAAGTTCTTGAGGCTTCTAAAAGATATTATTTTGGCTGGGTGGTGTTTTACTCTTGGTTTCATGAAACCATAAATTATCGCATGATCACTAAGACCAAAATCAATAACTCCAGATATGTCAAACATCTCAGGCTTATTAGTGAGGATAACATCTATCAGCATTCGTGATGTCATTGTTATTCTTGTAGCTTCCTCAATAAGGCAGTTGAGCTGAAAGATATCTTCTAGATCCCCAAGTATCTTACCCTCTGTACTGTTCGGTGTAAGACTGTCTAAATTCAGATCACCCAAGGTAATTACCGACTGCCTTAGTTTGTGATAGGGCCCATGCAAGAATGGATGTTACTCAGTTCGTCTTCAATATATCCACAAAATAGTTGGCTCCTGCACTTCTAGGGGGTCTGTAGATACCAAGGATAATGCTATTGCTATCCCCGAAATTTACATTAAGCGCAGGGTTTTGTAGGCATGTGGTAGTTTACATATGCCATTACACCACTTCCTCCCTTAGTTCTATCATTCCGGAACAGTCGATAGTTGGTCATGCTGAATTGACTATTCGGGTACTGGTGCCATCAATTCTGGTCTCCGTTAGAATAATAATGCTCGCCTTCGTTGATCGCCTTGAGTTCGTCAAGCTTGTTCTGCAGGCTATACACGCCTTTCATAAGTTTTACTTCCGGATACGAAAACGAGGCTCCAGGTGGTTTGAAGTCCAAGATGGCGGACAACTGCACAGTCTCAGCTAGAAAGTACCTCCGAAAATACTCCCAAAAGTATGTTATTCAGTAAGTCATACCTGTGTTTGGTTTTACAATCACTGTATTTATGTCCATGTGTAGTCTGCATTATTTTAGTATATTGTTTAGCGCACAGAAAAGTACTTTTCTACTTGATCAAGTCATCAGTCATTTCCGAACAATGTACACCCGACAGGTTGAAAATCTAAAAAAGTTTGAAGCTTACAGAGGACGGTATTAATTATTTCAGGGGCATCTTTCCGTCGAAGATATCTAAGCTAACTTAAAGGAGTTGGAAATATCTTCTGCCTAAAGTAAATTAGTATTGTGGTCTAAAATTGAGGCAAAGTGATTTATGAGGTTCAAAGCAAATTTTAGTTTAATTATTTCCGATAGGCTGTTTAATAAGCTCATGTCATGATATCTAATCTCTTTTGCTATTTAATACAGCAAGTGAAGTGCTATCAATGGGACATGTAACTACTGTTCACCTAACAGAAAACAAACATTGGAAAAAGCTGGAGTCAACTGATAAGATGCAGGCAACGAGTATACCGAAACAGCAGCCATTATACTGGATAACCATCCAGACATAGTTTCAGTTGGAATATGGGTTATCCGTTCATAGTTCCCCAACGCCGTTTTCACTTAAATTTTGTACATAACTTTTACATTAATAAAGAATGATAGCACGTTTCCCTTCCCCTATCCCTACCCATTATATGGTAAATTCTTTTTTTTCATACCCTTTTTTCACATTGTATACAATTCATACCCTAGTCCCTTCAATGTATATTCCCTGACTTTGTATCACTTATATTATTGTGTAACAGCATGCGGTATTGATTTTATTATTCATATACCATTAAAATAAGTTTATTTGTAGTTAGAATATATCTAGCAGAGGCTTTTGGACACTTCTTGGGCTTTTTGAATGGAATTCAAATTTCTAACACTACCGTTTTGTACAGAATATTCTTTTGTGCAATTATTGATAATTTGATAATTATATATAATAAAAAGCTTAGCACAAACTGATTGTAATTAGTAGTGGTTCCTATTCCCCTATCCCTGCATGCTCTGTGTGCATGGTATATTAGCTCACCCTATCTAGGGTTTTAGCCAGTCAAATAAGGGGAGATGGGGCAGGGGTGCCATGCAATGCCCTCCCTAACCCTTCACTCACTCATATCATCAGGCCACCACATTGTGATATCAGTTATTGTTTATTTAGCAGCTCTCACTCGAATATATATGCATTCACTACTCATAATTTTCCTTTTTTTTAGTGTTTTTCTCATTTCTGATTTTGCTTCACCTTACCCCAAACCTTCTGGGCTAAAACCCTGCTATCCATACACACATTATCACTCATCTTATGATTCCCCCCAATTTCATGTGGACTAATTTTAATATCACCTTTAACCACCACTTAGTTAACACCTATTTTACCAGTTAATAGTTTTAATATGTTTGTTACAATTTATTTAGTACTTAATGTTTTCATATTTTTATTGACCTGAATTGCGTGTATAGCCACTGTTTATAAGTGGTATTCCCTTCCCATATTACTGTTAGCCTCAATTAAACATTTATTTCAGTAAATGATATTTCTCCCTTCTCTCAAACATTATAAAAATCATACTAGACCTGAAATATTTTAGAAGATGAGAATCCTGTGTAGAAACTAATATTATTTTTAATTTCCTTGAAGAAGAAAAACGAGCAGGTTTTTCAATAGCGGTCGTTTGAATCTGTATTTTCATCGTTTGACTGATGCCCATTGATTGAATATCATCAACAATCTTTTCTTCATTCTGGTAGCTGTAGCTATCATTGTTTCCAAGAGACAGAATTATGCTTGAAGATTTCTCTTCTCTTGAGTACGTTGACACCAAGGGAACATATTTTTCCGGGAATGCCTTGCTGTACCTAATACGACGCCTGATGCCCGCATACTTCAAATATCACTTTTCTGGGTGCTTCTTGGTGAAGCCGATTCATTGTTTGATTCATTGTTTCTGGGGATAGGGTTCTTTGTATTTCAGGGTATTGTTTTGCTTTAGAAGACAATAGTTTTCTTTGTGTTACATATGTGGTGATCTGTAACACCAAGAAACCCCCACTTTCCTCAAAGTTATACGATAACTGAACAACCATAAGTTAGTCATATTTCAAGCAACCGTATCAGCCATACTCTTTCTCAGTTTTGGGTCGGCTTACACTACAAATCACGTCTCAAGAGTTATTCCAGTACATAGTGTACACAGCAATGCAGTATTTCATACGGCGTGTGCTTTTTGTGGTACTGATCATCCGCGCTCTTTAATCATCAGTTAATATTCGGTAGACTATACATGAACATAAATACAGTGATTCTAAAGCCAAATTCAGGTACGATCTACTAAATAACACACTTTTCGAGTCCTTTTCGGATGTACTTTCTAGCTGAGACTGAGCAGTTGTCCACCATCTTGGATTTCAAACCACCTGGAGCCTCGTCTTCGTGACCGGAAGTAAAACTTATGAAAGGCGTGTATTGTCATGTTTAAATGGACCAACAGTTCCTGATTATGATGTAATTGTCTTATGCGTGACATATCTTCTAGGGGATCACAGTTTGACTCTTCCGAACATGATATGTTGGTGCTTTTGAACGAGTCATTCGCTGTGCCGAAGCTTTTGTGAGATAGGACGCTAAAGAGGCATTTGGTACACATCCATCTGGTCCCTGTTCATTGATAGTCCATCGCAGTCAAGCCCACGCACTTAAAATGGTAATGGCCTTTGCAATCCCCACATTGCACCGTACGATGGTTCCGAGCAATGGTTCTATCACAGATGGAACATTTGGGTTTACCGGTACTGACTGCTGTTGGTTGCATTGTAGGCCCCGGGTTGGTGGAAATGTCGCCGCCCTGACTTGACGTGGTGCACTCGAGTTAGGATAGTACTGGCACCAGCTCGTCATCGGCTTGGGCTTCCTGTGGATATACTTCGAGCGCGGGAAAACAACAACTCCACATATGACCCGATATGATTTCACAACGATAAAAGGGCATTGACAAAACTCAGAACAACCGTCCCTTGGTAACTGGGAACCAATTGCTTTCTCAGCGCTTAAAATAACGGGCTGAAGCTCAGGTAGTTTCGTTCAGAGGGAATAATTCGCATCGCTGACCCTGAAGCGTGGCAATTCTGCGTGGCAAGCGCAACGAGGAGAGAGGGAATGGGGAGAGGAAAGGGAAAGAAGCTCCCTCTCCATTCCCCCTCTGCTCCCCCTTCCCCTGCGCTTAATTGCCATGCAAGCTAAGATCTCAAGATTTTGAACTTAATTCACAGTTGGTCTAAACAATGTATATATATTACTGTTTTAGCGAGCTAGAGCGCAGACAACAACGGAGCAATCTAGAGTTGATCAAAGGAGTGGATTAATTCTTAAACACTTCCATTTCTCTCCTTAACCCACCAAGTCACCATAAAAACACATGTGTAAAAGTCTGACCAATTCAGCCTATACCGCAATTGTGGTTTCACGGGTCGCCAATCATGTTATTTACCGGCGGAAGTTAGAATACATCACGTACTTAATAGTATTTGCACTCATTACACCTGAGTATGAACTTACCCAGACTTATTTGCCATCCCCTGTTGATGAAGTACTTCATTCGTCTGGGGCCTGAAAGAACCAGTTCCTGGAGTCCTTGAATGAGAATCTAACATGTATCCTCCGCTCATGTGTTTTGTCGTGTATTTAGTACGCCCGATTGTAGGCGAATACAGGCGCCTGTCACATTCCTGCCGTGGTGCCTTCAGTTCTGGAGATTCTTCTGCATATTTCAATTGTCTCCGCTTTATAAAAGAACTCCTTGTAGTAGAAATGAGACCCGTTGAAGTCGTACTGGGTTGCGCTGGTGAGATCGTTTTAGACAGTACTGATGCCGATTCTGGTACCGAAACTATTGGAGAAGCCGCTGCTCCAGACTGGTTAGGTATTGATGTTGATGATCTGCCGCTTAATAGAGAGGATGCTGAAAGAATGAGGTCAGCAGGTGTTAAGTCTTCTGTAACGGATACATTTGGTGGTGAATCCACCGCCCAAGACTGAGTAAACGATAGTTCTGATGCTGTGCTTGGTAATATTGAGTGTTCAGTTGCTACTGGTTCTAGTGGGGAAAAAGCTTGTTCATAAGCTTGCGATGAAGTTGTCTCGGGTAATGTCTTGCCACAAGGCTGGCGACGGGGCACCAAGGACTTTAACAGATTTAGTTCTCTCAGTCTTCGTCTAGCGTTTGCAAACCAAGTTCTAACCTGAAAGGACACATGAGAAACCATTTGATATGGTGAGGTTAAACTTAGTAATTCCCAAGGGCTTGAAATTAGACAGCAAAATACCACTAGCAAATGTTGCTAATTGTCACTAATTTTTACTAGCAACATGATCTGGTCCCTATTTCATTATTAATAGCAACAACAAATACAATACAATACCATTTTATTTAACGTGAACGGATACACTTTACAGGTATTGCCACAACAGAAAAAAAAAACAATCATAATAATATATATATAGTGCTAATAAAATATAAAATCCTAATAATTATGTAATCTATATAAGTAATTTACTTAGTAAAAAAATCACTTTTGAATAAAAATACTGAATATGCGAGTGTTACTGACAAATGCGCTAAGGTTGCTTGCTTAATTGTGATGATTATAAATTTAGCTAAAACTATTAAAATCAATGTCAATAATGCATTTTCTAAAAGCTTTGTAGCAGGGTGCCAGTCGCACCGTGTTTGGGAGAGCATTCCATAACTTTGCTCAGCAATATTCTGCTACCAATAGTTGCAGAGTTGTCATGAGATGTTACTCGCAAACCAAATTTCACAACAACAACAACTTTATTACCATACAAATAAAGAAAAGAGCAGATTTGTGTCAATGTTGACAGAAATGAGGTAATTTAAGTTACCCAGAATAACTATAAATGAGCTAATCTAGCTGGGTAACAAACTAGTGTAATTTAATAATAGAATTGGTCATAATATAATATTTTAAAAGAGAAATTATATGACGCTGACCGCTCAATTCCCTCTAGTAATGGCACTATTTTCGCAGTTAGCAGAAACAAAAATAAAGGATTGAAAAAGTGAGATGAGAGAAGAAATTAATTGCATATTGTAATACACTATTTAATAATTACAACAGAAGACGCCCCTTTGAAATCCAAGATGGTGGACAACTGCTTATTTAGCTTGGTAACGAAAACAGAGAAGGGTTAAATGTCATTCAAAAACTCATGAATAATTAATGAGCATTTTGTCCAATCAGATGAAGCAAATCAGTCACGTGCATGCTCCTTTATACCTGATAAAATCTCATCATTCTAAAAGCCCGCGGAGGGATTTGAATTCTGTCCCAGAGGGAAACGGGGTTAATGATTGAGACAATGGAATTTCTATTGATGTTTCAGCTTTCTCACTGAATTGCTAATTAGGATGAACGTTTTATTTTAAGAATATTAATGAACATGAAATTTTATATAAAGTTTCATCCTAATTAAGAATTCACTGATAAAGACCCAAAGATAGCAAAAAGTACACGGAACATAAGGTACCTAGATAATAAATTTTGTACTAAATTTACTAATATCAGCAGACTACCGAGATACACAGATAATATTTTTAAAATGAAGTTATCCAACTACCATTACTTGTTTACCGAGCCACTGTTTAGTTCCAATTATTAAACGAAACTCAAAGCCGTAAAATTATAAAAACGTGCATTAAACTTACATATTTTGTGCCGGAGTCAAAAATTAGAGTCTGCCGTTACGTCAGTCACATCGCTTTCCAAGTCTTGAACTTTATCGAGGTAAACCACGACACCAAATCCTTCAAGTGCAGATTCTTCTTGCATTGCGAAACCCGGCTTCAAACAACACAGTATGGTAATTTCTTCATGTCATTCCCTTGAGATGTTCGTAATTGCAGGCGGTGATTACTCGAATATTTTGCATGGCGTTGTGAATACAAAGGTTCAATGGTTCATTAAGTAACCATTCCCTTGAGATGTGTGTCTTTCTTTCATTGCATTCTTAAAGCGTTTTTGAAGCCGTTTAAAACACTCACAGCACGTGTTTTATCAAGTCTAAAAATTCTTGGGCTTCGCCCTCGAATTTTTAAACTTGATAAAACACTGCTGTTCGTGTTTTAAACAGTACATAAACTTAGAACCCAAGCTACAGCGGTGAGAAATGCGGCGAGATGATAATCATGTTCTTTTGTAACAATAACTATAAAGAAGCAAAGACCGATACAACGTAGAATTTTGAAATTAGTAGTACAATATTTCGGCTGGCCACACCAGCCTTCTTCAGGTACAATGAAGAAAATTTACATTGCCGTGTATTTTTGAACGTGATACTGAGCTGTCATAAAACAGATTACAATATGCTAGACCGTGAAAAAATGTTAAGAAGGTGAAAACAGATATCTAGTATGACTCTTCCCGGATGTTAAGGCTATAAGGTTCGAGTGTTCTCGCCTGTGCGATTAAAAATGCTTCTCTGGCCTTGCATATAGAATGAATAGAATAGCATTCTGTTCATTCTGATAAGTTTTAAGATAGGCTGCAAGGACCACCGTTACAAACAAAAGTAAAGCCAGATCTGTGGAGATAAGGATCAGCAGAAGGTTGAAATATATGAAGACTGCGTTTGGATATATTTTGGTTCAGCAGAACAAACCTTCTTCAGGGGTTATATGAGCCCAGTAGGGAATACAAGTGCACGTGGAAATATAGTGAAATATAGGGTACAATAAATAACATCGTACAGCCGTCCGATCAGCCTTGCAGTCTTCATATACGTTCATTCTGATTCCGATAATAGAATGAACAGAACAGCAGTTTGGAAAATACCAAATGGTGGACATTTTTGGCGGGAAATCTATTGCGCACATGCGCATTCTGATGATTTTTTGGGGACTTCCTAGCTGCTAAGTTTACGTTAGTTCTCAGTTCACCTCCTTCAGGATTATTCCGTTTTCAGGATGTCTGGTCTTTTGGGAATAAGGATTCCAAACGTATTCTGTTAATAGTCCCAAAAGAACTCCACTTGAAGAGAGGGAGAGTAAATATAGTCTGAGAAAACAGGCAGCTGTTTTCTCAGAGAAAGTTGTTCACTTTACCTGTTTCTGGGTAAGTCCCGATCTAAATGACAAATCACACCAGTCATCAGGGGAGGGGTAGGGGAAGTCAAAATTCCTGTCTAGCCATGATGTCATCACGGCTGTTGCGACTTTAGAATGAGAGAACATCCTTCGCTTGCCAGACGGACAAATGCTCTTTGGTGGCGGGAATCTGGTGGAATTTACAAAGAATAAACAACAATAAAATAAAGCACTAAAGTGATTTTTTTTTTCCTGTTACATGTACGACTCTAATGCACCCCTGGGTTTAGGTATATGCAGCCTTGACCTCAATAACTGGGTTTCAAGTGCTATACCCAAATACCTTGTAAAAAAAAAAAAACTAGAACACCCAAATTAAGAGTTAGTGAGACCGTAAACTTTACACCAGAAAATCTCCAAAATTTAAACATACCAAATACCAGGAGTATATTACACAGGAGTGTTCCTGTGCCCTTGTGTTGGCCCCTAACACAGTAGATGGTGTATATTTATTGCCGCGAAATTCTGGTATGCGATTACGTTGTCTTTTGTTCTCTTGCGCTTTAGTACTTTTTAGCAGTTTGAACCGTGTTAATTACAATTTTTCAGTGCATCCTGATTGGTTAAAAGTGACGGCCTTTGTTTCTTCTCGCGGGAATCTCTACCATCTACAGTGTTGTGTGACAATATAATGTGGGAAGAGGAACACTCCTCTGTAATATACTCCTGCAAATACCCAATTTAAAAATCCTTTGATATCGCTATACCCAAACCCCCTGGCCGACCCTGCAAAACCCGGATATACAGGTTATTTTAACCAGAATAAAATAATACCATGCAAGCGGAGCACAATAGATAAAGGATGACATCAAAAATTGGCCGACTTGCGGTTTCTCTCGCGCCCGAACCCTGAAAAAAGCGTTGCAGCTGCACGCGTACTGTTGAAACCAGACGGCCAATTTTGTTCTCTTCTTTTTCATTTTACGTTATCTTCTTTTTTCTTCAAACCTTTTGCACTGATTTCCCTTGATTTTCCCAGTAAATGTTATTTTTGTGTTTTCATCTTTGTTTTCTTTATGAAATTTATCGTTTTTTTCCGGGTCGTTATCTCAGTTCAGCTAATCGGAGCTCCACGTTTAGGCTTGCCTAAATATATATATATATTTTCAAACCTAGACTCAACCCCGTCATAATACGTCCCGAACACGAATGCCCCCTGCACCCCTCCCCCTTGAGCTGTTGTTTACCCTACCTTCTGCGCACTCGAAATCTCTGCACTGGAGACAGCAAAGCTACTTTCTTTTTCTCCTCTGCATAGTAGTGCGCATTGTCCCATAATTCGATTAGGTCTTCTCCATCCTCGAACTGATTCTCCTAAAATAGCACATCAAAGACGCTGAACATTACACTAGGCATGTTTAGTGCGACTTGTCTCGCCAAGGCTAACAGCGATGTGTTGCAGTTGCGTGATACAAGTTGCACGAGGGGTGTCACTGTGCAATGCTTAAAAATTGTGTTGCAATCGTTGCAAAAAGTAGAACTTGGTTCTACTTCGTGTAAAACTCTTGCTGCAACAAAAGTTGCGACACGTTGATTTATTTTACATTACGCAATTCTCGTGCGACTTATGGCGTAATAAAATTGCGAGACCAGTACAAAACGTTGCCTACTGTAATGTTCAGCTCAATGAGTAGACCTAAACATGAAAGGACTCATACCAACATTTATTTTACTGTGTTTCGCGTCAAAGGAAATAAAATTTGCAAATCTTTCTCCCAACCGCCACTATTAGTACAGACGGCTCAATTCCTGTAATCTGCGATGTACGATATGGGGAATAAATCAGTTTTGTCATGTTGTTTTCCTTTTTGAATAGATGGACTAATAACTCATAATTGCACACTATTGTGCTTTCTTTGTGCTGAAGGTGTGGTTGTTTTTCTTGGGTATGCACAACGTATAATACGGGGGGAAAAGCACTGAATTGGGCCACCACACAAGCTACAATTGCGGACACGAGTGTTGAGACACTTTCTCCTCTTCCTTCCCAATGTTGGGTAGAACGATTGGGCCTGTTGAGTCCCAACATTGAGGGAGGGGAGGAGGAGGAAAAAGACCGCACGGCTGAAAAAATACGTTTTTTTCTGGAGTGTCCCAACAACTCATGTCCGCAATTGTCTATGCTATTAAGTGGTGCGGGTGTTGATTGACAAGCTATTAATGTTAGCAGTCATGCCGTGAAAAGCAGCGATAAGAGTTCACGTAAACGCTACGTACTAGTGAATAACGCCTGCGAAACCTCTCTATTTGCAGTTTTACGGTCATATAAATATCCCATGTACGTACATGTAGCTAAAAGACTGTATGATTTTAGAAATATACATTTTGTGTTGAGAAAAAAAAAAATACTCGACACTGGGACAAATAATCGGCAGTGTGACACAGGGTCGCGTTGCATTACTTTTATGCCGTGTTCAAGGGCTGTCCAATCGTAAAGTAGCGAAATGTAAGCAAGTGTAAGTAGAATACGAAATGAGGTTTTGCCAAAGAAGAAATCTTCCTAAACACCGCGGCCGAATAGAGGATTACTGTAAAGAAATCCTGGCAAACTGTTCCCAGCAGAGACTTACCCTGACTTAATTAAGGCTTGAGAGGAGAGAAAAAAATGGTTTACTAAAAGATATCAGCTTTGCTGTAGTCTTCGGACTTTTCATTCGTTTTACTAAAAGAACAGGTTACCATTCTGTCACGTGACTACGGATCACCACACGGTTCACCAATCTATTCGATAATGCTGACCAAAGTCATGGGAAATTCTCTCTTAAACTAATTTACATCGCTAACAGATCCGGTATATTTTACATTTCTGTATTATTAATGCCTCTAGCGAACAGTTTTGCGCACTGTGATACTGTTCGCATGGTGAACCGTTGCAATAAGAAACCATACTTAATTTTTCTTTCAAACTACGGTTCACCATTAGAAACGTGTTACAGTGCGCGAAAACGTTTGCTAGAGGCATTAATAATACAGAAATGTAAAATATACCGGATCTGTTAGTGATGTAAATTGGTTTAAGAGATAATTTCCAGTGGCTTTGATCAGCATTATCGAATAGATTGGTGAACCGTGTGGTGAAGTGTTGTCATGTCACACCAACTATATCACACTACGGCTTGGCAGAAGACAAGTTCGGCAAAGTACCGACAGCACGATGGTACTGCAAGCTGCTCCCCCTCCAACTACTCGAACTTCGCTATTCAAATCTCCTCTTTCTTCCTCCATTACATACACAGCCGAACTATCAATACTTAAACATTCAATAGTGCTTTTCGAAGGAGTGTTGGGTCTCAGACGGCTCAAATGAAATGTACAACCCATGTCGCACGTTTTGTTGCAAGTTTAAAATTCCCGCTCTCCCTCAACCTTGTTATTTATTTTTCAACATTTACAATTTGATTTATTTTCTTTTTTGAATAACTCGACCTATTCATTACTGCTTCACAAAAAGAATGTTATATCTCATTGAAATAACGCACCGGCTTCAACCCCGTTATTTCATAAAATGTGCTTACTCAGCATACTATTCATTCCAATTAAATACAATTGCGGACACAAGTGTTGAGACACTTTCTCCTCTTCCTTCCCAATGTTGGGTAGAACGATTGGGCCTGTTGAGTCCCAACATTGAGGGAGGGGAGGAGGAGGAAAAAGACTGCACGGCTGAAAAATTACGTTTTTTTCTGGAGTGTCCCAACAACTCATGCATGTCCGCAATTGTAGCTTTATCAGCGGAGAATCAGCTATTTTTCAACCTTCAAAACGTATTTCCTCTTTTTAGACGTGCACCACAAAGAAATAAAATAGCAGAACTTATTTCTCTTGAACACAAGTTTGTATAGTCATCAGATTGATTTAGGGTTCAGTTCTCCTTTAAGAAAGCTTGTACTCTTTGCATTGTCTCCTTCGGACTTCTCTCTTCTCTACTCAATTCGAGTCGAAAGATGAGAAACAAAGAAACGACCAGACACAGTCAGTTCGAACAAGAACCAGAGAATGGGAGTGGACAGTTCCCGTACGTCACTTGGCAAGCCTCTTTCCTGTCCTTACGCTCTCGCTTGACCACAGGCTCTCTCATTTAAAGTCTACCTTCTCTTTTTTTCTTAGGTTTCACGGCTCGAACAAAAAGGAAAAACCGGAGGTAAGTCTACCTTTTACTTCCATGTTTAATTTACTTTTTTAAGTTTTTTTCCGTCACGTTTTGTTAACGTTCAACTATACTGATGCTGGGTGGTCCCTTCATGTAGGCAACGCATGAATTGTTATCAAAATACAATATAATTAACACACTACAAAACAATAGAACGAAATACATAATACAATAGAACACAATACAATTTGGTAGTAATTCATGTCTGCCTCCTTGATGCTGTTTCCCTGAACTATGCAAAGGTTCAAAGGTTCGTTTATTTCACACAAAAACACACAATAGGAAATATACATACGTAAAGAAAAGTTTGTGAAGGATACAAGAGATACAACCCAGAGGGGTTAATTACAAACTCTTGCAACCTATTTGTTATTTATGATTGATCTACATGTAAGATGGCTGGATAGGCACACAATTACTGTATTTATAATTAGATAATTTTAAAGTTAAAATACGATACTGAGTTCATTCTATTCATGTACAAGAGAAATAGCTTTGTACACAAATATGAATCACGATGTGGAAATTAGATGCCTTTTGAAGTGTTTCTTAGAAGGTTTATTTGAAGAACTGTTTTTAATCTCTATTGGAATGTCGTTCCAAGTTTTGACGGCTGCATATTTAATGCCGAATTTGCCATAGTTTAGATTTTGTCGTGGCAAAAAAGGTTCTTATTTGATTTAGAGTGAGTGCTGTAATTATGAATAAGGGACACGTCGTTGAAATAACTCGAAAATATATCTGGAAGTTGATTGATAGAATATGCCTATATGCACTAAATCACGAGTTGGAAGTCCACTATTTCAATTTATTTTTATTTTTTATATTAAGCTTGTTGAATAATGGTTTGCTTGGGGTTTTTAAATCGGAAAAAGTAATGACTCGAAGTGCTCGCTTTTGTAAAATGTGGATAGGTTTAAGCTTGGATTTATAATTACTGCCCCATATTAATGTACCATATGATATGTAAGGGTTAGAGACTGCTTGTGAGTTCTTTATCGACAAATACAGGCACGCGCTGACTGTACGATGAACGAGAAATAATGAATACTGCATGAGGCCGAAGGCCGAATGCAGTATGAATAAATTTTGAGTTCATCGTACAGTCAGCAAGTGACTGTATTTTGCCGATAAAATACAAACATAAAGTCTCTAATCCTTTTAATATTCAAACTGAGTGCACTGTCAGCCGTGAATTTCAATTGAAATCAGTTGTCAATAACAATTTCATAAAGAAGTCAAATATTTCGCATGAATTTAATCATTTTACGGTAAATATCTCCACAAAGAAACGTCATTTCAATAGACAATGAATAACAACAGAAGTAGATAACTTTGCAAAGAATAATTTACTTTGGCGTTCGGTCAGTTTAGTTGACGCCTTGCGAGTACATGTTTGTACATTTAACTCGAAAAAGTTTCTCTTGGAGCCATGTATTAAAATATCGAGTATTTAGCCGGCGGCTTAACTCCTAGATAGTCTACTTTCTTTAATAGTTTCTTTCATTCGAAAATAACTAACCTGCAGATTCCAGTGAATTGAAATCTTGAAACCGGCCTCCATGTGCTCGGCTCTGATGCAAACATTTTCCAAATAAAAATATCCTAGGTTTTCGAACCTTCCACTGAATTGTCGCTTCATTGTCTCCTCTTATTGACAGAGTAAGGTCTCGCCGGAAATAAAATCCATTTCTTCAGTTTGGACTGCTAGAGTGTTGTAGAAACTTTTGTTTACTCAGACACATGTTGACTTGTTAGTTGTTGTACTTCCAGCGCTTGCATATCAGCCATTTCTAACGAACGATTATGCAAATGTTTGCCTGAAAACATAATGTGAGGCGAATAGTATGATTGTACATTTAACTCGAAAACGTTTCTCTTGGAGCCATGTATTCAAATATCAATTATTTAGCCGGCTTAACTCCTAGATAGTCTGCTTTCTTTAATAGTTTCTTTCATTCGAAAATAACTAACCTGCAGATTCCAGTGGCAGTGAGTGAATTGAAATCTTGACTCGAAACCGGCCTCCGGCCATGTGCTCGGCTCCGATGCAAACATTTTCCAAATCAAATATCCTGGGTTTTCGAACCATTCACTGAATTCTCGCTTAATTTTCTCCTCTTATTGACCGAGTAAGGTGTCGGAAATACAATCCATTTCTTAAGTAAGACTACTAGTGTGTTGTAGAAACCTTTGTTCACTCGGACACATGTTGACTTGTAAAGTTGTACTTCCAGCACTCGCAAATCAGCCATTTCCAACGAGCGATTATGCAAATGTTCGCCTCAAAATATATATCTTCTGTCACACAGGCAACAGAGTTCAATCCTGCCGTTACCTTTCTAGTAATTGTCTGCATTTTCACTGTTTAATATGCGATGAGGTTTTCCAAGCCGTCCAAACATGTAACTAAGCGAAGGACTAGGTCTCCCTTTCCCTAGGTAAGAGAGGGTCTGGGTCGAGTGCTGTGGTCACCAATAATGCACGCTCATTAGCCAATCACATGCTTGGATTTTGTACAATGCACGAAATTTGAACATTAAATATGAATATATAAGGTTGTAGTAAATATTTTTAAGAATATCCAAGCTAAGATAATGCCTGACTCTACATAAGACTCATGATATAGAGTCTATTTGGGAATTCCAGGTAATATGTTCATCCAGGATTAAACCTAGAAATTTAGTTTGTACTACTCTGTTAATAGGCTGACCTGCTAATCTAAATATTAGGTCCGACTCGTTAACAACTGTATTATTAAGTTTTTGTTTGGAACCCCTGGTTAGGTCTTCCACAACTCCAGTCCCCCGTCATTTTGCACGAAATGAGATCGATGGAGCTGAATTGACTACTGAATCTCGTTACTAACGTTATTTCTGTAACATTAAACACTATTTTCAACAGAAAATGGAACGACAAGTAGCCCAAATCAAGAATACTAGGCATTGAAATTCTACACTCAGGTCTCGGTTGCAAGTAAGTCTCGATCGGTATATCACATATCATGCTTTAACTCTTGTATTAAAGAAGAAGAAAAACAATCTCCGTGGTTAGTTTCATGACAAAAAACAATTTGAACAAATTCCCCACCCCCGTTTTTCAACCCTATTAAAAACAAAGTCTAGCATTTCCCCGACCCCTGAGTGGCAATATTTGCATTCAATCCTCCCGTATTCCCCCACATATCTCCGTGGTTAGCCTGGGGGTCGACCCCTCGGGGAAGCCACTGATAAGTGCATAATATAACCATTTGTTGCTTCGAAAAGGTTTTCACAACATAAGAGGTACTTGAGAAGCAAATGGGATGGAGATATGTATATATAGGTAAGGCTTTTATTTTGGCCGGCATGATCTCCCATAATTTCTCAAGGCGAGCGATGGCTTTGTTTTAGTGACCCACAAACTCTTTCTACCACCGTGAATTTTATTTGCATAAATAAAATTGTTAATCCGCCTTGACGTCACTGGACGGCATTATCGGCTATTGGATTCAGACGTCTCTCTCGGGAGGAACGAACAAGAGACGGCTGGAATTCAGGCTAGAATTATCAATCAATCAACTTTATTAGCATTCCCATATTCATGGATGGTATTACGATTACAATAAAAATCTATCTAGCTAATACGTTTCGCCGCTCAAAGGCTTCATATATATATAGTGTCCTAGTTTTTTACATATAAACGGTTCGACACTATTGAAGAAAAACAAGATCTTGTCAATATCTAGACTGCGAACAGTCCCTTTATTTTTCTTGGTCTCTAGTCACGAAAAACTCGAAAAACGCGCAAAGCATCAAGGTCCGTACTGGGCCTTTAAAGCGATACCCGAGTGAAAAACACATTTGGGCTCAAAAGCATCTTGAAAATCTATTAAAATTTGATAAAACCTTTTCAGAGTTGAGAATGAGCCCCTCAAAGTAGGCCCCGCGAAGACATGGGCGCCGCCATTTTGTTTACATGAATTCCTGTGACGATTCCTGTGACGTTTCATTACGTCACTTCGTCCCCCGGAGTCTTGCGGCTAACTTGTAGCGACTTGTTTTCTTTGTAGAATTTTCACACGCTCGGAATTAGAGTAGATTTTCATCGATACGGCAGAGCAATTTCGTACTAGAACAAAAATATGATGAAGACGATATTGTGAGAGAAGTTCAGAAGACTGGGAGGACGAAGAAAAGCATGTGGAAGGCGAGAATATCAACGAACAACAAAAGGCGGAGGCGACTACCGAGCTAGTGCTATAAAGATTCGCTGTGTGTCTTTGTATGGAACTTGTCAGCCTTAAACACAAGATATTGGCATAGCAATCGAAACTTGTTTAATTTGACCCAGAGAGGTAATCAGGGTGTAGCAAGCCACATAATTTTAATTTCGTTTACCTATATTAAACTGATGTGTTGTGAAACAGCGCGCGCAATCGCGCCAATGCTTTCACACAATTTAATAAGGGAATGGAATTATTTTTGCAATATAATTGCTCCGAGTGTCTCGTTCTTGTGTCATTGCATATATTCTGCTATGTTGGGCTAGTTATGATCGGTTTTTACAGGGAGGTTTTAACTTTTCAGGTGTTTCGTTTCAGTTGCACAAAGCCATGCAGTCAGTACAGATCGAACCGGATAACTCGCAAATTATATAGCTCCAATAATACATAAGTTTCGAAAGCAATGCCAATATCAATATTGTCATAATCTACCTTAGTCTTGCGTTTAAGGCTGACAAGTTCCATACAAAAACACACAGCGAATCTTTACATCATAGCACAACACCAGTTTTGCACTAGCTCGGTAGTCGCCTTTGTTGTTCGTTGATATTAGTCGCGGTTACACAACCCAAGGTAAAAGTTGTTTCCCCAGTAAATTTGATCCTTGGTAAACTTGTCTAGGGTTTCAGTTTACCTAGGGTACACAGGTTACACGGAAGTGTAGGAATTTTCCACCCGAGTGATTTTGGCGGGGATATTCAAACCAGATAAATATTGGCGGGGATATTCAGCTAATGACAAACTGGCGGCGCTTGTTTCGCTGTTAGGGAGACCTTCAGGGATGAAATGAAGGAGTTCTGCACTGTAAGGAGCCACATCAGGTATGAAACTAAAGTTGCCTTGATTCTGATTATTCAGGGTCGCAAGATAGTTGTATCCGTACAATGGAGATGGTCCAGTGTTTGTGTTCTGTTCCTGCCTTCTCTGATGAAATATAAAGTATCCATTGAAGTATTCTTCTTCGTCTGGCTCAGGATTCATTCTAATAAAAGCATAGACTCATCTATTACTACACAAAGCCTAACATAAATAAACATAACTATGCAATTCTTTGTATATTTGATTGATATAGTTCAAATTCAATACTTACATCTTTCTCCGGAACTGCGCCATATTCTCAAAGAGCTTCAAAAGTCAACTAAAAGCACTACCGAGACGAGAGTGATTTCCCTTTTCGGCATAAAGTAAACAAATTTGTCACGAATTTCCCCGCGCTGTCAAAAGACCAAATTTTATTGGCTGAGCCATCTGGGGAGACTGGCGGACCCCTACACTGTAGCTAGGGAGCTGTCATGGGCAATACCATTGTTCTCCTTGACGTCACCATGAAAATTTACCTAGGGAAATTTACTGAGGGTACAATCGGTTACACGCGTTAAATCACTTTACCTAGGTAAATCGGCTATTTACGTAGGTAAATGGGGTTCGTGTAACCACGGCTATTCTCGCCTTCCACATGCTTGTCTTCGTCCTCCCAGTCTTCTGAACTTCTCTCACAATATCGTCTTCATCATATTTTTGTTCTAGTACGAAATTGCTCTGCCGTATCGATGAAAATCTACTCTAATTCCGAGCGTGTGAAAATTCTACAAAGAAAACAAGTCGCTACAAGTTAGCCGCAAGACTCCGGGGGACGAAGTGACGTAATGAAACGTCACAGGAATCGTCACAGGAATTAATGTAAACAAAATGGCGGCGCCCATGTCTTCGCGGGGCCTACTTTGAGGGGCTCGTTCTCAACTCTGAAAAAGTTTTATCAAATTTTAATACATTTTCTGAACAAAGTACATCTGAAAGATGCTTTTGAGCCCAAATGTGTTTTTCACTCGGGTATCCCTTTAAGTAAAATAACCCTCCAAAACATTTGCTTTAGTGCTTATTAATTTTGAATTTCGAAAATTTCGAAGCAAACATTACTCTGGAACTAATTGTATGCAAATCAGTTGACGGTATAAAACTTCACACTTCCGAGGGCTTCCCTTCCGAGATACTGATCTATACGTCTTCGGTTTGAAATGAATAAAAATAACTCCGCACCTTATAATATATATTTGGTAAACATTTCACTGTTCAGAGTAAGTTGAGAATCTGTAGTCAGAATTCAGGGAAATCTGTCACACGTCCGTGCAACCTATACCCTGGGTACCAGAGGTTCTACTGTCTCCATTCTCGAATGTTAGGCGCCGAGGAGCAAAGCGACGAGAGTCGAGGAGAGAAGCGACGAGAACCTCTGGTGGCACGGATAGCCAATCTCACTTCCATGTTCGAATTTGGTACAGAATTTGTACCAGGCTTATTATTGGTTAGTTATAATTAGGAATGATATCCGTCGATATGATTGGCTAGATAACTTAGCGAACGAAAAACTGGTTTTGGATTTACATTTACACAAGACTCCATGCAAAAGTATTTCTCTGAAGCAGTTTCGGAGCGACTTTAGAATACCCTGTCACTTTTGAAGGCACGACCTAAAAAAAACGATGGAACCAAGGTCTTCGGTCATGCTATAAGTATAGTATAGTAATGTCGATGAATTTCAATGAACTTTAAGTATAGTAAAGTGCTGCTACCGCGGTCCGCAGTCCCGCAGTCGATGAATCTCAATGAACTTTAAGTATAGTAAAGTACTGCTACCTAACCCTTAACCCTAAACCCTTGATCTTTTGAGAACGACACAATACTATTTGTGTTGAACATCGCCTAGAAGTCAATGTCAATTAACGTAAATAGAAACCTACGTTTTACATGCGCGCGCAACCACGGACCGCGGTGACAGTACTTTATGGTAGCTAAAAAAGTGACAGGGTATTCTAAAGTCTAGTGGAGCTTCTGTAACATTCAAGTCACTTTTTCCAGAGATCGAAAATCTCAAACCTAAACAAGATGAGTCAATTTTGAAATTCATGCAGAAGATGTTTTTGCTGTGCTGCTTACCGGGTTGGGGAAAGTCTTTGGTGTTTGAAATGATTCCCGCGTTGCGTTCGATTCGTGGTCTGCATTGTCCTCAGAAAGCCACTGTTATAGTTGCGTTTCCTTTAAATTCACTTGTGGAATCACACATTAGAGAGCTGGAGAGTCGAGGAATCAAGGCATGTTCGCTATAAAGCAGGTTTCAGTCCAGGTTTCAGTGGAGTCTTTTGCATTATCTGAATTTCGAACACACAAGTAGTCGGCACGTGTAGCGCAAATCAGTGGTGCGGAAAAGTGTAAACATGTATTTGACAGCTAACAGACGTCAAGACTGCAAAACCGGTTATTCGAGAAATGTGATACTAGTTCGAACATGGAAGTGAGATTGGCTATCCGTGCCACCAGAGGGTTCTCGTCGCTTCGCTCCTCGGCGCCTAACTTTCGCGAATGGAGAGGGTATGCAACCTAGTATTGTTGTGTCAAGAACCAGACAAGTGTGAACCTCTGGCCTCTAGCTCTATGCCACACTAATTCCTTTTGATTGACACCCGAGAAACCTTTTTATAGCAAATTGACTAAACCGAATTATCATTGAGAGGGTTTAGTTATCCACGGAACGCAATAGTTATTGTTATCTGCCCTTTAAAATCATTTGTGGACTCTTTCACGTTGATCTAAATGTATAAGGTCTTCTCAACAACGCGTGCCAAAGCGTAAAACCACAGATGCGTGACAGTGTCACATAGTTTGTCACGCTTGAGGAGTTTAACCAATGAGAGGAAAGCAGTCTCACGATCATTAGTATGCAAACGACGAGAGGAAATGTAATGAATCAGTTCGCTTCTCCTGCGCCGCCACTGAATTCAACCGTGTCATTCATTCTCTTATATATTTCTCTTATTTAATATTTCTCGTTGCGGTAAATGTACTCAAAGTTCGACGAAATTCAAAGCCTTTGTTACAGTTTGGTAGAATTCATACCGTTCGGTAGTCGTGTAAACATTAATGTGAAACCGTTTGAATGCTTATGTTGAACTCTTCGAACATTAATTTAGGGCAAGTCGTTCGAACGCTCAGGACAAGTCGTTCGAGTTTTAAATCAGACCGTTCGAACGCCTGCAGGAAATCGTTCGGAAATTTAGCGTGCCCGTTCGATTTTTTTTTACTGACCGTTCGAACGCTTTGAGGCGTTCGTTGCCCGTTTATTTTGCCGTTCGAACGGGTTTTCGTAAGGTACGTTTTCCCGTATAAAGGAGCATGCACGTGACTGATTTGCTTCATCTGATTGGACAAAATTCTCATTAATTATTCATGAGTTTTTGAAGTAGATATAAACAGAGATCTACTGTGTAAGTTAATCGGTAAAATCAGAAATAAATAAGACACTGTTGATGATGTGACAACTTTCAGGATAGCTAGGTAATGAAAGTTTCATGTACCTAGATATCATCCAAACTTCAGAGCTGAAATAAAGCTTGCGCGCTGTTTATTATTGTAAAATAATAAAAAAGTATATTGAGGTGAAATAAAAACCAACCAAAGCTTGCGCGCTCTTCAGAACAAATGAGATGACTGATCCATTTTAAAAACTGGTTGCAGGGGCCCGTTTCTCGAAAGCCCCGATAACTTAATACCAGACCTTGTAATACCGTTAAAATGGTAATATTGAACTATTTGATCCATAAAAAGTGTCACGGCTGTGTCACGGTAATGTAACGGCCATGTCACGGTAATGTAACGGCCGTGACACGGTAATGTAACGGCCGTGACACGGTAATGTAACGGCCATGTCACGGTAATGTAACGGCCGTGACACGGTATGGTAACGGCCGTGACACGGTAATGTAACGGCAATAAAAGGGACGGCCGTATCACGGTGAAGTAACGGTGAAGTAACGGTATAGGGGATAGGTTCCCGTGAGAAAAAAGTTTAATTTTTATTTCAAAAGTTATTTAGCAATATGATCAGTGAACTTTTGTCAATATGTTTTGGCTCTTAAAAGAGCCGTTTTTGTGTGGAGGTCTTTGTTTCAGTAGCCTGCAGCAATGTCGTCTAGGACCGCTTGGAAGTGATTGTCGTGTCGTCTTTTCCAAATAAATTCGTCGAGGTAACTGGGTAGATTGTTGTAGGGCGTCCCGTTCATCTGTTTAAATTTCCTTTTCACTATACCCCATAGACCCTCTATGGTGTTTGTGTGGACTCCGGTGTTGGGATCGACGAAGTTGCGAGTGGTTGACAGAGAGATGTTGGTATCCTTCGTTGCTGAGTGTTCTGTATGAAGTGAAGTCGTCAGAGTATATGATAGTTCCTGGCATGATGTGTTCGTGAATGATTCTCAGCAGGGTTTCACGGCGGCGGTTGGAAACTCGGACGAGCACTGTCTCCGGTAAAACGCTCTGTAGCTCCAAACACCCACGGTGCTTTACCAGCAATGCGTCCACGATGATACTTCTGTTTATGGCCAAACTTCGATTCATCGATCTCAACAATTATACCAGGGCCTCCAAGGATAACTGGATTGGCTACAAGACTGTTAGAACACACAGTGCGAATGGCTGATAGAATGTTCGTCACTGTGTGTTGAGATATTTCTGTCAAGATGTTAATGCGTCGATTTGAGACATCCACTGACCAAAGATAGATAACTTGTATCCACTTGGACAATGAAATGTTCGAATCTTCAAAAAACGAACCACTTCTGATTGAACGCCATGTTCGGCAAACTGGTTCGGTACATCTCCAAGCTATTTGGTCTGTGACAGAACGTCTCTTTTTGATTTCCATGGTTTCTCCACAAACACAAACTTGTTGTGCTGCGATAACACCATGATTACACAAAAAGTTAAAAACAACTGATCACTATCACATGTTGTACGAACGAGCTCCGCAAAAGCCATTTTTCAGTGAAAAACTGTGTTTAAATTAAAGACTTAACTATATATGATTACACAACGGTTATTATTCTGGCGCGCTGTTTGCAATCCAATTACGAAAAGCTGCTAATTCTCAAAACAATGTGTGTGATAACCGCATTTACCCACACAATGGCTATTATTCTGGTGGCTGTTTGCAATCCAATTACGAAAAGCTGCTAATTCTCAAAACAATATGTGTGAGTACCGCATTTATCCCTTAACCCTTTCACCACTACAGGCCTCAAAAGCGGCCAATATGAAGCATGTATATGGAGGGGGATTCTGGACAAAAATGCAATTTGATCGTTCATGGTATCATAATTCTCAGTGGACCTCAGTGCCATTAGATCGTACTCCAATGCCATTAGATCGTACTCCAATGCCATTAGATCGTACTCCAATGCCATTAGATCGTACTCCAATGCCATTAGATCGTACTCCAATGCCATTAGATCGTACTCCAATGCCATTAGATCGTACTCCAATGCCATTAGATCGTACTACAATGCCATTAGATCGTACTACAATGCCATTAGATCGTACTCCAATGCCATACAACCTACTCTTAGGAAACAGCATTTGATCGTACTTGTCATTCGATCGTACTCGCGATTTGATCGTACTTTCGATCGGCAGGCTCAATTTGAGTCAGCGGCTATTTGTGTGAATTGGCGCGAAGTATTCCTTCACTGCACTCCATGCATAAAACCATAAAGTTGTCTCCTTTTCGTTCTTCTTGAGACCGCAAATCATGAGTGACAAAAAACAGTTGTTAAGAGCTACAGCTGTCATTAAAAAGGCTCTAGAGCAGATTGAAAAAGAAGTCGCCGATCCTTCACTTAGGGAAATTTCAGGAGGAACTACTTCTAGTTCTAGTTCAGCCACGCCGCTGCCAGCTTCAAGTTCAACTTCAACTTCAACTTCAAGACCAAGTGTTATCAGCAACGCACGTGCTTCTGAATCTTCTGCTGAGTTTAGGTAAGACTTGTTTGGTTTTAGAAAAATAATATTTTGTATACACAATAACCAATAACACAGCTCTTAGAGCTCTTTTTACCCATTTTACTAACGGTCAGTGGTCGTGATCTTTTTGAAGTTCTTCTGGCGGAAACTTTTCAGGTTTTCTTGTCTCTTCATTGCACCGAGAACATTCTTAAAGAGTTTTGGATCTTATTTTGCTTCTTTTCCCCCGGATTCTCATTTTCTTTTCACTCATTCAAGCCGTTTACATCGCCCCATGTGATATTTCCGGACCGCCCGCCGTCTTTGACTTTGTTATTGAAAAACCGTGATGTGACTGATGTCCAAATGTTTTAGTTCCCGCTACAACACTCCTATAGGCTATATCCATAAAATAAAACTCCATCTTTATTTTGTGCAGTACAGATGTGAGGTAAAAAGTAGTCCCTTCAAATTTTGCTCGCTGTAAGCTACCGATGGACCACTTGAATTTATTTATTTTTTTGAGGGGGGGGGGGGGGGGGGGGAGGGTACAATGTTGCTTTTTTCAGGTGCTCGATTTTTTTCTGTGACCATTTTTTCTTCTAGCCAATAAAATGGTGTCTTCGTGTAATAAGTTCACTGAAACAATCCAGGGAGTACTTCTTGTGGCACCTCAGAGGACCAAGGTTAGAGATATTGGGTGGTCTTGGCAGCGGTGCTTCCATTTGGTAAATCAAAGACCAAAAAGTCACGTTCTGGTGGCTTTTAAGAGTACGATGGGATGGCTCAGTAAAAGGGACCAATCAGAATGGGTCTCTATGTTCACCCATGTTTGTTTTAAATAATACTTGAAGCATAAACAGATGTCATAAAGAACAAGAGTGGGTGTGTTACTCACATCTGACACGATCATTATTCAACTACTTTCAATATTATTGAAATTTCAGACGCATATTCCCAGGCTTATGCTCAAGCCTAGTTACACCACCACCACCTACTGCTAACATTACTTCAAAGCCTGCTCCTTTGCTCAATTTTGGAAATTTTTCAGTCAGAAATACCTCCACTTCATTGTGGTCAGCATATTTATTTGGAAAGACCAACTTGGCCTTTCCCAGGCCAGCCATATTCAAAATATGCAGTCTTTCTCGACTTGGCGTTGTACTTGTGTTTTGGCGGGCCAAGACACAGAATGTGTGCGTCCAAGTATCCAATGGCTTAAAATGCCCTGCAGCAGGCTCTCTTTTTCTTTTTTGGGGGGCTGGTAGGTTGGAGCAACATGGCCAGGCCTTGTAACTAACTTGAATTTAAATTCAAGTGGTCCATCGGTAGCTTACAGCGAGCAAAATTTGAAGGGACTACTTTTTACCTCACATCTGTACTGCACAAAATAAAGATGGAGTTTTATTTTATGGATATAGCCTATAGGAGTGTTGTAGCGGGAACTAAAACATTTGGACATCAGTCACATCACGGTTTTTCAATAACAAAGTCAAAGACGGCGGGCGGTCCGGAAATATCACATGGGGCGATGTAAACGGCTTGAATGAGTGAAAAGAAAATGAGAATCCGGGGGAAAAGAAGCAAAATAAGATCCAAAACTCTTTAAGAATGTTCTCGGTGCAATGAAGAGACAAGAAAACCTGAAAAGTTTCCGCCAGAAGAACTTCAAAAAGATCACGACCACTGACCGTAAGTAAAATGGGTAAAAAGAGCTCTAAGAGCTGTGTTATTGGTTATTGTGTATACAAAATATTATTTTTTTTAAACCAAACAAGTCTTACCTAAACTCAGCAGAAGATTCAGAAGCACGTGCGTTGCTGATAACACTTGGTCTTGAAGTTGAAGTTGAACTTGAAGCTGGCAGCGGCGTGGCTGAACTAGAACTAGAAGTAGTTCCTCCTGAAATTTCCCTAAGTGAAGGATCGGCGACTTCTTTTTCAATCTGCTCTAGAGCCTTTTTAATGACAGCTGTAGCTCTTAACAACTGTTTTTTTGTCACTCATGATTTGCGGTCTCAAGAAGAACGAAAAGGAGACAACTTTATGGTTTTATGCATGGAGTGCAGTGAAGGAATACTTCGCGCCAATTCACACAAATAGCCGCTGACTCAAATTGAGCCTGCCGATCGAAAGTACGATCAAATCGCGAGTACGATCGAATGACAAGTACGATCAAATGCTGTTTCCTAAGAGTAGGTTGTATGGCATTGGAGTACGATCTAATGGCATTGTAGTACGATCTAATGGCATTGGAGTACGATCTAATGGCATTGGAGTACGATCTAATGGCATTGGAGTACGATCTAATGGCGTTGGAGTACGATCTAATGGCATTGGAGTACGATCTAATGGCATTGGAGTACGATCTAATGGCATTGGAGTACGATCTAATGGCATTGTAGTACGATCTAATGGCATTGGAGTACGATCTAATGGCATTGGAGTACGATCTAATGGCATTGGAGTACGATCTAATGGCATTGGAGTACGATCTAATGGCACTGGAGTACGATCTAATGGCACTGGAGTACGATCTAATGGCATTGGAGTACGATCTAATGGCATTGGAGTACGATCTAATGGCATTGGAGTACGATCTAATGGCATTGGAGTACGATCTAATGGCATTGGAGTACGATCTAATGGCACTGGAGTACGATCTAATGGCATTGGAGTACGATCTAATGGCATTGGAGTACGATCTAATGGCATTGGAGTACGATCTAATGGCATTGGAGTACGATCTAATGGCACTGGAGTACGATCTAATGGCACTGGAGTACGATCTAATGGCATTGGAGTACGATCTAATGGCATTGCACACTGATAATTATTATACCATGAACGATCAAATTGCATTTTTGTCCAGAATCCCCCTCCATACATTTACCTGGGAAAAAATATTGCATCAAACCTAGACATGCTGGACATACCAAGGGCACCCAACGAGTACTTTTTGAAATTCGTTTGAAACCAGTTGTCTGCAGCTTATCTATGTCTTTTGACGTATTCTAGAAAGCTATTAGCTGTTCGGATTTTCTAGGTGGAAATCGCGTCAACCGAAAATACTATGGCAAAATATTGCCGGCCTACGAATTTGTTAGTAGTCTAGAACATAACAAGAATTTTCAAGCCCAAGTAACTTCATGTTGCAACGTTTTGTGGAGGTACGAATTTTTTAGGGATTCTTTTTTCCTGTTCTGACTCTATTGTGAGACGAATTGGGACGCACGAATATTTTAGGGGAAACCTTTTAGTCTCTCTTTTCTTCTATAATTTTCTAGGGATTGAAAACAAATTTTCTAGCCAGTATTTCAGAAAAAAAGTTTCTAGGGGGGAAATTTTTTTTAAATCCGAACGTTTTAGGCTAACTTACTCTCCCGAACAGCTTTTTAACCGAAAACTTCGTTGGGTGCCCTTGGACATACGATGTTGCGATACTATTTCAAGGGACGAATAACTTCAAAGTCAGAGCTATAATAGGGATCGCCTGACTCTCCCACTTTGGAGAAAAAAACGCATTTGTTTTGGAGATCGCTGTTCGTTTATTCGATTTTTGCGAATTTTGAGTTGCTGAAAATCGGCTCAAGAAAACCTTCCCATTCGCACTTGAAATCAAAATCAAACACAAAATAACCACTCAGTCGTTACAGTACCTTGTTTAATCTTTCCAATCAGCAGGTTTGTTTGTACAAAATACACCTAGCGACTGTGAAGCGTGCTATTCTTAATGCTGCACTTCTCTCCATGTTTTCCTGCTCCCAATTGCATGCTGGGTAATCAACAAAAAATTCACAAGAGTACCCCCCTCTGGGACTCCTGTAGGATTTTTTTTTTTAGTCTTTTACCCCTACAACCAAGAGCGGTGATTTGGACTCAAGCCGTTGCTTTAAAGTGACAAAAACACATCCTAATAGGTTGAGCAGGGGGAAAAGACAACCAACTGCAGGATTTCAAGGATTTCAGTGAAGAATTATTTCATGTGTCTCAAAGCACAAACACAACAGAAAAATCCTGTGAAACCACTCACAAGCAAACCAAGTACTTTTCAGACGTCATCAGACTTAACGATGTCCTCTTGCTCTTACAGTGGCTTATTTGTCAAAAATTAGAGCACATTTCGTTGGAAATCCTACAGAAGAAAGCATACTTACCGCCGACGAGTCCAATGAAATTCTGCCGAATGGCATCATGGGGAAAGTTTGAGCCCTTGGTTTAAAAAGTCAGCAGTATTTAACTACCCCGGGCAAGCCAAACTGGAACTGAGGGTTGAGTTTGCACTCTGCATTTCACCAATTCAGCCCAAACACTTCCAGTGGTGAAAGGGTTAAATGCTAATGAGGTGTTTAAGATAGAGCATAAAAGGAAAGGGAATCAGTCAGTGCAATCACACTTCTCGAAGGACTAGAAACTTAACAGCAATTTCAAAAAGCAATTTCAAAATGTCTCATCGCCGTATCACGAACTGCACCGTCTGTTCAGAAACTGGTCACACTAGATATCATTGCCAAAGTCTCTATTCATCTTGTGGCAATGACGGTTAGTTGACGGTGATGTGACGGTTGGTTGACGGTGATGTGACGGTTAGTTGACGGGCGTCACATTTATTGTGTTTTTACCGTGTCACGGCCGTTAGTTTACCGTGTCACGGCCGTTAGTTTACCGTGTCACGGCCGTTAGTTTACCGTGTCACGGCCGTTACATTACCGTGACACGGCCGTCACTAACGGCCGTGACACGGCCGTGACACTTTTTATGGATCAAATAGTTCAATATTACCGTTAAAAATAATAAAAACGTATTGCTTACCGGGCCCGGTAAGTTATCAAGTTATCGGGGCTTTCGAGAAATGGGCCCCTGGCCGTAGCTAGCAGGGAGACAAGCGGTGTATCTGCCAAACCCCCACCCCCCCCCCCCCCCCAAAAAAAAGCTAGAATAATAGAAACTTGGGATTAGAAAATACTCGCTTAACCATTTGGGGAGTTTTACATGTTTTACGCATGTAACCTATCTGAAATAGCTGAAAATGGCATTTCAGAGCTTCTATATTTCAAAATTAAAAAAACACCTATATGTTCGTTCCTGGGCCTTCCCTGATCGACATATTGAGATTGTAACGCCTAATTACCGCGAGAAAGGTCTCATTTCGTTGGCAGAATGCCCAGTAAAATATGAAGTGATCGACATCTTGGAATTAACGTGGGAAAGGTCTCCTTACAGTTACACGTGTGTACTTCGGATCGGAATAACCCTGCTAGCAGGGTTGATCGGAATGATCTCGGAAAGCAGCCATAAAATTTCACGAAGAACACACACTCGATCAAATACTTGTAAATAAGAGTAAACGGATTATAATTCTACTTTAGAATTGAGGTACAATTTTAAACTATACATTTGTATTTGTGATTTATTACACTCACCAGTATTTTATTCTGCCTTCGATACTCATCCCCTTCAAGAACCGTTCAACGCTAGACTTCGGCGTGAGACATGTTTGCGACATTGTTGCGAGTCAAGTGGCCAAATATTCCCGGGAAACCAAACCTTTTGTGCAATACAGAACCTTGTTCTGATTTTTCTGCCGCAGCTCTGAATGCTCACAGTGCCTCAAACTCGTCCCCGAGGCTTCCTCGCTCGTATTCCGTACAGCATACGATTTGATATTGATTGATTTTTTGCTAACGGCTGGCTAGCCATCATTCGCCCACACGCAAACTCGTTCCTGCGCATGTGCGCATCCACGAGTTAAAAAATACTAAGATATTGACTAGACTGCGAACAACTTATGTCATCAAATAACTTTTTCCTGAGATCAGCATATGAAGGAAGACAAAATATTTTTCTCTTTGTTGCATGTTGAATACATGCTTGCATTATCCCTTTGGGATCAATTAGGAGTTCTATAAATACCACTCCTTCATACGTTCATACCACTTGACGTCGCATTTCAGCAACGGCCTTAGTTTTTTCTTGACATATAGCTCTCTTTTAGTTTGAGTTAATAGTACGTAACAGTAACTGGGTATGTATACAATTGCAATAACTTGTAATAAACGATGCTGTCAGCTGTGCGGCTGTCAGCTGTGCGGAAATATTGTTCTTAAAAGTATATTAATAGGAAGCTTTAACCTTTAGACTCCAGAGGTAGAGGTGAATTTGCACTGGTTTGGAGAATACGTTTCCGGGTTTCCTCAACTGGGTTTATTTTTATCCCGGTTTTTCGTATCCGGCAATTCACCATCTAAAATCAAGCTCAGAATTGTACTATTATTGTACCGGACTACTGTTATTAGTTATAACACCAATTACTGCTGTAACTTGAATGTAATAAACGATGCTGTCAGCTATGCGGCTCCCTCCAAACGTTGTTATCATTATTCATATGCAGAAAATAGAAATACTTTCTATTTGGCTGAGCGTAGCGAAAGAAAATAGAAGTGATTTCAGTCTTCAATATCTGTTGACAGACAGCACTGGCAGGTTCTGGACTCTTGTCCTACGTAGATAACATCATACCGCAATACTTCTCAATGAACCCGACAAAAGTTACTGCAAACAGGCTCAATTCTTTGAAAATAAACAAAAGCTTGAATCGAACTTACCTGAATGAGTTCAATTACCAGCTCATAATCCCTCACTTCCCATGCTTCAGCAATTTTTTTTCTTAATTCATCTTCTTTGCTGAAATCCACCGCCAAGCTTCCCACCGAGAAATTATAGCTATCGACAAACGGCCAAGATTTCGGGACTTGAGAAAGCGGCCAGTATAAACTTGAATCCGTTAGGGTGCTGACATCCACTGTTGAATTCCATACCTCTTTTACCCCACTCATCTCAGATCGATTATTACCTGTTACCAGATTTCCTAAACACAGTTGAACAAGTTATCGAGAAATCAACATACAAGTCGTTAGTAACGAACATATATTGCGCAGCTCAGCAAGAATTCTTGGCGCGCACCATTTGCCTGTGCGCGTACCAAAAAGTAGGAAATATTCAAAGGTTTTACGAACCTCTTTTTAAAAGATCAAATAGCTTGAAATTGCCGAGTATGTAATTCCTAAAACGCGACAGGAAAAAGGAGCAGCTATAAAGCTAGAACCGATCGCTCCCAAATCCATTCAAGAAATTGAGCAGCAACAAGATGGAAGTGATCTACAAGCTAGGATCTCGAGGCTACCACGCCAGCGCTAACATTTTCCACGGCAAGATGAGAGTTCACATTCGAAAGTACATTCAAGGCCAAAACAAGAAATTTCCCACCAAGGAGGGAATTGCTTTGACAGTCGACGAGTGGATCAACCTCAAAGATATTATGAATGAACTAGACGATCTTCTAAACTTTAGGGGTTAAAGAGAGTACCGAATTACACATACTTATACGAAATGGGGAGCTTATCAGAATGGGAGATTATCGCCGACTTACCAGCACTAGTTCTTCTCTGCTGTCAACTGTGCTCAGATCGGGGCTCAGCTTGCACCTCTCGGAAGAGTGTTCTGATTGGCTCATGCATTTCTAATTTAAAAGTGACACGTACAAGGAACGTTATTTATGGCAAATTCAGTTCATGGCAAAGGCCACTTCAGAGAGGGTTGTTGAGGATACGAAGGATACTGTGAGCGTCGTGAGGGCAGTTGTGAAGGTCGTGGCGGCCGCCGTAAGCGTCGCAAGGGTTGTGGTGGTCGTACCGTACCGGTTGTGGTGGTCGCAAAGATTGTGGCGGTCGTACCGGTTGTGGCGGTTGTGGCGGTCGTACCGGTTGTGGCGGTTGTGGCGGTCGTACCGGTTGTGGCGGTTGTGGCGGTCGTACCGGTTGTGGTGGTCGCAAGGGTTGTCTTAAAGGTGTAATCTAAAATACAGGTTATTAAACTGTGCTTGGTCACTAGGCGGGACACTAGCCCTCTTAAGCTGTACAAGAAAATAGGAGCTGGAAAATAGTCTTCGCGAAGCTTTCTTTATCAGTTCATAATGTCAGCGTTCCAGGTAAGATCTAGTAGCTTGGCATTGGAAACAGTTTCCACCAAACCCCAAACTCTCCTTTTCCAAAACACTCTGCTCACAAAACTTATACAATCCGTGAATAGTAATAAAATAATCAAATCGTTGCCGGAAACTGAATCAATAGGTATTTTACACTGCGTTGTTAGTGATCTCAGTATAACCTTTTTACAATATTATCCCATTCCAACTCAGCTCAATGGGTGTGTCCATATTCTAACAAAAATGGTCACATCCATTCGACGTCTAATCACCGCTCAATAATTATTTGCCCTACATACAAAATAGTCGTATCCAATCAGCGTCCATTATTTTGTTGCCCTGAATCTTGTAAAGCAATTCATTAGAAATCCACAAACCTTATGCAAACATTTGTAATATCAAATAATAACCTCACTGTTAAAGTTGTCAAGGGTTTATATTTGTTGTAGGCCTAGCTACATAATTCCGGAATTTTTTAAAGAATTTTAGACATCGAAAAGAATTTTAGAAAATCTCGGGAATTTTAGAACAAAATTGATATTTTTGAGAATTTTAGGCGCTTTTGCAGTTTTCCACAAGCAAAACGTTGAGAAAACGTACAATTTTGAATTCCTGCTGACCAAGAGAGGGCTCCCCGGCTCATTCTCACAGCAGTGTCTACAGTACAACAAATCAGCGGCTTTTCCATAACAGAAGCGTCCACAGTGCAACCGATCAGCGGTTTCTCACTTTAATGTTGTATTACACAACTGACAACTCTGGGTTGTGTCTTCATGATATACACTCATCAAATAGGACAACTCACCAATGTAGTTATACACTGATGTGTTGTGCATTCATGACCTTCGTCACAAAGGCACACTAAGGCACTAAAGCGATGACGCACACCAAGGAATTGACGCACTGAAGCACTGACGTACTGAAGCACTGACGTACTAAAGTACTGAAGCAGTGAGCACTGATTCACTGACGCACTGACGCACTGACGTACTAAAGCACTGACGCATTGTAGCACTAAAGCACTGAAGCACTATAGCACTGAAGCAATATAGCACTGAAGCACTGAAGCACTGAAGCATTGAAGCATTGAAGCATTGTAGCACTGAAGCACTAAAGCATTGTAGCACTGAAGCACTGACGCACTGAAGCACGGACGCACTGTAGCACTGACGCATTGTAGCACTGTAGCACTGTAGCAATACAGCACTGAAGCACTGAAGCACTGAAGCACTGAAGCACTGACGCATTGTAGCACTGAAGCACTGAAGCACTGAAACACTGACGCACTGAAGCACTATAGCACTGTAGCACTGAAGCACTGACGCATTGTAGCACTGAAGCAGTCAGTGCTTTAGTACGTCAGTGCTTCAGTGCTTCAGTGCTTCAGTGCTTCAGTGCTTCAGTGCTTCAGTGCTTCAGTGCTACAATGCGTCAGTGCTTCAGTGCTTCAGTGCTTCAGTGCTACAATGCGTCAGTGCTTTAGTACGTCAGTGCTTCAGTGCTTCAGTGCTTCAGTGCTACAATGCGTCAGTGCTTTAGTACGTCAGTGCTTCAGTGCTTCAGTGCTTCAGTGCTTCAGTGCTACAATGCGTCAGTGCTTCAGTGCTTCAGTGCGTCCGTGCTTCAGTGCGTCAGTACTTCAGTGCTAGAATGCTTTAGTACGTCAGTGCTTCAGTGCTTCAGTGCTTTAGTGCTTCAGTGCTTTAGTGCTTCAGTGCTTTAGTACGTCAGTGCTTCAGTGCTTCAGTGCCTTAGTGCTTCAGTGCTTCAGTTCTATAGTGCTTCAGTGCTCAGTGCTTCAGTGCTACAGTGCTTCAGTGCTTTAGTGCTTCAGTGCTATAGTGCTTCAGTGCTATAGTGCTTCAGTGCTTCAGTGCTCACTGCTTCAGTGCTTTAGGACGTCAGTGCTTTAGTGCTACAATGCGTCAGCGCTTTAGTACGTCAGTGCGTCAGTGCGTCAGTGAATCAGTGCTCACTGCTTCAGTACTTTAGTACGTCAGTGCTTCAGTGCGTCAGTTCCTTGGTGTGCGTCAGCGCTTTAGTGCCTTAGTGTGCCTTTGTGACGAAGGTCATGAATGCACAACACATCAGTGTATAACTACATTGGTGAGTTGTCCTATTTGGTGAGTGTATATCATGAAGACACAACCCAACTCTGTACTGCAAAATCTGCACTGAAAATGGCAGATTCGGATTCCAGTGAGCCATCTACAAGCTCAGTACAGTCAGATACTAGAGAAAAACAAGTAGTTTCATTGCTAGACCGTCTAAAACAGCCTGATAGTAGTGATTTGTCAAGAAGAAAAATCACTGCAAACAAAGGCGGACAAGGAGGAAATCGGCGAACCGTTCGACCTAAGAACGAGAAGACCAACTACGAACCACAGGTATCAGCCAAGAAACGGCTAGAAGAGTTTAAAAATGAGTCTTTTAAAGTGGCGAGCGATACAATTCTCTTCTGTCAGTCGTGTAAAGAAGAAATCTCTGTGAAGAATTCAATTATAAAAGGTCACATCTCAAGTAAAAAGCACACCATTAACAAAGATAAGCTTTCCAAAACAAGCAAACGAGAGATAGATATCGCTGAGGCATTGGGCAAGTTTGACAAGGAGCACCATCCAAAGGGGGAAACGTTGCCCACGGCTACCAGAGTGTACAGAGTAAAGGTAGTACAAGCCTTTTTGAAGAGCGGGACTCCCCTTAGCCGACTCGAATACTTTCGAGATATCTTCCCATAAGCCACTCAGTCAAACATGCGACAGCTCATCCCTTTAATCCTTGAAGAAGAGCACAAATCGATCGCCAAAGAGCTCTTTGGAAAGGACGTGTCAATAGTTTTTGATGGCACCACTAGAGATGGGGAAGCTCTAGCTGTATTGGTCCGCTATGTCCAAGACTGGGAAGTCAAGATGCGCCTTGTGCGCTTCCAGTTGGTCAAGAGCTCAGTTAATGGCGATGAATTGGCAAGGATCATCATAGAAGTTCTTCACCGGAAGCTAGACGTCCTACACAAAAACCTAGTTGCTGCCATGAGGGATCGAGCCCCGGTTAACACGAAGGCCCTCAGAACGGTGTCTATTTTATACCCAGAAATGATGGACATCGGGTGTATCTCGCACTTCCTGGACCGTGTTGGCTCCAAGTGTGTCACCCCAGTGCTAATTTCATATTCACCACCAGCATGAAAGCAAGACGGGTTTCAAAGGCCTCACAGGACGGGGATGCCACGTTACAACTCCACTAGGTGGTGGAGCCTCTGGGAATGTATCAAAGTAGTCTTTGAGGAATGGAGGCATGTCCCTGCGTTCTTACAAAGTGACGAAGCGTTTGCACAAGTGTCACGCCAGAAGCTAACAGATGCCCTGCAACAATCTCCAGCACAACTGAGAATAGAGATGGCAGGCTTAATGGAGCTAGAGAGGTTTGTTAAAGCCACCTACACTCTAGAAGGGGATGGTAGCCTAGTCTTCATTGCTCATGAGAAGCTTGAGCAGCTTAAAGCATTCATTGCAGTCGGGAACTATGCGACCCTGACAGCTACAGCACAAGAGCTCTTCCCTCTTAGCCCTCCTCAACAACAGCAGTGGTACAACTACGGGCTCCACCAATGTCTCCTGCCTGCATTTGGATATTTCCTTAACACATTGGCAAGTGAACCAACCGTGTCGCGGTCTGTCGCTCTCTTCAAAGCCACACAGCTCTTCAGCCCAAGATACGTGAAGATATCAAGGCCAACTGCCAACGATGTCGACTGCATACTAGCTGTGCCTTTCCTGAGTGCAAATAATGTGGTGCAGTCTCTGCAACACTTCTCAATGAACCCGACAAAAGTTACTGCAAACAGGCTCAATTCTTTGAAAATAAACAAAAGCTTGAATCGAACTTACCTGAATGAGTTCAATTACCAGCTCATAATCCCTCACTTCCCATGCTTCAGCAATTTTTTTCTTAATTCATCTTCTTTGCTGAAATCCACCGCCAAGCTTCCCACCGAGAAATTATAGCTATCAACAAACGGCCAAGATTTCGGGACTTGAGAAAGCGGCCAGTATAAACTTGAATCCGTTAGGGTGCTGACATCCACTGTTGAATTCCATACCTCTTTTACCCCACTCATCTCAGATCGATTATTACCTGTTACCAGATTTCCTAAACACAGTTGAACAAGTTATCGAGAAATCAACATACAAGTCGTTAGTAACGAACATATATTGCGCAGCTCAGCAAGAATTCTTGGCGCGCGCTATTTGCCTGTGCGCGTACCAAAAAGTAGGAAATATTCAAAGGTTTTACGAACCTCTTTTTAAAAGATCAAATAGCTTGAAATTGCCGAGTATGTAATTCCTAAAACGCGACAGGGAAAAAATCCCGAGTCGCCGTTAACAATACCCCGACGGGACGAAGCTTGTAAGTTTACGAAATCGTGCATCTTACATTATTAAAGGACTAAACTTTAGGGGTTAAAGAGAGTACCGAATTACACATACTTATACGAAATGGGGAGCTTATCAGAATGGGAGATTATCGCCGACTTACCAGCACTAGTTCTTCTCTGCTGTCAACTGTGCTCAGATCGGGGCTCAGCTTGCACCTCTCGGAAGAGTGTTCTGATTGGCTCATGCATTTCTAATTTAAAAGTGACACGTACAAGGAACGTTATTTATGGCAATTTCAGGTCATGGCAAAGGCCACTTCAGAGAGGGTTGTTGAGGATACGAAGGATACTGTGAGCGTCGTGAGGGCAGTTGTGAAGGTAAGTTGCTGCCATGAGGGATCGAGCCCCGGTTAACACGAAGGCTCTCAGAACGGTGTCTATTTTATACCCAGAAATGATGGACATCGGGTGTATCTCGCACTTCCTGGACCGTGTTGGCTCCAAGTGTGTCACCCCAGCGCTAAGCCCTTTCATGTCCTCCTGGAATTTCATATTCACCACCAGCATGAAAGCAAGACGGGTTTTCAAAGGCCTCACAGGACGGGAGATGCCACGTTACAACTCCACTAGGTGGTGGAGCCTCTGGGAATGTATCAAAGTAGTCTTTGAGGAATGGAGGCATGTCCCTGCGTTCTTACAAAGTGACGAAGCGTTTGCACAAGTGTCACGCCAGAAGCTAACAGATGCCCTGCAACAATCTCCAGCACAACTGAGAATAGAGATGGCAGGCTTAATGGAGCTAGAGAGGTTTGTTAAAGCCACCTACACTCTAGAAGGGGATGGTAGCCTAGTCTTCATTGCTCATGAGAAGCTTGAGCAGCTTAAAGCATTCATTGCAGTCGGGAACTATGCGACCCTGACAGCTACAGCACAAGAGCTCTTCCCTCTTAGCCCTCCTCAACAACAGCAGTGGTACAACTACGGGCTCCACCAATGTCTCCTGCCTGCATTTGGATATTTCCTTAACACATTGGCAAGTGAACCAACCGTGTCGCGGTCTGTCGCTCTCTTCAAAGCCACACAGCTCTTCAGCCCAAGATACGTGAAGATATCAAGGCCAACTGCCAACGATGTCGACTGCATACTAGCTGTGCCTTTCCTGAGTGCAAATAATGTGGTGCAGTCTCTGCAACACTTCTCAATGAACCCGACAAAAGTTACTGCAAACAGGCTCAATTCTTTGAAAATAAACAAAAGCTTGAATCGAACTTACCTGAATGAGTTCAATTACCAGCTCATAATCCCTCACTTCCCATGCTTCAGCAATTTTTTTCTTAATTCATCTTCTTTGCTGAAATCCACCGCCAAGCTTCCCACCGAGAAATTATAGCTATCAACAAACGGCCAAGATTTCGGGACTTGAGAAAGCGGCCAGTATAAACTTGAATCCGTTAGGGTGCTGACATCCACTGTTGAATTCCATACCTCTTTTACCCCACTCATCTCAGATCGATTATTACCTGTTACCAGATTTCCTAAACACAGTTGAACAAGTTATCGAGAAATCAACATACAAGTCGTTAGTAACGAACATATATTGCGCAGCTCAGCAAGAATTCTTGGCGCGCGCTATTTGCCTGTGCGCGTACCAAAAAGTAGGAAATATTCAAAGGTTTTACGAACCTCTTTTTAAAAGATCAAATAGCTTGAAATTGCCGAGTATGTAATTCCTAAAACGCGACAGGGAAAAAATCCCGAGTCGCCGTTAACAATACCCCGACGGGACGAAGCTTGTAAGTTTACGAAATCGTGCATCTTACATTATTAAAGGACTAAACTTTAGGGGTTAAAGAGAGTACCGAATTACACATACTTATACGAAATGGGGAGCTTATCAGAATGGGAGATTATCGCCGACTTACCAGCACTAGTTCTTCTCTGCTGTCAACTGTGCTCAGATCGGGGCTCAGCTTGCACCTCTCGGAAGAGTGTTCTGATTGGCTCATGCATTTCTAATTTAAAAGTGACACGTACAAGGAACGTTATTTATGGCAAATTCAGTTCATGGCAAAGGCCACTTCAGAGAGGGTTGTTGAGGATACGAAGGATACTGTGAGCGTCGTGAGGGCAGTTGTGAAGGTCGTGGCGGCCGCCGTAAGCGTCGCAAGGGTTGTGGTGGTCGTACCGTACCGGTTGTGGTGGTCGCAAAGATTGTGGCGGTCGTACCGGTTGTGGCGGTTGTGGCGGTCGTACCGGTTGTGGTGGTCGCAAGGGTTGTCTTAAAGGTGTAATCTAAAATACAGGTTATTAAACTGTGCTTGGTCACTAGGCGGGACATTAGCCCTCTTAAGCTGTACAAGAAAATAGGAGCTTGAAAATAGTCTTCGCGAAGCTTTCTTTATCAGTTCACTAATGTCAGCGTTCCAGGTAAGATCTAGTAGCTTGGCATTGGAAACAGTTTCCACCAAACCCCAAACTCTCCTTTTCCAAAACACTCTGCTCACAAAACTTATACAATCCGTGAATAGTAATAAAATAATCAAATCGTTGCCGGAAACTGAATCAATAGGTATTTTACACTGCGTTGTTAGTGATCTCAGTATAACCTTTTTACAATATTATCCCATTCCAACTCAGCTCAATGGGTGTGTCCATATTCTAACAAAAAATGGTCACATCCATTCGACGTCTAATCACCGCTCAATAATTATTTGCCCTACATACAAAATAGTCGTATCCAATCAGCGTCCATTATTTTATTGCCCTGAATCCTGTAAAGCAATTCATTAGAAATCCACTAACCTTATGCAAACATTTGTAATATGAAATAATAACCTCACTGTTAAAATTAACAAGGGTTTATATTTGTTGCAAATAAAGATACAGAAATCTATATTTGCAAATATATTTCATTTGAGGTACTGGCCGTGCTACTGGTCAATTATGTTTCTCTTTCTGTTCTTCTTTCTATTCTTCTCTATCTTTGTAATTTTATTTGAACTTTCTCCAGGTATTTGTAACAGAGAAATGTTGTTCTTCCATGGCCTAGAAGCTTGGACGAAAAATACACGAATGTCCAAGCGAGTTACCACCGCTTTCGTTGCTACTGATGGCGCGAGACCAAAGTCGCGACGTCTAGTTTGCATTGGGCTTCCGCGTAGCAATGTAGACGTATTTAAACTATACAATGTAGACAATTTTAAACTATACATTTGTATTTGTGATTTATTACACTCACCAGTATTTTATTCTGCCTTCGATACTCATCCCCTTCAAGAACCGTTCAACGCTAGACTTCGGCGTGAGACATGTTTGCGACATTGTTGCGAGTCAAGTGGCCAAATATTCCCGGGAAACCAAACCTTTTGTGCAATACAGAACCTTGTTCTGATTTTTCTGCCGCAGCTCTGAATGCCACTCGCCCGACAGCTCACAGTGCCTCAAACTCGTCCCCGAGGCTTCCTCGCTCGTATTCCGTACAGCATACGATTTGATATTGATTGATTTTTTGCTAACGGCTGGCTAGCCATCATTCGCCCACACGCAAAAACTCGTTCCTGCGCATGTGCGCATCCACGAGTTAAAAAATAGAGGGACTAAGATTGACTAGACTGCGAACAACTTATGTCATCAAATAACTTTTTCCTGGGATCAGCATATGAAGCAAGACAAAGTGATTTCCGTCTTCAATATCTGTTGACAGACAGCACTGGCAGGTTCTGGACTCTTGTCCTACGTAGATAACATCATACCGCAACAGTTCTCAATGAACCCGACAAAAGTTACTGCAAACAGGCTCAATTCTTTGAAAATAAACAAAAGCTTGAATCGAACTTACCTGAATGAGTTCAATTACCAGCTCATAATCCCTCACTTCCCATGCTTCAGCTATTTTTTTCTTAATTCATCTTCTTTGCTGAAATCCACCGCCAAGCTTCCCACCGAGAAATTATAGCTATCAACAAACGGCCAAGATTTCGGGACTTGAGAAAGCGGCCAGTATAAACTTGAATCCGTTAGGGTGCTGACATCCACTGTTGAATTCCATACCTCTTTTACCCCACTCATCTCAGATCGATTATTACCTGTTACCAGATTTCCTAAACACAGTTGAACAAGTTATCGAGAAATCAACATACAAGTCGTTAGTAACGAACATATATTGCGCAGCTCAGCAAGAATTCTTGGCGCGCGCTATTTGCCTGTGCGCGTACCAAAAAGTAGGAAATATTCAAAGGTTTTACGAACCTCTTTTTAAAAGATCAAATAGCTTGAAATTGCCGAGTATGTAATTCCTAAAACGCGACAGGGAAAAAATCCCGAGTCGCCGTTAACAATACCCCGACGGGACGAAGCTTGTAAGTTTACGAAATCGTGCATCTTACATTATTAAAGGACTAAACTTTAGGGGTTAAAGAGAGTACCGAATTACACATACTTATACGAAATGGGGAGCTTATCAGAATGGGAGATTATCGCCGACTTACCAGCACTAGTTCTTCTCTGCTGTCAACTGTGCTCAGATCGGGGCTCAGCTTGCACCTCTCGGAAGAGTGTTCTGATTGGCTCATGCATTTCTAATTTAAAAGTGACACGTACAAGCAACGTTATTTATGGCAAATTCAGTTCATGGCAATTTCAGTTCATGGCAAAGGCCACTTCAGAGAGGGTTGTTGAGGATACGAAGGATACTGTGAGCGTCGTGAGGGCAGTTGTGAAGGTCGTGGCGGCCGTAAGCATCGCAAGGGTTGTGGCGGTCGTACCGTACCGGTTGTGGCGGTCGCAACGGTTGTGGCGGTCGTACCGGTTGTGGTGGTCGCAAGGGTTGTCTTAAAGGTGTAATCTAAAATACAGGTTATTAAACTGTGCTTGGTCACTAGGCGGGACATTAGCCCTCTTAAGCTGTACAAGAAAATAGGAGCTGGAAAATAGTCTTCGCGAAGCTTTCTTTATCAGTTCACTAATGTGAGCGTTCCAGGTAAGATCTAGTAGCTTGGCATTGGAAACAGTTTCCACCAAATCCCAAACTCTCCTTTTCCAAAACACTCTGCTCACAAAACTTATACAATCCGTGAATAGTAATAAAATAATCAAATCGTTGCCGGAAACTGAATCAATAGGTATTTACACTGCGTTGTTAGTGATCTCAGTATAACCTTTTTACAATATTATCCCATTCCAACTCAGCTCAATGGGTGTGTCCATATTCTAACAAAAAATGGTCACATCCATTCGACGTCTAATCACCGCTCAATAATTATTTGCCCTACATACAAAATAGTCGTATCCAATCAGCGTCCATTATTTTATTGCCCTGAATCCTGTAAAGCAATTCATTAGAAATCCACAAACCTTATGCAAACATTTGTAATATGAAATAATAACCTCACTGTTAAAGTTGTCAAGGGTTTATATTTGTTGCAAATAAAGATACAGAAATCTATATTTGCAAATATATTTCATTTGAGGTACTGGCCGTGCTACTGGTCAATTATGTTTCTCTTTCTGTTCTTCTTTCTTTTCTTCTCTATCTTTGTAATTTTATTTGAACTTTCTCCAGGTATTTGTAACAGAGAAATGTTGTTCTTCCATGGCAAGCTTGGACGAAAAATACACGAATGTCCAAGCGAGTTACCACCGCTTTCGTTGCTACTGATGGCGCGAGACCAAAGTCGCGACGTCTAGTTTGCATTGGGCTTCCGCGTAGCAATGTAGACGTTTTTAAACTATACAATGTAGACAATTTTAAACTATACATTTGTATTTGTGATTTATTACACTCACCAGTATTTTATTCTGCCTTCGATACTCATCCCCTTCAAGAACCGTTCAACGCTAGACTTCGGCGTGAGACATGTTTGCGACATTGTTGCGAGTCAAGTGGCCAAATATTCTCGGGAAACCAAACCTTTTGTGCAATACAGAACCTTGTTCTGATTTTTCTGCCGCAGCTCTGAATGCCACTCGCCCGACAGCTCACAGTGCCTCAAACTCGTCCCCGAGGCTTCCTCGCTCGTATTCTGTACAGCATACGATTTGATATTGATTGATTTTTTGCTAACGGCTGGCTAGCCATCATTCGCCCACACGCAAAAAACTCGTTCCTGCGCATGTGCGCATCCACGAGTTAAAAAATAGAGGGACTAAGATATTGACTAGACTGCGAACAACTTATGTCATCAAATAACTTTTTCCTGAGATCAGCATATGAAGCAAGACAAAGTGATTTCCGTCTTCAATATCTGTTGACAGACAGCACTGGCAGGTTCTGGACTCTTGTCCTACGTAGATAACATCATACCGCAACAGTTCTCAATGAACCCGACAAAAGTTACTGCAAACAGGCTCAATTCTTTGAAAATAAACAAAAGCTTGAATCGAACTTACCTGAATGAGTTCAATTACCAGCTCATAATCCCTCACTTCCCATGCTTCAGCTATTTTTTTCTTAATTCATCTTCTTTTCTGAAATCCACCGCCAAGCTTCCCACCGAGAAATTATAGCTATCAACAAACGGCCAAGATTTCGGGACTTGAGAAAGCGGCCAGTATAAACTTGAATCCGTTAGGGTGCTGACATCCACTGTTGAATTCCATACCTCTTTTACCCCACTCATCTCAGATCGATTATTACCTGTTACCAGATTTCCTAAACACAGTTGAACAAGTTATCGAGAAATCAACATACAAGTCGTTAGTAACGAACATATATTGCGCAGCTCAGCAAGAATTCTTGGCGCGCGCTATTTGCCTGTGCGCGTACCAAAAAGTAGGAAATATTCAAAGGTTTTACGAACCTCTTTTTAAAAGATCAAATAGCTTGAAATTGCCGAGTATGTAATTCCTAAAACGCGACAGGAAAAAAATCCCGAGTCGCCGTTAACAATACCCCGACGGGACGAAGCTAGTAAGTTTACGAAATCGTGCATCTTACATTATTAAAGGACTAAACTTTAGGGGTTAAAGAGAGTACCGAATTACACATACTTATACGAAATGGGGAGCTTATCAGAATGGGAGATTATCGCCGACTTACCAGCACTAGTTCTTCTCTGCTGTCAACTGTGCTCAGATCGGGGCTCAGCTTGCACCTCTCGGAAGAGTGTTCTGATTGGCTCATGCATTTCTAATTTAAAAGTGACACGTACAAGGAACGTTATTTATGGCAAATTCAGTTCATGGCAATTTAAGTTCATGGCAAAGGCCACTTCAGAGAGGGTTGTTGAGGATACGAAGGATACTGTGAGCGTCGTGAGGGCAGTTGTGAAGGTAAGTTGCTGCCATGAGGGATCGAGCCCCGGTTAACACGAAGGCTCTCAGAACGGTGTCTATTTTATACCCAGAAATGATGGACATCGGGTGTATCTCGCACTTCCTGGACCGTGTTGGCTCCAAGTGTGTCACCCCAGCGCTAAGCCCTTTCATGTCCTCCTGGAATTTCATATTCACCACCAGCATGAAAGCAAGACGTGTTTTCAAAGGCCTCACAGGACGGGGGATGCCACGTTACAACTCCACTAGGTGGTGGAGCCTCTGGGAATGTATCAAAGTAGTCTTTGAGGAATGGAGGCATGTCCCTGCGTTCTTACAAAGTGACGAAGCGTTTGCACAAGTGTCACGCCAGAAGCTAACAGATGCCCTGCAACAATCTCCAGTACAACTGAGAATAGAGATGGCAGGCTTAATGGCGCTAGAGAGGTTTGTTAAAGCCACCTACACTCTAGAAGGGGATGGTAGCCTAGTCTTCATTGCTCATGAGAAGCTTGAGTAGCTTAAAGCATTCATTGCAGTCGGGAACTATGCGACCCTGACAGCTACAGCACAAGAGCTCTTCCCTCTTAGCCCTCCTCAACAACAGCAGTGGTACAACTACGGGCTCCACCAATGTCTCCTGCCTGCATTTGGATATTTCCTTAACACATTGGCAAGTGAACCAACCGTGTCGCGGTCTGTCGCTCTCTTCAAAGCCGCACAGCTCTTCAGCCCAAGATACGTGAAGATATCAAGGCCAACTGCCAACGATGTCGACTGCATACTAGCTGTGCCTTTCCTGAGTGCAAATAATGTGGTGCAGTCTCTGCAACACTTCTCAATGAACCCGACAAAAGTTACTGCAAACAGGCTCAATTCTTTGAAAATAAACAAAAGCTTGAATCGAACTTACCTGAATGAGTTCAATTACCAGCTCATAATCCCTCACTTCCCATGCTTCAGCTATTTTTTTCTTAATTCATCTTCTTTGCTGAAATCCACCGCCAAGCTTCCCACCGAGAAATTATAGCTATCAACAAACGGCCAAGATTTCGGGACTTGAGAAAGCGGCCAGTATAAACTTGAATCCGTTAGGGTGCTGACATCCACTGTTGAATTCCATACCTCTTTTACCCCACTCATCTCAGATCGATTATTACCTGTTACCAGATTTCCTAAACACAGTTGAACAAGTTATCGAGAAATCAACATACAAGTCGTTAGTAACGAACATATATTGCGCAGCTCAGCAAGAATTCTTGGCGCGCGCTATTTGCCTGTGCGCGTACCAAAAAGTAGGAAATATTCAAAGGTTTTACGAACCTCTTTTTAAAAGATCAAATAGCTTGAAATTGCCGAGTATGTAATTCCTAAAACGCGACAGGGAAAAAATCCCGAGTCGCCGTTAACAATACCCCGACGGGACGAAGCTTGTAAGTTTACGAAATCGTGCATCTTACATTATTAAAGGACTAAACTTTAGGGGTTAAAGAGAGTACCGAATTACACATACTTATACGAAATGGAAAGCTTATCAGAATGGGAGATTATCGCCGACTTACCAGCACTAGTTCTTCTCTGCTGTCAACTGTGCTCAGATCGGGGCTCAGCTTGCACCTCTCGGAAGAGTGTTCTGATTGGCTCATGCATTTCTAATTTAAAAGTGACACGTACAAGGAACGTTATTTATGGCAAATTCAGTTCATGGCAATTTCAGTTCATGGCAAAGGCCACTTCAGAGAGGGTTGTTGAGGATACGAAGGATACTGTGAGCGTCGTGAGGGCAGTTGTGAAGGTCGTGGCGGCCGTAAGCATCGCAAGGGTTGTGGCGGTCGTACCGTACCGGTTGTGGTGGTCGCAACGGTTGTGGCGGTCGTACCGGTTGTGGTGGTCGCAAGGGTTGTCTTAAAGGTGTAATCTAAAATACAGGTTATTAAACTGTGCTTGGTCACTAGGCGGGACATTAGCCCTCTTAAGCTGTACAAGAAAATAGGAGCTGGAAAATAGTCTTCGCGAAGCTTTCTTTATCAGTTCACTAATGTGAGCGTTCCAGGTAAGATCTAGTAGCTTGGCATTGGAAACAGTTTCCACCAAACCCCAAACTCTCCTTTTCCAAAACACTCTGCTCACAAAACTTATACAATTCGTGAATAGTAATAAAATAATCAAATCGTTGCTGGAAACTGAATCAATAGGTATTTACACTGCGTTGTTAGTGATCTCAGTATAACCTTTTTACAATATTATCCCATTCCAACTCAGCTCAATGGGTGTGTCCATATTCTAACAAAAAATGGTCACATCCATTCGACGTCTAATCACCGCTCAATAATTATTTGCCCTACATACAAAATAGTCGTATCCAATCAGCGTCCATTATTTTATTGCCCTGAATCCTGTAAAGCAATTCATTAGAAATCCACAAACCTTATGCAAACATTTGTAATATGAAATAATAACCTCACTGTTAAAGTTGTCAAGGGTTTATATTTGTTGCAAATAAAGATACAGAAATCTATATTTGCAAATATATTTCATTTGAGGTACTGGCCGTGCTACTGGTCAATTATGTTTCTCTTTCTGTTCTTCTTTCTTTTCTTCTCTATCTTTGTAATTTTATTTGAACTTTCTCCAGGTATTTGTAACAGAGAAATGTTGTTCTTCCATGGCAAGCTTGGACGAAAACTACACGAATATATGTCCAAGCGAGTTACCACCGCTTTCGTTGCTACTGATGGCGCGAGACCAAAGTCGCGACGTCTAGTTTGCATTGGGCTTCCGCGTAGCAATGTAGACGTTTTTAAACTATACAATGTAGACAATTTTAAACTATACATTTGTATTTGTGATTTATTACACTCACCAGTATTTTATTCTGCCTTCGATACTCATCCCCTTCAAGAACCGTTCAACGCTAGACTTCGGCGTGAGACATGTTTGCGACATTGTTGCGAGTCAAGTGGCCAAATATTCTCGGGAAACCAAACCTTTTGTGCAATACAGAACCTTGTTCTGATTTTTCTGCCGCAGCTCTGAATGCCACTCGCCCGACAGCTCACAGTGCCTCAAACTCGTCCCCGAGGCTTCCTCGCTCGTATTCTGTACAGCATACGATTTGATATTGATTGATTTTTTGCTAACGGCTGGCTAGCCATCATTCGCCCACACGCAAAAAACTCGTTCCTGCGCATGTGCGCATCCACGAGTTAAAAAATAGAGGGACTAAGATATTGACTAGACTGCGAACAACTTATGTCATCAAATAACTTTTTCCTGAGATCAGCATATGAAGCAAGACAAAGTGATTTCCGTCTTCAATATCTGTTGACAGACAGCACTGGCAGGTTCTGGACTCTTGTCCTACGTAGATAACATCATACCGCAACACTTCTCAATGAACCCGACAAAAGTTACTGCAAACAGGCTCAATTCTTTGAAAATAAACAAAAGCTTGAATCGAACTTACCTGAATGAGTTCAATTACCAGCTCATAATCCCTCACTTCCCATGCTTCAGCTATTTTTTTCTTAATTCATCTTCTTTTCTGAAATCCACCGCCAAGCTTCCCACCGAGAAATTATAGCTATCAACAAACGGCCAAGATTTCGGGACTTGAGAAAGCGGCCAGTATAAACTTGAATCCGTTAGGGTGCTGACATCCACTGTTGAATTCCATACCTCTTTTACCCCACTCATCTCAGATCGATTATTACCTGTTACCAGATTTCCTAAACACAGTTGAACAAGTTATCGAGAAATCAACATACAAGTCGTTAGTAACGAACATATATTGCGCAGCTCAGCAAGAATTCTTGGCGCGCGCTATTTGCCTGTGCGCGTACCAAAAAGTAGGAAATATTCAAAGGTTTTACGAACCTCTTTTTAAAAGATCAAATAGCTTGAAATTGCCGAGTATGTAATTCCTAAAACGCGACAGGAAAAAAATCCCGAGTCGCCGTTAACAATACCCCGACGGGACGAAGCTAGTAAGTTTACGAAATCGTGCATCTTACATTATTAAAGGACTAAACTTTAGGGGTTAAAGAGAGTACCGAATTACACATACTTATACGAAATGGGGAGCTTATCAGAATGGGAGATTATCGCCGACTTACCAGCACTAGTTCTTCTCTGCTGTCAACTGTGCTCAGATCGGGGCTCAGCTTGCACCTCTCGGAAGAGTGTTCTGATTGGCTCATGCATTTCTAATTTAAAAGTGACACGTACAAGGAACGTTATTTATGGCAAATTCAGTTCATGGCAATTTAAGTTCATGGCAAAGGCCACTTCAGAGAGGGTTGTTGAGGATACGAAGGATACTGTGAGCGTCGTGAGGGCAGTTGTGAAGGTAAGTTGCTGCCATGAGGGATCGAGCCCCGGTTAACACGAAGGCTCTCAGAACGGTGTCTATTTTATACCCAGAAATGATGGACATCGGGTGTATCTCGCACTTCCTGGACCGTGTTGGCTCCAAGTGTGTCACCCCAGCGCTAAGCCCTTTCATGTCCTCCTGGAATTTCATATTCACCACCAGCATGAAAGCAAGACGTGTTTTCAAAGGCCTCACAGGACGGGGGATGCCACGTTACAACTCCACTAGGTGGTGGAGCCTCTGGGAATGTATCAAAGTAGTCTTTGAGGAATGGAGGCATGTCCCTGCGTTCTTACAAAGTGACGAAGCGTTTGCACAAGTGTCACGCCAGAAGCTAACAGATGCCCTGCAACAATCTCCAGTACAACTGAGAATAGAGATGGCAGGCTTAATGGCGCTAGAGAGGTTTGTTAAAGCCACCTACACTCTAGAAGGGGATGGTAGCCTAGTCTTCATTGCTCATGAGAAGCTTGAGTAGCTTAAAGCATTCATTGCAGTCGGGAACTATGCGACCCTGACAGCTACAGCACAAGAGCTCTTCCCTCTTAGCCCTCCTCAACAACAGCAGTGGTACAACTACGGGCTCCACCAATGTCTCCTGCCTGCATTTGGATATTTCCTTAACACATTGGCAAGTGAACCAACCGTGTCGCGGTCTGTCGCTCTCTTCAAAGCCGCACAGCTCTTCAGCCCAAGATACGTGAAGATATCAAGGCCAACTGCCAACGATGTCGACTGCATACTAGCTGTGCCTTTCCTGAGTGCAAATAATGTGGTGCAGTCTCTGCAACACTTCTCAATGAACCCGACAAAAGTTACTGCAAACAGGCTCAATTCTTTGAAAATAAACAAAAGCTTGAATCGAACTTACCTGAATGAGTTCAATTACCAGCTCATAATCCCTCACTTCCCATGCTTCAGCTATTTTTTTCTTAATTCATCTTCTTTGCTGAAATCCACCGCCAAGCTTCCCACCGAGAAATTATAGCTATCAACAAACGGCCAAGATTTCGGGACTTGAGAAAGCGGCCAGTATAAACTTGAATCCGTTAGGGTGCTGACATCCACTGTTGAATTCCATACCTCTTTTACCCCACTCATCTCAGATCGATTATTACCTGTTACCAGATTTCCTAAACACAGTTGAACAAGTTATCGAGAAATCAACATACAAGTCGTTAGTAACGAACATATATTGCGCAGCTCAGCAAGAATTCTTGGCGCGCGCTATTTGCCTGTGCGCGTACCAAAAAGTAGGAAATATTCAAAGGTTTTACGAACCTCTTTTTAAAAGATCAAATAGCTTGAAATTGCCGAGTATGTAATTCCTAAAACGCGACAGGGAAAAAATCCCGAGTCGCCGTTAACAATACCCCGACGGGACGAAGCTTGTAAGTTTACGAAATCGTGCATCTTACATTATTAAAGGACTAAACTTTAGGGGTTAAAGAGAGTACCGAATTACACATACTTATACGAAATGGAAAGCTTATCAGAATGGGAGATTATCGCCGACTTACCAGCACTAGTTCTTCTCTGCTGTCAACTGTGCTCAGATCGGGGCTCAGCTTGCACCTCTCGGAAGAGTGTTCTGATTGGCTCATGCATTTCTAATTTAAAAGTGACACGTACAAGGAACGTTATTTATGGCAAATTCAGTTCATGGCAATTTCAGTTCATGGCAAAGGCCACTTCAGAGAGGGTTGTTGAGGATACGAAGGATACTGTGAGCGTCGTGAGGGCAGTTGTGAAGGTCGTGGCGGCCGTAAGCATCGCAAGGGTTGTGGCGGTCGTACCGTACCGGTTGTGGTGGTCGCAACGGTTGTGGCGGTCGTACCGGTTGTGGTGGTCGCAAGGGTTGTCTTAAAGGTGTAATCTAAAATACAGGTTATTAAACTGTGCTTGGTCACTAGGCGGGACATTAGCCCTCTTAAGCTGTACAAGAAAATAGGAGCTGGAAAATAGTCTTCGCGAAGCTTTCTTTATCAGTTCACTAATGTGAGCGTTCCAGGTAAGATCTAGTAGCTTGGCATTGGAAACAGTTTCCACCAAACCCCAAACTCTCCTTTTCCAAAACACTCTGCTCACAAAACTTATACAATTCGTGAATAGTAATAAAATAATCAAATCGTTGCTGGAAACTGAATCAATAGGTATTTACACTGCGTTGTTAGTGATCTCAGTATAACCTTTTTACAATATTATCCCATTCCAACTCAGCTCAATGGGTGTGTCCATATTCTAACAAAAAATGGTCACATCCATTCGACGTCTAATCACCGCTCAATAATTATTTGCCCTACATACAAAATAGTCGTATCCAATCAGCGTCCATTATTTTATTGCCCTGAATCCTGTAAAGCAATTCATTAGAAATCCACAAACCTTATGCAAACATTTGTAATATGAAATAATAACCTCACTGTTAAAGTTGTCAAGGGTTTATATTTGTTGCAAATAAAGATACAGAAATCTATATTTGCAAATATATTTCATTTGAGGTACTGGCCGTGCTACTGGTCAATTATGTTTCTCTTTCTGTTCTTCTTTCTTTTCTTCTCTATCTTTGTAATTTTATTTGAACTTTCTCCAGGTATTTGTAACAGAGAAATGTTGTTCTTCCATGGCCTAGAAGCTTGGACGAAAACTACACGAATATATGTCCAAGCGAGTTACCACCGCTTTCGTTGCTACTGATGGCGCGAGACCAAAGTCGCGACGTCTAGTTTGCATTGGGCTTCCGCGTAGCAATGTAGACGGTTAAAAATGCATCGCAAACACATTTCACTCTATTTCACTAACGTAATGTTTGGCCTGTTGTAACGAGACATTGAGGATTGACTGACATTGATAACTGAGGACCAAGCGAGCAGGTTTTATTTTCGGTGCAATTATTCCAAAATTCCTTCGTGGATGTTGCAATATTCCCCGGCAAAACTATGGATCAATGTTGGATTGCACGATCCAACTTTGCTCCATCCACAACATTGCTCGATATTTTGTCATTCCGACTTTGGACAATGTTAGACCTCTCTGATCGACCATACTGAGGGCTTGGCTGGGTGTGAAAGCCTTCGTGTCCGATTGTTTTCTCACCGCCTTTTGGCGAATCTTGAAATAAATAAATAGATTTACTTCGATTTTTGAAACGATTTGGAAAATTTTGGGGTGGATTGAACTAACGATAACATAATTAGAGAACTATAGTCATGTTATATTTCAGGTTGAATATTAAGTCTCATCATTGTTAATGGAACTTACACGGATTCCACAGTAAATGACACTTGTCTATGAAGAGACTTGATATTCAGAAGACGACGTGACACAATCGCGAAGCGAAAGCGAAAACAAAAACAAAATGTTAATCCCGCAACCTCAACATGCCGGAAGTTGAATGTCCAATCGAAGGTTGCACCTATGTCACTGCTGACGTGGACGGTATCATCGCGGCAGCACTCATCACTGCTCACGCTACCATCCACAACACAGCCTCGACCCAGGCGGCCGCTGCCAAAGTGGAAAAAGTCAATAGGCCAACAATCTCGTCCGCTGGCACTAGTGAAGAATGGACATACTTCATATCCTGATGGAATGACTACGTAGAAGCTACCAAAGTGTCAGGCAAGGACAAAACCGTCCAGCTGCTTGAGTGCTGTGACGAGCAGCTCCGCAAGGACCTAACTCGGAACGCAGGTGGCACACTGACTGGCAAGACCGAACAGGAAGTACTCAAGGCCATGAGAGCCCTCGCAGTCAGGGAGGAGAACACCATGGTAGCACGTGTCGCCCTGCACAACATGCGTCAGGATCGTGACGAGACCATCCGCTCCTTCGGCGCCAGACTCCGTGGCCAGGCCGGCGTGTGCAAATTTGTCACTAAATGCCCATACTGTGACGGTGATGTCAACTGTACAGAGGCAATTCTTAGAGCCGTGCTAAGTCTTGGTCTAGAAGACCCAGAGATACAACTCGACCTTCTCGGTGATAAGGATCAGGAGATGACTCTGGAGCAAATGTTCCAATGTTGCCGGCAAACGATCTGTGTCTCGCCTTCTCGACTCCCACGGTGCCGAAGCAGCCAGTGCTTACAGACGGGAAAAGGCGACAGCCCAGAAAGTGAACCTGCGAAAGGACAACCCACATTGACCAGACAAGTCGGAGATATGTACCTACTGCGGCAAAAGGGGTCACGGAAAATGCGCCCTTGCCAACTTTCGAAAAAAGGAATGCCCAGCCTATGATCACGTCTGCACGCACTGTAGCCGAGAGCACTACTTTGTCGCCATGTGTAGGAGCAAGGACAATCAGAAAGCGCTGAAGAGTGTGCATCGTACAGACGACGACGGCGAGGGTGCCATCTTCACTTCACTTTGCGTTATTGCCGCCACCGGTAAATACAAGGGCAAGAGGACACTACCCCTGGACCACCACCTATACAACCAGCTCTCCGACACCTGGACGAAGCAGGCATCCAAGCCACAACCATTCATTCAACTCACGGTGAATGCCCTCCATGAGGATTACGACCGCTTTGGTTTTGACGCCGCCCTCTGCTCCACGCCGAAGCCAGCCATCATTCCTGCCATGGCAGATACGGGTTGCTAGAGCTGCCTTGCCAGTCTCAAGGTCATCCACCGGCTGGGTCTGAAGAAGGGAGACTTGATCCCCGTCACAATGAAAATGCATGCAGCGAACCAGAAAGGGATCACCATCCTTGGTGCCGTCATCTTACGACTTTCCGGCAAAGATACAATGGGCAACGTGGTAGAGATCACTTACGTGACCGACAGCTCCGACAAGCTGTTCATCAGTAAAGAAGCCTGCATCGCCCTCGGTATGATCACTGAGAACGTTCCAATGATTGGCGAAGTTGCAAGTCCCCAGACTGAGACAGCTGCCGCCTTAGAAGACAACCTGGCCCCCATGAGCAGCGAGAGTGGCCTCGCCGTTGACTGTGACTGTCCAAGACGCAAGCCGCCTCCACCGCTACCAACAAAGCTACCTTTCCCTGCAACAGAGGAGAACCGTGGGAAGCTGCAGCAGTACTTGATTGACTACTACAAGTCGAGTACATTCAACACGTACGAGCATCAACCCCTCCCAATGATGAAGGGCCCCCCGCTGAAACTCATGGTGGACCCAGAGGCCAAGCCTGTGGCGTGTCACACCCCTGTCCCAGTCCTACTCCATTGGTGAGATGACGTTAAGGCCGGCCTGGACCAAGACGTCAGACTTGGTGCGATCGAACCTGTGCCCGTGGGCGAACCTGTGACATGGTGCCACCGAATGGTCGTCTGCGCCAAGAAGAATGGCAAATCACGACGTACCGTCGACTTGCAGCCGCTTAATGCCCACGCCACCAGAGAAACACATCACACCCAGTCGCCATTTCACCAGGCCAGATCCGTGCCTCACAGTAAAAAGAAGACGGTATTTGATGCATGAACGGCTACCACAGTGTTCCCATTCGCGCGGAGGACAGACACTACACCACATTCATCACACCATGGGCCAGATACCGATACTGCACCGCCCCACAAGGTTACATTGCCTCGGGTGATGGCTACTCCAGGCGATTTTACGAGATAGTCGCTGACGTGCCAGACAAGACCAAATGCATTGACGACACACTCATGTTGGCCGATGACCTGGAGCAAAGCTTCTTCCAGGCATGCAGCTGGCTTGACATCTGCGGCAGGAACGGGATAACCCTCAACCCAGAGAAGTTCGTCTTCGGCCAAGACACAGTCGAATTCGCTGGCTTCGAGATCACCCTGGACAGTGTCCGGCCTTGCAAGAAGTACCTCCAGGCGATCATGGACTTCCCCACGCCGAGGAACATCACTGATATCCGCTCATGGTTTAGCCTCATAAATCAGGTGTCCTATGCCTTCAGCATGACTGAGAGAATGGCTCCCTTCCGACAGCTCCTGAAACAAGGCGCACCCTTCTACTGGGACAATCACCTCAATAGCTTATTCGAGGAATCGAAGATGGTCATCGTGAGCGAGATCGAGGAGGGCGTACGAATCTTCGACAAGACAACACCCACATGCCTCGCCACAGACTAGTCGAAAGTCGGTATCGGGTTCTGGCTATTCCAAAAGCACTGCCAATGCCCAGCATCGGAACCATTCTGCTGTCCCACAGGCTGAAAGATCACCCTTGTCGGCAGCCGCTTCACCCATCCAGCCGAGTCTCGCTACGCCCCGATTGAAGGTGAGGCCCTCGCTGTGGCAGACGCTCTAAACAAAGCAAGATACTTCGTCCTGGGTTGCGACGACCTCGTAATCGCAGTTGACCACAAGCCTCTCTTGAAGTTGTTGGATGACAGGTCACTCGAAGATATCTCCAATGCTCGGCTCAGGAACCTAAAGGAGAGAACACTCCGCTACAAGTTCCGCATGGTCCACGTGCCAGGTGTGAAACAACAGGCTCCCGATGCTATATCCCGCTACCCGACTGGTGAACACAACCCAGACAGGATGTACCTAGAAGATGATGTCTCGACCATTGCCCACGATGGCCTTCCAATGGTTCCCGACCTCCGTCGCAATTTCCTTTCGGGCATTCGCTGCACTGAAGAATGCGAGGATGATATGGAGACATCCGTCCAGCTATCTACGGTATCATCCCTCGGCTCACTACAATCGGTCACATGGGACAGAGTCCGTATCGCGCACATGACACAGCTGGTGGAAACCATTGAGTCTGGTATGCCAGAGTTTCGTCACGAACTACCAACTCCGCTGCGAGAGTACCACCAGTTCCGCGACCACCTCCACACAGTCGATGGCGTGGTTGTCTACAAAGACCGCGTTGTTATTCCGCCGTCACTTCGCAAGGATGTCCTAACAGCACTCCATGCTGCCCACCAGGGTGTGTCATCAATGACATCGAGAGCCGAGGCATCCGTATTTTGGCCAGGCATCACCCCGGCAATCACCAACCTACGAAATAGTTGCAATCACTGCAACCGCATGGCCCCCTCGCAGATCAGTGCTCCGCCAACTCCTCCAGTACTTCCTGTTTACCCCTTCCAATCGATATGCTCCGACTTCTTCCACTACAAAGGTGTCAACTACCTCGTGACGGTCGACAGATACTCCAACTGGCCTATCGTCGAAAGGACATCCGGCGGCGCCCCTGGATTGATCAACAGCCTGCGCAGGACATTCGTGACATATGGAAAACCAGACGAACTCTCCTCAGATGGTGGTCCCGAATTCACTGCCACTCCTCGGTTGCCTTCCCGCATAGCAACTGTCGAGCAGAAGTGGGCTCAAAACAGTCAAAAGACTAATTACAGACAATACTGGACCGAATGGTGAACTAGACACAGACGCGTTCCAGCGTGCAATGTTGCAATATCGCAACACAAGGACACCAGGATATCCCCAGCCATGTGTGTATTCGGTCGGCCCATCAAAGACCTGATCCCGATCCTGCCCGGCAAGTATCAGCCACACAACACCTGGACCTTGTCGGCGAGAGAGGAGGCTCTGAGAATCCACCATATGAGGCTATCGGAACACACCAAACAACTGCCACCCCTCATCATCGGCGATCAGGTCAGGATCCAAAATCAAACCGGTCCCAACCCAAGGAAATGGGACAAAACAGGGTCAGTCGTGGAGGTCCGCCAACACAACCAATATGCAGTGCGGATTGATGGCTCCGGCAGGGTTACCCTACGCAATAGGCGGTTTCTGCGAAAATACATACCCGCCTATCCACAACGGCCAAGCGTCGCTAGCGAGGACATCCGTAGCCCACTCCACAAGCCCAGCGGACCTCCCAGCGATGCCCCCAACAGACAGACAGAGCACACACTGCCAGATAGCTCATCCACGCGACCCACACCTTCCGCTACCGCATTGCCCGGTGACGCCTCCTTGCCAGCGATCGCATCGAAGTCGACAAACCCAATGCCACGCCGCCTCGAGTACGATGAGACCCGCCGTTTTGGACATTATTACGAACAGTATAAATAGATCCGTAACTTCAAATATTCATGGCAAACTTTTTATTGCGTGTAGTTAGATTACGTTTTTAATGACAAATGTAAAAAACATGCTACACTTTTTTTCGTACACTTAATTTTCTTGTATAACCATGGCAAACTTAAAACAAACGTGCTATACTAAACTATGACACATTCGGAACACAATACAAATATACGTGGTCTTTCTCAAATATACATGCTAAACTTTTCATTCCGTATGGTATGATGCACCGCGCGCTTCACATGCAAACACACTAGTACCTAGGTCTCGTGCGGCTATCTCGCCTCGTGATCTTTCTTGTTCTGTGGCTGCTTCAAGATCAAAGTGGCTGATCTTCCAGAGAATTTCAGAGAAGCACTAAGCAACATCGCCCACCAAGCCAGATTGCTGCTGGGTAATAATAGCAATAGGAGTGTACTGCCGATCGAGCAGAGGCTTAGTGAGCCATCACTTCGTTCCAGTATTAGCAGTACCAGCACAATAAACACAACTACGAATCAGCCATGTACAACGCCACTGAAGACCGGCTAGAGCAGCAGCTGCAGAGCTAGTTCGCTCATTTCCGACATTTAATTGTCGACTGAGCGGGATAGCCTCGACTAGAACTGTTACGTATACAAAAATCCGCCTTCGAAGAAGGGACTGCATAAGTCCTGGTGACTTGCATGTCAACGAGGCTGGTATAGCATAGCAAAATAATGGCATTGCTTCACTGAACATATGTTCAGTGCATTTCACACATCTCCCTGAGCGCTTCAATTTCAACATTCCAGAGGACCTACCAGCCTCGTTGACATACAAGTCACCAGAAATTATGCATAGGGTCTATAGTATATAAAGATTGACTGTGTGCTGCTTCCCTCTTTCTGCACAAAAGCTATGCCGACACATCAACCCCGTTGTCACCTCGAAAATGACGGGTTTGTTGTGCACTGATTTCCCCTGGACAAGTCAATGGATGAGGAAGATCTTGGAGCAAAGATGAGGGAGCTGTTCCCTGATTTACAGGGTACTGTACAGGGTTCAATTTCGTTAAGTCCTGCTATGGACAAATAGTTACACGAAAGCTTACAACTGATGTGAGTTTTTCTGCTGCACGCGTACTTGGCATTTCCGGCCAGCAGCAATCTGGCTTGGCGGGCTATGTTGCTTAGTGCTTCTCTGAAATTCTCTGGACGATCAGCCAACTTGAAGCAGCCACAGAACAAGAAATATCACGAGGAGAGATAGCCGCGCGAGACCTAGGTACTAGTGTGTTTGCATGTGAAGCGCGCGGTGCATCATACCATACGGAATGAAAAGTTTAGCATGTATATTTGAGAAAGACCACGTATAGTTGTATTGTGTTCCGAATGTGTCATAGTTTAGTATGGCACGTTTGTTTTAAGTTTGCCATGGTTATACAAGAAAATTAAGTATACGACAAAAAGTTTAGCATGTTTCTTTACGTTTGGCATTACAAACGTAATCTAACTACACGCAATAAAAAGTTTGCCATGAATATTTGAAGTTACGGATCTATTTATACTGTTCGTAATAATGTCCAAAACGGCGCCCCATAGAGACCGCCTCCTCCCCGACTCGTACACCTCAGGCTCCTACCGTCATCAGACGTATCCCATTGGCAACGCAGAACCAGTCGATACCCATCACGCCACAGCAACAGCCAGCACAGCTGTCGCCCTCTGACGCCCCAACCGCTGCACCAGAACAACAGCACATGCTTGCACCCAGGCGCTCCGCACGTGCGAAGAGGCCACCTACATGGCATGGAGATTATGAAATGCCAATACGATCCTTCTATGGCCCTTGATGAGTGGCCTACCCTGCGATACCTACGGAGATCATCGCCTGCGAACTGGACCGTGAAAGTTCTTACCAACTCAAGTTAACATTTATAGTTAGTCGTTGCCATCTCTCTCCACGAGACATATACCAAAGACTTGAGTGAGATAGAGAACTAAAGTCATATAGTTAACGTTATCGTTCTGTTATATTTCAGGTTGAATATTAAGTCTCATCATTGTTAATGGACCTTACACGGATTCCACAATAAATGACACTTGTCTAATAATTGCCATGAATTCAAATACGAAGAAAGAAAAATAACGCTCTAATGCGAAGCGAGAGAGCCTAAGTACTAAAATATAATGGCGAATTCTGATTGAATAACAGTGTAGGCGTATCTCGCTTCTATACTACAAACTATGATTGCTAATAGATTGAAAAAAAGTATCGCACTTTCCACATGTCACTTCAGGGTCGCCATACACTCCAGGGGCCACCGTAGTATTCAAACACAGGTTTGGTAAATTTTCTGAGGGCTGAAACATTTTTAGTAAATAATTTCCTAACTCAGTAGACTCTCAGTCAATTACAAATTAAGAAAACCTAAAACGCATGCGCCTAACGATTTGCCGCGGTGTACTTCAGAAAAGGAATGTGTCCGGGGTTTTTTCCACCGAAACTGAAACCATTTTCATAACCATATCGAATAGCTTTTTGTGCCGGTACAAAAACACTATCCGATATAGTGTAAACAGGTAAGAAGCAAGTCGGCACAAAAACCCATCCGCTACAAAGTATATTACAGGGTCGTAACGAGGTATGTGGGATCGGGGATCACAAACTCGGGATCGGGGATTACAGGCATGGGATCGGGGATTACAGGCATGGGATCGAGGGCCCGAATCAGGGATGAGCGGGATCGAATATCATTTATTTTTGGCCGGATCGGGACACAAATTACAGGAACTGATGGGGACTATCAGGGATCAAAGTTCTTGGTAAAAATAAGGGATCACAAGAGAAAAAATATACCTCGTTATGACCCTGATATTAGGCCATGTTCACGAAGATCATAACGGATTTGCCTCATCAGTACCGTTCACAAATTAAACGCTTTCAGTGTTCGGCGCGACTCTTGTGCCGGATTGATGTTGCGCCGCTCCAATCTTGAAAGTGATATACTTTGTATCAAATATGTTTTTGTGCCGACTTGCTCTGTGTCTGTTCACACTATAACGGATACGTTTTTGTGCCGGCACGAAAACCATAATGGATAAGCCTCCTGTTCACACTTGAAACGCTGTTTCGGCGCGATTTTTGTGCCGGAGTGATGTTGCACCGCTCCAATCTTGAAAGTGATATACTTTGTATCAAATTGCTGGTTTTCACTCAATCCCCAGAGATTTAAATGACAAAGGGCATGGCGGCCATGTTGGTGCCCCAACAAAAGAAGCTAACGAGGAATCTATTGTTTAAGGACACCAACATGGCGGCTATGACGTCAAGTGAAAACCAGCAATAGGTTTTTGTGCCGACTTGCTCCGGGGCTGTTCACACTATAACTGATAGGTTTTCGTAACATCGCCTTAGACTACATCCTGGTTATACGGAGCAATTTTATATGTAACTTTCATGCACGGGGTTGCGAGAAAAGTTCCACAGTAGTAGGAGAGGCACCAAATTACCCCCTTTTTGGGGGGTGAATACATAATTTTTGGGGTGAATAAATTATCTTCAATGACATCATGGATCATCATCATGGTTCGTAAGTCTTGTTGTCGTCATTCAAGTAGATTTTCCTGAAGATTCGATGCGTAAAAAAATCATAAGCCGATCATGTTTCACGGTGCAATAGGTCTTGTGCAGGAAACAGTCACGTGCTGATATATCGCTCTAATAACCAATGAATTGCGCTCGTTGTGATCCCATGGGGAAGGCTTTACTGGACGGCAAACAAACATCCAACGCTGTTTTAGAAAGATCGACAATCGATTGGAGGTGGAAAATAGCATTTACAAACAGGTTTGCTGATAACACTACCGATCTCGTACAATTCCTTTAATTAAAATTGTTTTGCCATCCAGTACAACCACGTGTAGTACAACCTGCCTCGCAATGCTGTTACGTTACTCAGAGGCCAGAGGTTTGTTTGTCTCGCTCGTGAGCTACTAAAGCCGGGGCTGGCAGTAGCGTGGAGGGAGGGGGCAGTCCCCCATCCACCCCTCTGCTTGCCCAGTCACAGAAGAGAGATTGACAGAAGTCATCAATAAAAATGTCCCACAATTCATCATTTTCCTCCAATTTTTAGGACCTCCCTATAGCTACGCCCCTGATATACGGCCAACATTGTTGGTCCCAACAATCCTGTTAGACTGTTTAGTACGGTCCCATGGCAATATGTTTGATCTAAAACAAACCATACAAGCCCAGCATCGTCTAACATGGGGTACTCAACAGTTTAACATTATTGGAACCAACAATGTTGGCCCAAGTTGTGTAACAATGCATGCTGGATCGTTTAACCCCCGGTGGCTTACAATGTTCGAACGTTTAACCCGGGTGGCTTACAATCTCGAAGATACTGTTGCATTGCAGTTTTACGAAAAATGTGCATTGAGATGTCCGCGTCAACCTTTTTTCAGTCAAGAAGGAAACAAATAATCGAACAGGACGACTGTTTGAAAAGTTCTATATTACACATTTATGTTGATGTAACGGACGATATAGGTATTTAAATTATTGCAGTATGGAAAAAATCAAATCTTGTTCATCATGCAATTTGTCCTACCAGCCCGCTGCGGTGCTGTTAGTGCAGATAGCAGATAATTTTATCAAACGTTTACCTCGATTAGAGGCATGGCCACCCTTTGAGCAGAGCCTTCTTTCCGCTAGAAGAGAATTAAAAGAAGAGCCCTACTTCAAGGTCTGTAAATATGTGTTTCATTCATTATTACTCGTTAATTATTTCTATGGCTAGAACAGGCTGAAATAATTTTAGGTGCGTGCTTGCGCTTGCCATAGTCAGTTACCTTAATTAAGGGAACACTTTTACCAGAAATGTACCACGTTGAACCTATGAACATTTTCATCGAAAACCGCCGCCATCTTGGCCTAGAGGGAGAGCTGGGGAGAGGAAGAAAACGCCCTCCCTCTCTTTCTCTAAGCCAAGATGGCGGCTGTTTTCGATGGCCGCGATAGTTGGCGAAAATATCCCCCAAAACACCTGCTATGCAGGCTACGTGGAATACCAACAACCTATTTTTTTAAATACTCGAAATATGCCGAAATAGAAGATAGTTTTCCGTGTTCTATAACAAAGTAATATTCCAACTTCGTACACAGTACAAAATCCAAGCATGTGATTGGCTAATGACAGTGCTTTATTGGTGATTAATATTCCAACTTCGTGCACAGTACAAAATCCAATCAGGTGATTGGTTAATGACAGTGCTTTATTGGTGATTAATATTCCAACTTCGTGCACAGTACAAAATCCAAGCATGTGATTGGCTAATGACAGTGCTTTATTGGTGATTAATATTCCAACTTCGTGCACAGTACAAAATCCAAGCATGTGATTGGCTAATGACAGTGCTTTATTGGTGACCACAGCACGCTGTGCGGTCAGTTGGAATATTACAAGTTAGAGACTTTGTTTGTTTTATTGACAAATACACTTGCTGACTCAGTACGATGAACTGAGTCGGCCTTTGGTCTCGTGCAGTATTCATTATTTTTCGTTTATTGTACAGTCAGCGCGTGCCTGTATTTGTCAGTAAAACAAGCACGCCAGTCGATTGCGGCACTATTTCCAGCATTGTAGTCCATTACCAGGAGCGTCCATATAGACTATATCCGTGAGACAGCGTATGACCGGATTGAGCTATTTTTAGAATATGTTTCCTAGGTTACTGTCTTCTGACTCCGCTGCGGTCCGTTCTTTGAGGTGATTTACTAACACTACTGATTGTAGATATTTAACGAACTCCCTGCTAACATAAGATCATGTGTTGACCCAAAACCATACAATCGTCAGGTTGAACAATTTTTAATGAACAGAGCAAAACATCGGATTGATTAAGCCATTAGTATTTTCCCTTTTCAGTGCCTTTTATACATTATAGTCGTACATAGTTGTATATAGTTCACCATAGCGTATATGGTTACCAAAGTTTCCTTTCTTTTTGTATAGTAATATAAAGTTATAGCTAATACTAATAATACTCATTAGTATTTTTCTCTTGCCTTTTATATATAATAGTTGTACATAGTCGTTTATATAGTTCACCATAGTTTCCATAGCCTTTGTTTTCTTTTTCTTATGTAATATAAAGTTATAGCAGTTGTAGTAGTCATATGATTATTTTTTATACAGATGTAAAGCTACTTAGTAGAGATGCTGTGATTAAATCATTATTATTGTCTTGACTATGTGGTTTGATTGGATTCTCAAAGTGTGGGTACGTTAACTCCCGTGAGATCTGTTCCAAATATAGCTCAATCCGGTCATACGCTGACTCACAGACTTAGTATGGGAGATGGATGTTCCTGGTAATGGGCTCCTGACAGCGTAACATCCCTCGTGCAATTTCTCTCGCAGTTTTTCTAGCTCCTTTTGCTGCGAAACAAATTGAATTGAAAATTGCAAAGTCCTGAACAGCGCCTTAAACCACAGGCAGCCTACGCTATTTTTTTGTGAAGCTGACTCACGATCATTACGAGATTTTACATAATTTAATAAACGGTGAATTAGAAATCTTGTAAAAGTCGTTCAAATCTCCCCAGGAGTGCACATGACAATCAAAAGTACAACCTTGAAGAGGTAGATAATCTTTATTTGAATAACTGTATTGATTTCGTACATTTTTATTAAATTATGTAAAATCTCATAATGATCGTGAGTCGGCTGCTTGGGCTGCCTGTACTTAAACCAGTTCTTATATTAGCTGCGTCGCATCTACACCTGTTGGGTTAGTCTTCTTGCCGGCTCTTCGGCATTTTTTCCGTTCACGTTTTGTTTTTGGATTGAACTACCAATGACACGTGGTCAAAATGGAGCGAGGAGAAAAAAGGAAGGAGGGAGGAAATGTTTTCTCCTTATTTGGTCGCGCGCCACAGGTAACCCAAAAGAAGCCCAAGCAGGCCAATGTTTCACTTTATTGTTTTTGTTGTTCTTTAATAGTTTCACTCATTTTTTCAAAATGTACGTAGTATAATGTACGTGGTGTATGTTTTATTAAGACGTGTGTTATTTAAATGCTCATATTGACAAATATATTGATAGAAACTGTATTACGCGGTATTCTCAACGTCGAGGGCCTCATTTCTGTGGGCCCTATTGACTGAGATATTACCAGGCCTGATGGTCCTGGGATCTGCGTTCAGTCTTCTCTGTTGACGCTCCCTAAAAAGGCGCCTAAGGACGGGAAGCGTTCTAACTGCACGTATGATATCCCTATTGGAGTGCCCGTATGTAATTGGATTGACAGCTGTCAAACTTAAATAAAGCCATGACGTAACAAAGTCAATGACGTAAGGGGGCGTGGCATTACCGAATCCAGACCACAAGTTCTGAATAAAATACGGCGTGGAACACACGATGAATGAGATGACAATTGCTGAGGCACTTTGAAACGTCCTCTGCTGGATTATGGAGCTGTGGCGTGAGATGTTTTGTTTTTTCCTCGCCTCTTCTACCCGACGCACTGGAGAATTCTGGGAACTCGAATCGAATGACAACGACGCCGATGACACAGAGGATATGACCTCAGGGTTCCTTCGCTCGTAGTAATCACTGTTGTGAACCACAACACATTTGGGGAAACAGCCGCAAACAAGCTGTTGATTATCAAGGGCACTAGTGGAGTGTTTTAAAAACCCGTTGGTGCCCAGCGCCCTCGGTGTATTATACCCAGTAATTTTCCGTTGCTCCTTGACCTTGGTGTAAATCGCTCTGTACATGCATAGGATGATTATTAAGGGAATTATAAACGTCACACATACACGACAGGCCGAGTAAACGAGAGCCGGTCCGCCTGATTTCCAGGTCAGCGTACAGTAGCCTTTTCCGGGTGAGTAGCCGTACATGTTCCATCCCACCAATGGTGGAAGAGCAAAAATCAGAGATGTAAACCACACGAATCCCGTCATGCGTCGAGCGCGTCGTAGAGTAATCTTTACAGCTAAAGGTTTGACTACGAGGTAATAACGATACACAGCAATTGATGTAATGGATAAATCAGAAGCAGTTGACAGGAAATTCACAAGAAATCCGGAGACCTCGCACCAAATTGACCCAAAAACCCATGTATCAGAAATTACCGACGCTAACACAAATGGTGTCACTAAAACAGAGATAAAGAAGTTTGCCGAGGCTAAAGAAATTAGCAGCAGATTTGATATTGTACTTCTACGATTCTCCTGGAGTAGAACAGTGCAGATGATACCATTTTCCAGGAAGGACGCCAGGAAGAGTAACCCCAGCGCTACCGACTCGGTTATCATCTCTACCTGTCCTCTTCTCGCTGTGCTGTCTTGCTGTATGCTTAGATAGTGATCCTGAGCCAAATGGAGGTTTTCGTCGCTATCCATGTCCGATCATTTTGAGATGGTTAGTTGCTACCAGTTCGTCAACGTTCTCCCTGGTAGGGGAAAAAGGAAACAGATTATTAGATTATTAGCAACATGAGGTAAACCACGAGGTATACCTCCGGGGGTGCAGTTGTATGTTCAATGGGTACAAAAATCAATCCAACGCGCTAAATTCCATTCGATCTGTGGATTAGCCAGGTTCTGACTTTGATCAGCTCCTATGGTTGTTTCAGGTCTCGTTAGAAATTCAGATTTTGTTTAGGTATGTGGACAGAATCGGACCCGGTTTTCAGAGTTCCAAGTTACTGTTTCTCCCTGTTTGATTATTCAGAATCATCTATAACCCGGAATTCGACACTGATATTTAGTTTACGAAAAACGCCGCACATCATAAACAAAAGTGCTCCCCGGGGGTTTACCCAACCTGACAAAATCTTCAGAATCGTGCGAAACGCATTTCGTCCGATACAGCGCCGTCCCGGGAATCTTAAATGCGTGTGTTTTAGCACAACTTTCCTTTCGACGTGTAGTATTTCTGCCGTCAGTTTCGGGTTCCCACAAGGCCCCAGGAAAACATGGTCTCAAGCCTATAGCGGATTTTTCCTTTGAACACAGTACTGACAGTATACCCGGGGGGTTCTTCAAGTTAAAAAGGGTAGGGGTGACCGTCGGAAAACCTCGAATAATACCCTCAAAAATACCAAACCGTGAAAATTTTCACACTCTAAAATGTACCTCCTGGTCTAAATATCACCCTGAAAAATGGATTTCGCTTGGACAACCCCTAAAAAATACTAAATTGCCGATTTCAAACCCTAAAAAATACGACGATCACCCCTACCAGCCGAATATAGGAAGAACCCCCTCGGGACAGTATACCAGGACAGTTTTACAAGCGAAAGCTTTCACATATCAGCAACTTCACTTCAGGACTTTTTTCTTGACGCATCATGTCTTTTAAAATTGTTAGCTTTTCGTGGGCTCAGGAGGGGCTCGGGTCGTTCCTTTGTGGAATTGCTTGAGCACTGTGTCATGTACCGGAGTGGTTGACCGCAGTAAGACTTCAACTGAATATACATTTTGTACTCCTAAACAAGAAACCGGCCATGTTCCTAGCCGATAATAGCAGTAAACCAATTGATTGACGAACAGGTCTAAACATCTGCCGGAACCAAATCCTAATTATTAAACACATCACGAGCCATCCCCCTGACTTAAATCTGATATAATTTGTTAATTTCCCTGTGGATGTTGTGTTTTTAACGCTTTCCAGCCATAATAAAAAGTTTTATATTGCTGTTCTGGCTTGATAAAAACCTCGAACAAATTTACCGCCGTCGTCTTTCATGCAATTTTCAATTTTACAGAAGAAGGCAAAGCGTACAAAATATGCTTCAATGTTTTGAAACCTCGACTATTATTACCTGTCGCAATTTCCGTCAAAATTACCTGTTCAGTAAGACTACGAAGTGTTCAACCTCCAGATTTCAGTCAACAACTAGACTTGCGATTTCCTTCGTCGTGGTTCAGGTTCGACTTTCTCTTTTTGTGATGTGACGAATGTGATGTATGTCGTCCATCCCGGACATTTCATTCAACAGAAAGTGGTCATGGAAGGCTTATTTCGGTCAGGTAAACACATACTTAAGCTGAAATCACTCACTGGGGCATTGTTCAGATAGGAAAGAAAAACATTGGTTTAATTCGAGTTGTGACGGAGCCCATTATGACTTACTCAAGGCTTATTTTGGACATTGTTCGTTCTCGTGATGCGAAAAGCAAATTTAAAGTGATCACTTCGTCATTTAGAACGAGGAAAACTAACACATTGATAAGGTTTTTTTGGAGTTGAGGACTACATTCTCCCTTGGTTTGTTGTTTGGAAAGAAAACAAACGCTCAACTAAAAAATGCCTTTTAAAAGCACTTTCATCCATTTCGAGTGGGTTGTCTTGTAAAAGGCATTCGTGTTACTTCTCGATATATTAAATATTCAGTTCTGATAGATTTTTGGTTAAACACAATGAAGGATTGAGCGATTAAAGGACCAGACTCTGATTAGACAGGTCTGCCGCACGGATACCGGACGCGAAAAGAAGCAGTCCTTCCGACAAGTCCATTACGCCAAAGTTCAGCTATTAAAAAACATTGTTTTCCTTGCAGAACGATGGCTCAAATGGCAACAAGGGAAGTCCGTCACCGATCAATCCAGGCTCCGCCCTATAATTTCTAATGGCCATTAGATGGCTTTATCTATCTATAACTATTACTATTGCCTTAGGAAATCATTCTAATTACTCGGGCTGCCTGTGGCAGCACCGAGTCTTAAAATGCAAGTCGTTTTTTTTTTTTTTTTTTTTTTGTTGGGTGTCGCAAAATTTCTGCGCATGCGTTAAAGGTCAAATTCACACCAATCAGATTGCACTGTACTGATCACGCAACAATCGCCAGGTTAATTTATTTACATAATTTAATACAGTAAAGCAAGATGGCGGAGGACCCGCGAGGAACTTTCTCTCTAATTTGGAGTCTCATCTCTCAAATGTAAGCCAGTTTAATGTTTTATTTAACTTCACTCGTGCGAAAGCCTTCCAACAGGCTCAGGATATTTCAACTGGCGCTATTGTCGGAGCCGAAGGACCGCGTTTTTTACCCAGATGGCCAGTGATTTTATTATACGACACGTACGACGACCTGAAGCCAGTGTAGGGGCCAGGATCCGGAAAGCTAAAATTCGAAGAAATAGATATTGGAATCTATAAGCCATCGGCTCGCTGTGCTGCATTTAAAACATCCGAGGAGAACATCTTATTTTGGGTGAAGGCACTTCAAGACCAATATTATGAGTCTCTTAAAAACTGCCAGAGATTTAAATTTACCGTAAGTTGGATCAGAGAGTATTGAAATCAAGTTATTTCGTTCCAGCGAGGATATTGACCTAGCGGAAACGGTACAAGCTGTCGAAGGATTTTACTTATAATCATCCACGTCTACTTAACAACAGGAATAGTTATGTGCCAAGGCATGGGCAATGATAGAGTTTCCCAGATTACAGATGAAAGTAGAGAACTTAATGAACGAAGAAGCAGAGGTCACGCGCGACATGCTTGATAACATGAACATGTTCAACACTTTATGTTATACTAAGAAAACAAAACAAATTACAGAGCCTGCAAGTTCACAAGTCAATGAAAAAACCCCAAGAGCCTGTAGTTTTGGATCAACATATCCTTGAAACTCCAAAAGCAACATACACATGAGTCAAAATCAAACCGGAAGAGACGGAATTCTTGAGATTCTTCACGAGGATAACAATATTTGTTAGCCCGCAATAAGAACTCTCTCGCTGAGCATTTAACGACCTTGATTTGTAACATGGAGGCTGACCTGATATGATATGCGTAATGAATTCTTACTCTCGTCACATCAAAACACGAATCAAGAAACCAAACTCAGTCATTTGGAAGACAAATTAGTGCAGCAAGATAATATATACAAGACCGAAATCAAGATGCTGTCATCTCGTTTAGATGTATTTTGTGAGTCCCAAATCGCTAGTTACTCGGGCTGCCTGTGGCAGCGCCGAGTCTGAAAATGCAAGTGGTTTTTTTTTTTTTTAATCAGTGTCAGACGGCTTCTGCGCATGCGTTAAAGGTCAAATTCGAACCAATCAGATTGCACTATGCTGGTCACGCAAACAAAGGTTAGATTTCCTCAGGCGCGCTCAGATAAGAAAATTCAAAGCTCAGACTAGGCGAGACAAGGAGATATCAATTTCAAATAGTCATTGTCAGAAATCTATTCCATCGTGGGCAATGATGCAATACAACCTAAATTTGGGTCAGGTCCATGTTTTACGACAGAATAACCAGAGTCTTTCTACTGGATTCGGAGAGCTCGAGGCATTATACAAGTCTGCTAATATGGGGAAAACTGAAACAAAAAATGAACTTTGACGGCAGAAACCCTCATATTTGAGCCAAGCGGAATATTTACATGATCCGCTAAGATTTTTACAAATCTAATTAGTTAAGCAGATGTACGCAGTGTATGCCAACTGAAATGCTGTGCTCGTTTTGTGGTTACGGCTCAGTGGGGCAACTACCCGAACAAGAAGCATGAACTGCCAGCAAAGAGAGAGGAAAACTGAAAGAGGAAATCCTTGTGAGAAATCGACGTACATATGAAGCTATATACGTTATCATCGACTATATGGGAGTCAAACATCGAGCTGCTATGAAACTGCTTGTGACAGTTTGTTTACGCACTTTCATGACAAACGAACGTTTCTACTTTCGACACAACGGTCGCTAAACTGTACGAAATCTCCAAGGATATATCCCTAATGTCCAAACTAAAGGGAAAAACTGAAAGAGGAAATCATTGTGACCAATCGACATAAATATGAAGCTCCAGAAGTAATTATTGAATACATGAGAACCCATAGAGAAAACCGATAATAATGAACACGGTATTAGTTTCACCGACATTTGTGGCGTAACTGAACTCGCACTACAGCATAGCTTGAAATACTGTACGAAAACTCCCGTTTAAAAATTTCCTGACGCCGAAAGGACCGTAGCATTTAAACAAGATATCCTTCTGACCAATCGACATACATATTAAGCTGTGAAAGTATGTTTCCATTCCATAACAGCCGATAGTGCAAACTAGTAAACTGCCACTAGTAAATTGACCTTGCGAGTACTGAACTTTCTAGCGTCAAATGCATGTGTTACGTTTCCAAACTTTAGGACAAGAAATCTTCCATAGAATGTTCTATTTTATTTACAGCTGAGAACTGTATTATTAAACATAAGAAATAAAACAATGGTGCCATTTGAAGAATTATATCATGTCAAAAGTGCAAACGAAGAAATATATATCTACGGACGCGAGCAGCTCGATCGTTTCACTTTGGTCAAACTCGGACTGTTTACGACTGGAACCTGCAGTTTTATCGGACCTGCAGACTAAATTGTAAACGTGTGGCCGTGTTCAGGCTAGTAAATCTAGCTAGCTAACCACAGGAGGTAGCGAGCTTCTTTAGTCTGAACAGTTTTTCTGCTCTGGTGATTAGCTAGCTAGTGGTCGGTGGAATACTTTGAAGTTCCAGGCTACCTAGCGAGGTAGCTTGAATAGAATCTAGCGCGCTAAAAGCCCATCGATGACAACTACCGGGTGTATTGTACGTCAATTGAGCCATCATGGATAACGAGGATCGCCAAACACCAGTCAGTAGCAGTTTTTCGCACAGTTTTAATATTTTGGTTGAAATTTCAATTGAGCACTTTGGCGGTCAATTATTTGCGATTACGAAACACTTGCGCCAAGGGCAGTTATAGACCAAATTTCTATCTTTTAGAGAGGGTCTGAATGGGGGGGGTCTACATGTCAGTTGTCAGTTAAAATGTTGGCCATTTGTCAGTTGTCAGTTAGCCCTAGTTAATCATTACTAGAGAAAATTTACAATGTTTGACCCACAAAAACCAAATTTGTCAGTTGTCAGTTATTTTTCGGTTGTCAGTTGTCAGTAAAAAAATCGTCATTTGTCAGTTGTCAGTTATTTTTAAGGCTGTTTGTCAGTAGTCAGTTAACCCCATTCATGCCCTCTTTAGAGATAGAAACAAACCAGAAGAGGGAAAAACAAAAAGTAAAACCTACTAAGTTACTAGGTCTGAACAGTACTAATTTATTAACTAGCTGCGAGTTGCTGACAGATATCTCAAGACTCTAGCTAGCTGCACGATAGTAGTCTGAACATACATACACACATGAATAAGTAGTGTTTTCAATAAAAGATCAACTACTTTAATTTACATACGAGAAAACAAAAATATTAAATTACATACATGTATATATATACTAGGGGAGCAGAGAATGAAAGTCACCGCGCTACCGGCCACTCCTAAAGACTGCTAATAATTCTTCCCTTTGGTTATTACTAAGAGGATTTCAAATGAAAGTGTATTTCATCTTCAATCTCATGTGGCCCGAGTGAAAGCCCAGATGGGCTCTTGTTCCCATACAGTCCATACAAGTCATACAAATACGCGTTTTTTTTGCCAAACCACATTATATATGCAAATATATAAATGACGTTGTGTTTACATGTAGTATCGCTATAGCAAGAACAGCAGATAAAGTTACATAGAGGCACACAAATTGACATAGCTAGCTCCATCACAGGATGGACAGGATACAACTTATAATATGGTACAAATATAAACATACATTTGAGACAATCGGAACCTGCAGTATAACAGAACAGAAGACTAATGTGTGTTACTTGAATAAGTAGTGTTTAAATTAAAATGTCAACTTCTTTAATTTCCATACGAGAAAAACAAAAATATTAAATTACATATATACTTGGGGAGCATAGAATGAAAGTCACCGCGCTACCGGCCACTCCTAAAGACTTCTAAATTCAGTTAATAATTCTTCCCTTTGGTTATTACTAAGAGGATTTCAAATGAAAGTGTATTTCATCTTTTTTTAAAAAAATTTTTTATTTAATAGCTTAACTCAGGCTGAGAAACAGACTCTAGGTCCAAACGAGCTCAGCCCAGATGGGCTCTTAATTGTTATTTTAAATTCCCTAAAAAATCCCTGGAGCGCAGCTGACTCGTATCCGCAGGGCAAGAAGGAAAAATGTCCCGTAGTGCCCCGCGCGCTTCGTAATCTTACTCGTTCCAAGTCCCCTCGGTCATTTTCCCCCCTTTTCTTAGATTATTAGTTAACGACTGGGTACGAATCAGGGGGTGCGGAAAGAGTTGTCAGGAAAAACATACCGGCTTTAAATTCTCAAGCATGTTAAGGCCTGGTTCGGCATGTATAAGGCAATAAAACCCTAAGAATAAACTCCCTGAAAAGAAAATTGAAAAATGAGCTCCTACTTAAATATTAATCTGGCTATATCCTACTAACATATTACATTCTACCCTAAATACTATATCGGTTCTGCCTTCTTCACACATTATCCATAACTACTATTTATTTCATACCCCTATTTATGTTTGTGTCTGTGTTTAATAGTTCATGTACCTAAAACTTAGCAATTTAATTCTACCAGTCCTGGTCATCTTCACTTTACCCTGGATCAGAGGTTGGAAATCCGCTTCTCCTAGCTCACAATATCGACAACATAGCTGCTCGATCGACGTCAGCTTAAAAGAGGTCTCGCTTCGCTCGACGGCTAAGACGTTTCGTTTCGAGTCTCTGGCATCCAGGGTATCTTCACTTGCAATTTATCCGTATATTTTGCACATTTACTTATATGTATATGGTGTCCTAGCAAGATTAGCTTTTTAGTTATTCTAGGATACTCGTACTTCTATTTATGTAAATCAATCACCGTAAAGTTGTTGTTGTTGGTTGAGGGATCAAATCTCGGGTAAAAAACTGTTTTCCTTATTTGAGGAAGGGGGGGGGGGGGGGAACTCCTGTATTGAAGTGATAGGGGTGATCGACCGTACCTTTTAAGGGTCGTCTCCGTCGTCCCGTACCATTTAGGGATACTTTGATAAAAGCTAATTATTCAACACAAGTCCGTACCTTTTAGGGTGTCATTTCACTTCTCAAACTGATTGACAAGTTTAATTAGTGTTTGAGGTAGTTTGTGATTATAGACAATATACTTCAGTTGTCTAACTTAGTATTCTTTGAGAGGCAGGAGCAGAAATTAAACTAGAACTGATAAACGCGATTGATTATATCATCTTGTGATGTCACAATGAAAACCTACGGGATTTTATTGTAGTAGTTTTCTCTAGGGAGCCGAGTTGATTCATCTTATGACGTCACTGGATCCATGAAAAGTAACCAAAAGCCAGAAATGTGACAAAATTTGCAAGATTAATACATTTTTGTGAGAAACAAACACAATAGTACAATATAATTTTTTTTTTACATCATACTTGCAGTGCACTTTAAGGAATTCAAGGAAGTGAATGTATGCATATTAGTATTATGGTGTCATTAGATTTTGTTTAAACTGTTGTTCCTGTTAGAAACATTTATTTACGGTAAATCTATTTTTCGTTAAATGAACCAGTCCTTAACACGCTTGAGTTAGTTCAGTATATGTTGATCTATTATAAAACCCGATTTTCTGTTGCAAAGGCGAGTCCCTTTTGGTATCCACGTTTCCCTGCTAGCAGAGGTCTCTCTCTGTCTTGGTAAAATGGAGACCTCTGCTAGCAGGGGAAGTCCACGTCCGTTGTCTTGAGCTCTGTTCAGGACGGCCTCTTCAGAAATTCAATTTCACGTTCGTTGACGTTCGTGTAGCCTGCGAAAACAGCCGCCTCTATTCGCGGCGGGCCGAAGCGGCTCCGAACTGCAGGGTCACAAATTTTTGGGCGTCATGCACTGTATTTGACGGCAACCGGAAGTCAAATGTCCCTTTTTGGCGCGTGCTGACATCATATCACGTTCGTCGTAACGTCAAGTTACATATCAGTCAAAACAAAGTACTTCCCGTCGCGTCCGCGAAACGTGTACGAGGTTAGTAAAATTTTGTCAAGTTTTCTACTTCATGGTCTTGTGACGTCCATGTTGTCAAAAACGTCTGGGTCCGGTCGTTGGAAGCAAGGTTAACTTTATCCCTAGGATACCGCTAAATCTGCAATTGTGAACTGTACAATTTAACCTCGGGTTAGCAATTTAACCTCGGGTTAGCAATTTAACAACCCTTGCTTCGAACAACCGGGTCCTGGTGCTTAAACTTTCTACATTGAGGCACGATAACAAAAGAAATGTTGGATCAGTTAAGCAACGAGCTTCCAAAAAGCTCTTTATCATACGATCTCTCCATATATATATATGTTTATCGGATAAGATGAATTTCTGATAGGTTTCGGCATTTTGAAACGGGTTTTTGTTTACTAGTTCTAGTTCACTGCCGATGACCCCATTGTCGGTTGCACCTATCTTCCCCGCGGCCGACGGAGATACAGTGCCGCTAGTCCTCATTACGTCATACACAGAGACCGTCTCACAATCATGCGACATACAGAACAAATCTAATCTTATGCTTTTCATTATAAAACAGTTTTAAAGAACGGTATTTCAAGCAGTTCAACAAACGCGCAGTAAGTGTTTATTAGGTCTGAAAACACTCCGCTGAACGGCATGCATGGTTCATACAAAATTCAGAACTTTTTCTTCAAGGACTTTTCAAGGACTTATCAAGAACAAGCCACACTTTTCAAGGACTTGTTTCCTACAGGTTCACACATTAATCACCTCGACATTGACCCAATGTAAGACCCTTTCTTTGACATGTTTGCACGTTGAATCATTCAGTGCTGCTCCAACAATCTTTTGGAGGCAAAAGTGAGGCTGTTTTCCCGGGGGGGGGGGGGGGGGGGGGGTACTTACATGAAAAATGGGTATGTATGTGAGGCCAAGGTAATTACGTTAAATGGTTTTGGCTTCTGATATTAATAAATGTGTCCATCAAACAGACATCTCTGCATGGTACCAGGGACGTTAAAAGAAGAGGGGCTGTTGGACCCGATAGGTGGCTGTAAATATCTTCGTTTAGTGCTACAGATACGTCTCGAGCCTCTACATTGACAAAGTTTATGAGGATAACGTGGAGTTTTGTGCTACACGTGTTTCGACATCTTTCGCGACTGGTACTTTTGATCGACACAATGAAACAACAGACCAAAGCACTTGAAACACGTTGCAATGTGTTGGTACCAAAATTCAGTGGTATTGTCTTTCGATGTCTTGTCCTTAAAATGAGTTTGTGAGCTGTATTTCTCTCGCCTTTTTAATTACTGCTCAGAGTCAATCATACGACTGAAAAAGAACCGAATTCGACCTTTGTATTCCAAAGTAAAATATAATTGCTCTAAGACCAAAAAGAACTCAGTACATCGTGACTCTAACTCTCACAGACAGCTTGCAACAGTACAGGTCTTAATTATTTTCACGTGGTCGTTACTGACCACTGACAGCTCAGTGAAAATCCCTTCGCATTTTCAACGACCTCAACAGATTGGAACGCTTTTTTAGCGAATTATCATTGGCAGTTTAAAAAAAACACGTCACTGATGAATTCTGAATTATGTTTTATGTTCTTGTATGAATATTGAAGTTGGATATAACTGAAGTTTGTGCAAAGCTCCCGTCAAGCGAGCTATCAAATTGCACAAAGAATTCAAATAGCAAGAGATTATGCCATATAGTTATTCAGTTTTCAAATAACAACATGGCATAAAGCCTTCGTTGAAACGAGCTCGCTAAAGTGCGCCAAAATCAAAAGTACAGAAAACCAAGAATGCAAAAAATATTAAAAGCAAGTTTTAAGTTTTCATCGTGATGGCTTTAGGAGACAGAACTTTGAGACCTCAGTAAATACAACGAAACTACTGACCCAGTTAATAGATGCAATGTTTGCAAGACTCCTCGGAGTTCATTAGGGACTTTAAGCAACCACGACGGCAACGTCTACGACAACCGCATAAAACAATAGCCTTAATTACAAAATACAATAACTGCACGTGAAAATGCACGCAGTCGCCTACATTTCCACCGTTCTCTGCAAAAACACAACGTGAAAACCCCAAATTGTACGTTTTAAAGACAACGTGAACGTAAGAAAGTAAATCAAATCATTTTTCGTTCGGCGTGAAAGGAACTCTATAATCATTATATTTTTCGAAAATCTGGTTGTGAAAAACAATTGAAGGTGAACAAGGGAAATAGTAAACACCATATTTCGGGAGAAAACAGTTTTCTACGGCCCGTCGTCACTGCCGTCGCGGTCCTGGTTGCTTAAAGTCCCTATTAACTCAACGGCGACGGCTTAATCCCTTCGCACATTGGTGTAAACACAGTCAATGAACTAAGTGCTAACTGCGCTATATTCTACACGTAACCGCGGTCGATAATTTACAACCAGCAAATTTTCGCCTCGTGGTAATTTAACAAAGTCCGATGGCAATCAATAAAGAGTTATAAGTGATTCGCTCAATTTTGGATCGATTTAAGTGAAATTCACGACTGAACTCGATGCAAGATACCCTGGGTGGCAGAGGTTCAACTGCCCTCTCTAAGCCAAAGTTTTTACCTTCTCGTCGATCTAAACTTTGGCTTAGAGACGGCATTAGAACCTCTGGCACCCAGGGTAGATGCAAGACTACTTACATCGTAATGGTTTATTGCTAAAGTACGATTGATGAGAATTTTATACGATCCTTTTTCTGATAAATTGTCCAATAAGTACTGACTTGAATGCAAGAAGCTCTAACAGCATATAACTGCCTGTAAGTTAACAGAATAACGGTTTTCTTCGTCTCCGTTCGACTAATTGACGATAAAAATCGTAAGAATGTTGATCCAAAAATACGGCCCTGAAGTATGATTAACAAAATAACACTTCCAGCGTATTTCCCCAGGAGACTGAGCCATTTTCAAACACTCTAAAATATCAAACTGAAATGAGCAGTGTGCTTGCACCGAATTCTCAAGCCAACCATAAAATCACAGAATCAGTGGCTAGGCTTCCGTTAGCCCGCCAGCCAATTATAGTATCGAAAACCGTGAGTACGTTCCACATACTCTCAAAAAGAGGTCTCCGTAGGATAGGATTGTTGTTAAACGCGATATAATTACAAACTAAAGTAAGTATTAATTGAAGGTTGTTTTCTTACCCAGACAATCCAGCCACGTTTCCCTAATAGCTGAGTCACGGTGATTAAACCACAGCATTTAGAACGAGTTTACTTCTTTCTCGCGGCCAACGTGACTTCACTCCTTGCTCGTCAGTTTTCCCGAACTCCTAGTTCCGCCTTTTGTTCTCCAATGTATTGTGCCTTGTATTTCATAAAGTGTGCCGGAACCTTTCATAAAGGACTCCAATTAATTGCAAACCTCTCGACGTTCAACACAAGAAGTAAACACCAAATGAATAAACGCACAAATATTCAATAAACTCATCGACTCTTGACGGCTTGTTGGCACTGGTATTAGCTTGGCAACCATCAATTAACATCGCTTACAAATAAATACCGCAGACTGGCTCGCTTTGTGACGCTGTAAATCTAGAGCCGAACCTCTTGACTTTAATTCCTCTAATGAAAATTCTCTAAAGTTTTGGCTCAGTTTTAGAGTTTTGCATTTCAATGGCTTCGGTAGAGCCAATAGAAGCGCGTGGATAATAGCGACGGGGTAAGTCTTCCATGCGTGCTACGACTAATCGAGTGTGGCATGTACGTACTGCGTTTATTCAAATCAACTCCCGGGTTAAGCCGGTGGGGCTTTCCTAGTTTGGTCACAAATCCACAATTCGTGTATCAGTAGATTTTCACAGAGGGGGAGTGGGGAAGGGGGAAATAGACCTAGTCAGCTTGCCTGTTTGTTCTCCCATTTGAGTCCACCCGACTTTTCCCTCGAGTACTGCTTTTTTGTTTTCTGTATCCCAAGAGAAATGTATTAATTTCTATAATTGGAAAACAAAGCACTGAACCTTTGGAGAACTATCACGTGGTCTGAAATGGGGCAACAAACAGGCAAGCTGACTAGGCTATTAATAAGTATTGATCCGGCTATGAACGATAGCACTAAACGGCAAGGTCGAAGTAATGCACTTTCATTAGATAACTTTTGAAGTTTTAATTTAGTTTTGACCAAACTAACTATGGTTTGATTTCAGTGAAACTCAACCGTGAGGAAAGTTCCACATTTGTGATTCAAATTTCTTGTCGTCCCCCTTTCCTATTGCTGGGTTGCATGTGACGTCATGGCCGCCATGTTGGATGACAATAACAAAAGATTCCTCGTTAGCTTCTCTTGTTAGTTCATCCAACATGGCGGCCACGTCTTTGTTATTTGAATCTCTAGGGATTGGGTTGCAACCCACCAATTGACCTATATCACTATGACGTCATATCAAAACAATCTATTGTTTAAACGCTAAGGATCACGGTCGTGGGAGGGGGACAAAACAGGGACAAAACAGCAACAACACAAAGGAAATCGCTATCAAATGCATTTTGAAGAACGTAGAATAGCGGTAACAGCCACCAAATACGGTAAATATTGTGGGATAAACATTGATACAGCTGATATCTGGAAACCAGACAATTCGAAGTTAAATTTTCCTCAGCAGAGCAGATTTAGTTCAAAATTCTATTGTTCAAGTCGATTCTGTCCCCCTCATAAACAAGCCGTGACGTCATAATGATATAGGGTAATTGCTGGATGGTAAAAATGACCTACAGCACAGCTTCCTTTATTTCCTGCTTGTAACTTTGACTTAGGACATCTCAGATAGCACTTCCGAGAAGACATACTCATTGCCGCAGTCTGTGTTTTCCTATAGTTCTAACGCGAATCATTACTTAAATACACTGCAGTTTTTCATGATTTAATACGGCAGGAAACCTGTTGGCTTCAGAGAATATAAAAGCAGATTTGGTATAAACTAGATTGTTTTGATATATTAGCACAATGGCGCCAACCGAGTTCATTACGGTTGCATGGCGCGCCAATTCAAAAATTATAACAATGGCTTTGATTGAGCAGGAAAATAAAACAAAAGTGCTGGACGTTTAAATGTATCAGTCAATTCCAAACCCGTGCCCCCGCCACCCTCGGGCATTTGATCAGAAGCTTGCTCCCGAGGGTGGGGAATTCGACGAGTATCTAGGCCCTCAGGAGCGGGCATTTGACAAACAGTGGGGGTAGGGGGTGGGGCATTTGATCGGTGTTTAAAAAATACATTATCTCTGTCTACAAATTCGCATCTGGAGAACGTGTACGTGTCTTCGAGGACTTCCAGGATAAGGATTGTGCATTTGTAGAGGCCTGGTTTGAAAGAGTGAACCTGCCAAATTTGAAGGCCACTTTCAGAGGTAAATATAGTTATGTTTAAACCTATAAACTATGTTGTTTTGCTTTGCTTCGTGAACTTTGTCCGACTGCGTGATATTAATAGCTGGAAAAGACGGGCCGATTGGTGCCTGTAGTTAATAACAGGCCGACCCAGCTGCTGAGTTGGTCGAACGCTGTTACATACTTTATATACCAACAACATAAGCTAACATATTCAATTTCAAACCATTACGTTTATTATAAAGTACATAACGGAAACCAAGAACGATCGACCCGGTAGAAATGATTGTTCTTATCCCTGACCGGTTGAAGGTGGTTTTCACCGTCGGTGTTTCCTGTGAATTGCTCGAGTCAGAGTTTGCCAATAAAACAATGATTTCATTTATTTGTCAATAGTCTTTGATTTTAATTGTCTTTGTCAAAAATTTGTGGAAAATTTTCTGAGCCGGTCCCCGATGGTGGGGCATTTGAACAGCCTGGATGAAAAACTGGTGGGGCATTTGAACAGTTTTTCTGCCTTGGTAGTGGGGTATTTGATCGAAAAAAATTCAAAATGTTCAAATGCCGTGGCCCGGTCACGGGTTTGGAATTGACTGATACAATTATGCTTGCATATTGGAAACTAATTATTAAAGCGCTCGGGTACTTTCAGGCTCTGTTTCCAGCCAACGAAACCCCAACGGCTGAAACGGAGCCCAGGGTACTTTTTTCTTCGAATTTATGAGAGAAAAATACGTCTGCATAGCAGGCTATCCGCTACGCTGAGCGAGGGAAGAAAACTCCGCCGACACTTGCGATGTCTTTCTGTTGAGCAATGATGACGCAAACATGTTTGCAACCGCCAAATTGTTTAAACTCATGTTCTTTCAAAAGCGTTTTCCTGCTTGATGTAATGCGCATAATTACGTCACAGGAAGAAATGTGGATGTAAAATCGCGGGTGCCGGCAGGTGCCTTCCCTCGCTCCAGCATAGAGGGATTAAAAAGAATCCTCTGCTCAGGGTAGCCTGACGCTGTGCCTGCTATCGGTTCCTCTCGACTGGGTGTATTTATTGCAAACAAGTTTGATTTTGGATTACTTGTGGTGTGCGTTCATGGTAGACATAATCCAAATTGACCTCTCCTCCTTAAAAAAGGACCGCAAATGCTAATTAGTAAATCAGTGGATGATTAAAGCTGCGGCTTGGCGAGCGACAGGACATCAAACACTGCATTTTAACGGACTGAATAGCCCACTTCCGCGATGTGCTTTACTTGTCACGCACAAAGGTTTCAATCAGAGGCCCCGTGCTAAATTAAATTTATTCTTTTCTCTGTGAAAAGAATAAATGTAATTTAGCACGGGGCCTCGTATTGAAACCTTTGTGCGTGACAAGTAAAGCATATCGCGGAAGTGGGCTATTGAAACAAGGGCTGATCAAAGTCAAGAACTTTGTTAGTTCCTACGGAGGGAGGAAAACCGGAGAACCCGGAGAAAAATCATCGGAGAAAGGGCGAGATACCAACAAACTCAACCCACGTTAGTAGGGAACCCTGGCCACAGTCGTGAGAGGCGTGCCCACCCAGGCTCCCCCTGAAAAACTCCCCAATCCCCAGCGCGCGGTGAAAATCGCACGCGTAGACCACTCTTCCACAGGCAACGCGACAACTGAAAAATCCCGAAAAAAAGATCGAGTTCAATTTTTCGCGACAAAAATTACGGACTTGTCACACGTGTAGCTACCCTAAAACGTTTTCCTGCGACGTGATAATAACGTATCAAGCCAATAAGGAACAAGTACGAAATCGAGGTAATGGTCGTACCCGGTCTCTTATGTATCGCGCGGTCTTCTTGCTAACATTTGTCGGCAAAGTATATGTCGCCACCACGGAATCGGGACGCGATAGCTTTTCAGCAAGTCGCCTCGCCTATGCAAGAAAAAAAAACACTCGTGTAGACGCGGCTTAAGGGTTGATTCAGCAGCAACAAATGGAAGCGAGACTGAAGAGTTGGTCAAACGGTTCAACATCTCAACAACAACTGTTGAACCGATGTTGAAACCGCTTGACCAACGCTGTAAGGCAGTTCGTGATTCGTACAGTACAACAGTCTCTCGGATTCTCACTCGCATCCATCTGACATTGACGCAGATCAGTGTTTAGTTCTTATCTAAAAGTCTCGTGCTCGTGTAGGGGAAGTAGCTGCAGTAAAGTGCTCGCCACTTGACTTTGACCTATCATTGCCTGTCGGATTTTCTATTTGGTCCAGAAGGTTGCTTGTGACCTGCCATTTGCTGTCCTGTGGCTTTGATGTCCTGGGTTCCGTTGTGGGTGTATCTGGCATCGTTTGGGTGTCTGTTGGGCCCGGTTCTAGGGGCGTCGTGGGTCCTGGTGGCTCGCGGTTACGGGTTATCTGACCATATACCGCCAACGCCTTGAACAGGTTTAGGTAAGAACGATAAATTATTACGGTAATTAATCACAACTGTTAGGTCTTAGAAATGTGTTACACTGCTCTAAGTAAGAGAGACAGAATAAACCGCGATCACACAAGAAAAACTAAATTATACTTAAAACTAACCTACTTATTTATTTTTATTTTTAACAGAGGCAAAGGCACAAAACAAAACAAAACAAAACAAACAAACAAACAATTATCATTAAAATCGTTCTCCATCAAGTAAATAGGTGCCAATAATAAAATATCTCTTGATTTGAGTGTTGCATCTATGAGTTATAAAAGTTTCTATTTCCAATATGCTAATTATGTGATGTCTTCTACACCATGTAATAGTTGGGCCTTATATTAGTGATTTTATAGGTAAATTCATTGCCTGACGAGGAAATTCCACGTTAAATTTCACGCGAAAAACCGATATCGCACGAATCGCGAAGCGATGAGTGCGATATCGGTTTTTCAAGTGAAATTTAACGTGGAATTCCCGAGTCGGGCAATGAAGTTTCTTTGAATCGCATTGCATTTAGTGATTTACGAAAATATATAAAGAATATAGTCAGTTTGCTGAAATTCCCGCCACGCGCCAGGAACCCATTATGCGGTAAACTAACGAGCGAATAGGAATCTCACGCGAGGTTCAACTATAAAAGTGCAATAGTTGCTCACAAAATTTGGTTTGCCGAAAACACCTGTATTTTATTTAGGTACACTTAATTTCGATCTAATCTTTACCAAGAAAGCGAAAGTGCATTAACTGGAGACAAAATTGTGAATGTTTGTGAAAGATTTAGAAAACCGGCGGCCTGTTGAAACCAGTTGTCGATAAGTGAAAATCTAAAACCCGACAAACCGAAGAGCTGCTGCACAAGTATACGCACAAACTTGTAAGTATTAAGTGTTCCTTACTTTTTTAGCAAATTACCAAATGTTAATGCTCAATTTCTGTCTCACAATAAATAAGCCTGTTTTTAAACTGTTGAACGTTACTTGCGTTCAGTCCACTCGTTTCCAAAATTTCCCTTGTACCACGATTTTAGTACCATTCTGTAGCCGTGCTTTTCGTCCTGCTTTTGCTGTTTTTAGTCATTTAGCTTCTCTGTGTGAATATTACATGATAGATCAGCAAATCCACGAAGCCCCAGCTTTTCCGTTCAAATTCACAGATTTTTGCTGCAGTTGTTTTTGTCGATTCCTCGGATTATTAGAGTCGGTTTCTTCTTGTTCAGTCGAGCGCCAAAACATATCATTTCTCGTGAAAAACGGAATAAAAGATATATAATTTTCACGTTCTTTGACTGCTGTTAACTTTGTGAAAATCCTGGTTTGTAATTTTAACATGATTTGTCTCTGTTCGCGATAATAAAAATAAACAAAATATTTACGCGCGGGCTTCCTGTACATCGTTGAATACAGCTTTTCAAACCATTGAATTCCACACAATATTAAACGCTTCGTTTAGCCAATCAGCGCGCGAGTTTGAGTCGTGCTATGGGATTCTAACAAATATTTTGTAAAAATCAGAAATAGTTTCATTAACAAGGAGAAAGAAATTACCTTTAGTTGTCTACTATGACATCACATAATTAGCATATTAGAAATAGAAACCTCTATAACTCAAAGATACAACACTCAAATCACGAAATATTTTACTATTCACCCATTTACTTGAAGTAGAATCGATTTTAATGATAAAAGAAATGGGCTTATAGACCCTTTGCACGTGACGTCATAGCCGCCATGTTGGTTAACAATAGATTCTTCGTTAGCTTCCTTTGTTCTGTCATTTGAATCTCTGGGGTATGAGTGCAAACCATCTATAGGCACTTTAAAACCCCGTCCACAGGAATACGTTTCATTTGATAAAGCAACCATTTTAGCAAACGGTTGTACCGTTCTCGTGTGGACGAGAAAAACGATCTCAAGAAGATCGTGTGGGCGCAGTACTTTCATTCCATTTTCAGTGAAATGAACACGCACTGAACTTTTGAAAACGCATTCGTGATGATAGATCAATGTAGGAGCGTAATTCACATTTGTATAGCGTCCGTGCAGGCTCTTTTTCCTCCTATTCCCATGAGGCTGTTTGTAGTCTAATGATGGACCAATGTAGGTGCGTAATTCGCATTTGTATAGAGTCCGTGCAGGCTCTTCTTCCCCCTCCTCCCCCTATTCCCATGAGTCTGTTTGTAGTCTAATGATGGACCAATGTAGGGACGTAATTCACATTTGTATAGCGTCTGTGCAGGCTCTTCTTCCCCCCCCCCCACCCTATTACCATGAGTCTGTTTGTAGTCTAATGATGGATCAATGTAGGAGCGTAATTCGCATTTGTATAGCGTCCGTGCAGGCTCTTCTTCCCTCTCCTCCTCCTCCTCCTATTCCCATGAGCCTGTTCTCAAACTATTTCTTTACCAAACTGTTGTGCTTGACTCAACTTATCGAGTTTATATTCTAAGGCTCGCTTCAAACGTAGAATTTTCATGCGCTGAACGCAATTGAAACAAAAAACAATAGTCCAATTCATAGTTCTTGAAAGGTAACCAGGCCTTCGCCTCGCATGGCCTGCACTGATACAAACCCTCTTCCAATGAATATTGATATATTTTGATTATCATGCTAACTAGGTAAAATGTCATAACTAAGTTTTCTCAACTCCAGCCTCAACGTCAGCAAAGGCTTGGTTACCTTTCAAAATGGCGGTCAAGAACTACGAGTTGGACCATTAGGCGGCTTCTTTTGATGTAATTATGTTCGGCACATGAAATGTTGGACATTTGAAAATATAACTTTGAACTGACCTGAGCGACCATCGAGGCAGGGTCCCCCACGCTAGCCGGTAACACTACTGTGGTGCTGGTCTTGGCCAGGTTAGAGAACGCCGTCACATAGAGTTCAGCAACGTTCAGACTGGCAGCTTTGTCACCCAACTGAAAGTAACAAAAATGTCGGAAATGTTACTTCTACTACTCATTAATTATTTATGAGAACAATTACCAATCAGAGGCCTCAATTTGTACCACGTGACGTACTTTGAAACCCCCGTTGAATACTCTCATGAAGAGTTCGACTCTACTTCAAAGTCTTAAGACTTTGAGATACAAACTACTGGGGACTTTTAAATGTCTGTCCTGTCCATAATAACATGTCAACAGTAAATAAGTGAATTGACTCGAAAGATAAAAACTGCCTTCAACGGTTATTCGAACCAACTTTCTCAGATCCCATAGATTTCTAGCTCACTCCGTTACCAACTACACCACTGAATCACTCGGGCTGCACCCCCGGCATTTAAAATTTCACGCGGACTCGTTTAAAGTGCCTATCACCCTTTTGCAATTTTTATAGCTTATGAACCTCCGAAAAGTTTTGAGTACTTCTGTGAAGAAAGTTTTGGTTTAAAGTGAATACTTTATGTTCTACGCTTGTTTGAAATCGTGTAAATGTGACCTTTCCTGACCCATGACCGCGTAAGTAAAAGCCTGGGTCGAAACCTGGGTAGACGTCATCCTGACGTCATATAATTAATTCGGCTTTGCAATCATTTGAAGAAATACCAGGAGCCCATTACCAGGAGCCCATTACCAGGAGCCCATTACCAGGAGCCCATTACCAGGAGCCCATTACCAGGAGCCCATTACCAGGAGCCCATTACCAGGAGCCCATTACCAGGAGCCCATTACCAGGAGCCCATTACCAGGAGCCCATTACCAGGAGCCCATTACCAGGAGCGTCCATCTTCCCCACTGTGTCTGTACCCCAGCACAGGTAGATGAGGCTATGTTTAGCATTGCGTTTCGCGCGAGAAAGAACAAAGGTAGGCTATTCTTAGCCAATCAGATATCATTCTTCTCACTTTCAACGCGGGAATGGGTCATGGGTCAGGAAAGGTCACATTTACACGATTTCAAACAAGTGTAGAATATAAAGTATTCACTTTAAACAAAAACTTTCTTCACAGAAGTTCTCAAAACTTTTCGGAGGTTCATAAGCTATCAAAATTGCAAAAGGGTGATAGGCACTTTAAGCTACGTTTACACTAGAGGAAGAAGTATATTGTTCAACGTTCTCCTTGGAATACAGAAAAATATGAATCTGGAAACTTTTTCGCTTGTGTAACCGTAGTGTTAAAGGGACTGTGCCACGGAGTGTCGTAGTGTGAAAGGGACTGTGCCACGGAGTGTCGTAGTGTGAAAGGGACTGTGCCACGGAGTGTCGTAGTGTGAAAGGGACTGTGCCACGGAGTGTCGTACTGTGAAAGGGACTGTGCCACGGAGTGTCGTAGTGTGAAAGGGACTGTGCCACGGAGTGTCGTAGTGTGAAAGGGACTGTGCCACGGAGTGTCGTAGTGTGAAAGGGACTGTGCCACGGAGTGTCGTAGTGTGAAAGGGACTGTGTGACGGAGTGTCGTAGTGTGAAAGGGACTGTGCCACGGTGTGTCGTAGTGTGAAAGGGACTGTGTCACGGAGTGTCGTAGTGTGAAAGGGACTGTGCCACGGAGTGTCGTAGTGTGAAAGGGACTGTGCCACGGAGTGTCGTAGTGTGAATGGGGCTGTGTCACGGTGTGTCGTAGTGTGAAAGGGACTGTGTCACGGTGTGTCGTAGTGTGAAAGGGGCTGTGTCACGGTGTGTCGTAGTGTGAAAGGGGCTGTGTCACGGTGTGTCGTAGTGTGAAAGGGGGTGTGTCGTAGTGTGAAAGAGGCTGTGTTACGGTGTCGTAGTGTTAAAGGGGCTATGTCACGGTGTGTCGTAGTGTTAAAATACTGCTTTTAAGATAAATTTAGAGCAGCTTGAAATCGGTAATCAAGTTTCTAGAATAAGCTTTTGTAACCACTTTAATCTTTGCCATCCTCTATCGAAAAAGTTTGAAAATATATCAAGATATTCACAAGGTATCTCTCTTCTTTCGCTTAGTGGCATTTTGTTTTAAAGGTTCAGTTCGGTGACAGTGCCCCTTTAATTCAATACAATAGTGTTGAATTTGCGGGATGACAAATCTGATGCTTTTCAAGGAACACAGAGATACTCCGTTACCGTGAAAGGCCTAAAGAAGCACCGGCAACCCGAGAGGGATACACTTCATAAGCAAACACAAAACGACTACTTGGTCATTGACAAGCAAGGGAAGGGAACTTCATGAGCTATGATTGGTCAGTTTCTGGTCCATAACTTCCCGTATACTTCCCGTATACTTCCCGTATACTTCCCGTATACTTCCCGTATACTTCCCGTATACTTCCCGTATACGGACCACAAAATTGCAGCAAAACTGGTTTTGAATACTTTTGAGCCAGTTATACATTAAACTCTTAATAAACTCGCTTTGTCGATCAGATTGTAAGTTATGGATCCTCGTTCCCCCACTTTTTTATGGCCAAAACACGAAGCAAGAGAAAACCTCGGTTCATTACTTACGGTACGAAGCTAGCTTACCTCGCTTAATAAGAGGTATATCGATAAAGGATGGCAAAGATTTGAGTGGATAGAAATATTGCTGTAGAAAGAAACTTAGAGCAGCTTGGTTTCGGTCCATCGTAGAAGGACATCAAGTTACTGAAATAAGATTTGTGATCCACTTTAAGTCTGCTAAGCATACGAGTAAGGTTTTATAAGGGTTATTAAAGATTAAGTTCAAACTTGAAGCAAGATTGACTTAGAGAACAAAATTATTGCGCAATATACTTTAAAAAAAATCCTATACGCTTGCAAATGAAATCGTTTTTATTGCGACTGTAGTTTTCAGGACAGTGCAAACATCATTTTGAGACCATAAGCGTTTTGTACTCGGGTATCGCTTTAACAAAAGATGTCTCGTTAGCTTGTCTTGTTTACTATGACTATGATTACTTGGATTTATAGGCAAAGGTAGATCACTACACATATTTATTTCACTTAATGGAGAGTTGGCTTAGAAAACTTTTAGTTCCTTCAACTGCCCTGCACCCTTTCCTATTATATATTTTCCTCTTTTTTCCCCTCCCTAATATCTATTATTATATCAAGTCTATGTCAGTGTAAATTACCCAAATGCAAAGCGAAGAGTGTGAAATAAAATAATAATATAATTAGAAGAAAAAGATAATTGAAGCTTGCCCGAATACCTCATCACCAAGAAGAATACTGTGACTCTTCGTCCATCAGGTAAATTGTCAAACTGATCTACTAGCCAGGCATGAAAATCCACTAGCCCGGGGCTATCGGACACGACTTCTGTCAAGGGCACCCAACGAGTACTTTTTGAAATTCGTTTGAAACCAGTTGCGTGCAGCTTATCTAGCCATTTTAAGGCACCTACTATGTCTTTTGACGTATTCTAGAAAGCTATTAGCTGTTCGGATTTTCTAGGTGGAAATCGCGTCAACCGAAAATACTATGGCAAAATATTCCCGGCCTACGAATTTGTTAGTAGTCTAGAACAGAAACAATAATTTTCTAGCCCAAGTAACTTCATGTTGCAAAGTTTTGTGGAGGTACGAATTTTTTAGGGATTCTTTTTTACTGTAGGCAATTCTTAGGGAATGAAAATGTGTTGTTCTGACTCTATTGATCAGACGAATTGGGACGTACGAATATTTTAGGGGAAACCTTTAAGTCTCCCTTTTCTTCTATAATTTTCTAGGGATTGAAAACAAATTTTCTAGCCAGTATTTCAGAAAACAATTTTCTAGGGACAATTTTTTCAAATCCGAAAGTTTTAGGCTAACTTACTCTCCCGAACAGCTTTTTAACCGAAAACTTCGTTGAGTGCCCTTGTTCTGTCACACCCTGTGACAGACATCATCATTATCATAATCATACAGATGATGCGTGACTTGAGGAATGTTTCTAATACCTGTGCCTCCAGGGCGCTAGCTACACGTGTGATTCCTGTCGCTCGTGCTGTGGCTTTAGCAACGATGGCTTCTGCTTCACCTGTTGAACCATGCAAGTTACAGCGATGTTCATTATGACGCGAACTGAGAACTCAAAACTCGGCCAACGTTTTGTGTTTTTCGCTACCGTCAATCATAACTACGACGGCCATAACTACACGAGCGATGGCGGTGGGAATGTATGCAGTCTATAAACCACATGCATGATAGTACATGAGAATTAATTCGACAACAGTGAGTCTGTTACAAGATTCGATTCGTATTCGAAATAGCCTGGTCTTCTACATTGTCAACAAGTTGAGTTTCGTCAAGGTCAGGCAGCCTTACCGACACTTCCTCGTAATCTGATAAATCTTGTGTCTCCTGTAAGCTTTAATTCCATGCAATCCGCCATGTTGAAATGCTTGGCGCGGCCAAGATCCCACGGCCAACGCTCGGAAACATTTGGTGGCCGTCGTAGTTAGGATTGACGGCATGCGGCGAAAAACGCAAACCGTTGATCGAAGTTTCAAATTCTCAGTCCGCGTACAGTGACACTTCGTGTTGATAAACATTACAATTGTTACGCTAATGTGCCAACCATAATTTCACGAGGGCGCTTTGTGTCAGGGACCAATGATCTCTGGTTGTACATTAATGACAATGGATGATGTCCCAGAAAGTATCGCTATTATTGAAAACCGCTGTAATCAAATGTACAGTCGTTTGCATCTAAGCGTGAACACGTGAGATAAAACATTTTCTAATTGGGTATCAAACGTAACGTGATTCGTCATGAACCTTTCGAAGTTTGAAGGCGTGCTGACGATCTTTCGCGCTCAAAATACCAACTTATTCTCTTCCCGTAACGATAATTCTCCAACCAGCTCTACCACATGATTTCTCAAGTCCCGAAATCAGTAAAGGCATACCTGGTTTGAAGTTACGGCTGTATTTGTTTACCGAGTTTATCGTAAATATCCTCACCTTCAAACTTCGAAAGTTTGATGACGAATCAGGTTATGTTTGATACAGTTAGAACAAGTTTTCGTCTCACGTGTTCACGATTAGCTATATATAGATGCAAACGACGGTAGCATGCCCCTGAAAGAACCATCTGAGCCAGGACCTGACTAAACCATAGATTGAATTAGGATCGAGTGCTTGTTATTGTGTGAAGGGACTCTGAATTTCTAACGGGACCTGAAACATCCACAAGGGCTGATCAAAGCTAGGACCCCGCTAATCCACAGATCAAATTGGAATTTAGCGTGTTGGTTTTTGTGGAGGGAGGAAAACCGGAGAACCAGAAGAAAAACTCTGAATTTCTAACGAGACCTGAAACAACCACGGGGGCTGATTAAAGCCACACCTTTGGACACGACTCTTGCAACACTAATCCTTTAATTGTTATGGAAACCAGAAGCAGCGCGCAACCATGAAGTTCCTCTCTCCCCCCTTCCACCCCCCATTCAATGTTGGGGGAAAAAGTGACCAAACCAGTCCGAAAGTTTATCCAACATTGAAATGAGGGGGTGCGGGGGACGTGTTCCAACTATTCATGTCCAAAGCTGCATGTCCCGGCTAATCCACAGATCGAATTGAAATTTAGCGTGTTGGTTTTTGCGGATGGAGGAAAACCGGAGAACCCGGAGAAAAACCCTCGGAGCAACAAACTCAAACTCAACCAACAAACTCAACTCACGTATGACGCCGCGTCCGGGAATCGAGCCTGGGCCACAGAGGTGAGAGGCGAAGAGCTTACCCACTGCGTCACCCCGGCTCCCCCGAGAGCAAAACAGGAGAGCCACGAGAAAGACCTTTGCAGCAAGGCGATCTAAATACCAACAAACTCAACTATCACACTGCGCCGTGTCCTGGAATGGAACACGTCGTAACTACAGCATTCTGCTAAGTTTCTCGGTTTAATATGTTATTAAATTTGCTTTTAAAATATGTTTGAAGAGACACATTGGTCGATTAGAAAAGGGATGCCAGGATTTTCCTTCCTCAAATCAACGTTGCTTCAAGGAAATCGACTGTAACGATGTTTCATGAAATGACTCCCTGCAACATACCAGTGGCGAGGTTAATCTGTTCTCTTTTTCTTGCTTCTGAGGCCAAAATCTTACTCTGCTTCTGTCCTTCAGCTACGTTAATGGCTGCTTCTCGTGCACCTGGAAAACGTTGAATGAACAGGCAAAAACAACTGTGAGTTACACGATACCAGTACAGGTATGTACAGTGAGAGAGCAATAGGAGAGCGCTGTACAGTGAGAGAGCAATAGGAGAGCGCTGTACAGTGAGAGAGCAATAGGAGAGCGTTATACAGTGAGAGAGCAATGAGAGAGCAATGAGAGAGTGCTGTACAGTGAGAGAGCAATGAGAGAGTGCTGTACAGTGAGAGAGCAATGAGAACGCGCTGTACAGTGAGAGAGCACTGGACAGTGAGAGAGCAATGAGAGAGCGCTATACAGTGAGAGAGCAATGAGAGAGTGATGTACAGTGAGATAGCAATGAGAGAGCGCTGTACAGTGAGAGAGCAGCGAGGGAGCGCTGTACAGTGAGAGAGCAATAGGAGAGCGCTGTACAGTGAGAGCACTGAGAGAGCAATGAGAGAACGCTGTACAGTGAGAGAGCTATAAGGGAGCGCTGTACAACGAGAGAACAATGAGAGTGCTGTACAGTGAGAGAGCAACGCCGAGAGAGCGCTGTACAGTGAGAGGGCAATGAGAGAAAAGAGCGAGCAGAGCCTTTTCAACTCCACGAAACGAGAAGAAAAGAAGGCTCTGCAGTATTCGTGTTGTTTTCGTATTGAGCATGCGCCAACGGTTCGCCCAAGATTCTGGGCGAGTCAAGCCTGTTAAACCGGTATATCAGTGCGCGGCTAATTGTTTGTTTTACGCTGATGACCAAACCTGAGCCCACTTGGCCGCCATTGTTGCAGTGGAGTTGAATAAAGCTCTGTTCGCAGGGTAATGAGAGTGTTGTACAGTGAGACAGCAATGACGTAGCCCCTTTAACTCACCTTCCGACTGCAAAATTGAGGCTCGTTTTTTCCTCTCAGCTTCAACCTGTTAGAAGCACATTTAGCAAAACGCAAAATAGAGAGTTGAACTTCTTATCGTTAGTAATAAGCGTACGCTATCGAACATTGATAAACAACAGGGCACAGATCCGGTTAGATTTTGATATGTAACCGGACAATTTTGGTCAGTTCGATTCGGCGAAATATCAGGACGAGTTTGGTCGACCCATGGTTCGTATTTATCGTCCCACTATTTTATTTCAGTTGAGAAATTAAAAAAATACACGAAAGCATAATATGCCCTATGATGGCTGGCCTCCCTAGTGCCAAAAGGGGAAAATATGAGCCCGGAAAAATTACAATTATTTCACATAGCATTATGCCACGGAGAATGTTTACAGTAATTCTAATATTAATAGCCACACGAAGGTGGTTAAGAGAATCCATTGAGAGGATTCTCCGTAAGAGTAGAATAAAGCTAAGATTAATGTTTCTAAAAATATAGAATAGCCACACAAAGGTGGTAAGAGTAGATCTCACTACAAACGATCTTTGCCAGTTCCAGGTGTGCTGTGCAAACCTTGTTGACCTTTCCACGTTTACGATTATTTGAGCTTCGATATTCTTTAACAGCTCGTCATCTGACATAGGTTTTAAATCCTTTTGTTTTGTGACTCATTTTCTGCATTTTCAAAATGAAAATCTACCGAAAACGACGCTAATTCCTCTTTCATTTTAAGGAATTTATTGTTTACATGAAGGAAACCATTTAGCAGCTCCGTCACCACACGCGCGCGTGGCGGGAAACTCACTATAGCACGGCCAGCCAATCATAGGAGCGAGTAATCACAAGTAACTCATAAATGGCTTCCCTGTGCGCCAATGACAAACCAAACCAAAACAATTTGCGTTTGGTTTTACTTTGGAATCTGATTGGTTGGTTTATTTTCTCAGCCAATAGGAGAGCTTACTAAACGCAAAACCAAAACACTTTCAACAGTCATGTGAAACCTGCTCTACTGTAAAATCAATTTACATCAGTTTTTCTTTAAATTGTTAAACTTTTTAACAATCTAAATGTATTTCGAATTCAAACTGTCCGTGATATCGTAGATTATTAAGAACAATAACCTACATTGTGGCATCGAAATATGTCCTGATTTATGACCTTGGACATTATCTGATCCTCGAAGCTCATAGTTTTCCTCGAGCTTCGCTCTCGGGAACTGCTCTCTTCTCGGAACAGATAATGTCCGCGGACGAAATATCTGAGCATATTTCGACGTTACAAATAGTATTCTAAACTGCAGTTCGGTCCATGCCATCATTTTTGCCTTAGTTTTAAGACTACTATCCGTTCATTTATATAAAATTTCATATAGGATGATATTCAAATGTGCTTCATAGTTTGAGGAGGAATTTGTAATATATATTCGATTGCTATTTCGATGCAATGTGCTGCCATGCAGTTTACAATCACGAGTGTTTATTATAACTGGGAGACAATCCCCTAGTCTTTCTCAGAATAATACAACAGGTCTTTTTAAGTCCCCCTCATACAGATTACGGAAGAGGAAGGAGACAAGGCTAACAGCTAAAGTGCATATAAGCCAGTTATCTTTGATATCGATTGTACATGAAGTGGATAGTCCAACGGTAGAATATTTATTGATTTGGGTGTTGCGTCTATGAGATATAAAGGTTTATATTTCCAATATGCTAATGATGTGATGTCATCACCGACATTTGCTGAATTTCTTTGTGCTTGTGAATTAACCTATTTTCTAATTTAGAATATTTTTTTTGTAAAATCACTTTGATAAGCTTCAAATATAACTTAGAATTTAAAAATACGTAATTTGTCTCTACCAGCATGCTTTTGTATAATAAGTGATGTCGGTGATGACATCACATCATTAGCATATTGGAAATACAAACCTTTATATCTCGTAGATGCAACACCCAAATCAAGAAATATTCTACCTTTGGACTATCCACTTCATGTACAATCGATATCAAAGATAACTGGCTAGGGCTTATATGCACTTTAACATTTCTGCCCAAGGACATTTGAAACCCACGGCCTCCTACACTCAAAACAAGCACTCTACCACTGAGCTAACAGGGTGAATGACTTTTTAATACCAGAGGTAATATTCGTACCTGCATCTGCATTGCCTCGATGACTGTCTCGGGTAACTGGATATCACCTGGTATTAAGAAAATGGGTGGATTTTAGGGATAGTCTATGCTGTAGGAGTTTGGATTGACTTATGGGTGTTATCTGTTGTCAATAGGATCAGATCTACTTGTAGTGTGAATTCAAAGTAGCTCCTTTCATGTTCTAGGTGTCTTTATTTCCAAGATCAAATACTCCACTAAATTTCTTAAAGGCTATCTTAATATCATTCACACATGTTCCTTCTCTTGTTGCCTGATTTCATGTATGATGGAACTTGACCTTCTCATAACTAAATACAGTTAGCATTGAGGTTACTTACGGATTTCATATCTCAGACATTGTATCCCCCACACTTCTGCTGCAGTGTTTATAGCAGCTGAAAGGAGTATGGAAAATGCATATAAAGTATACATGTAAACAGTAGAACTTACAGACATTTATAACAAGTTTTAAACTTAACTTAAATTATATAGTTAAGGTTGATTTCCATATAGCCTTAAAATGGCCGTTTCTTGTTTTCCCGTGTTTTTCAGATAGAAGTGATCCTATATTGTATCTCCACAACAAGAACACATGAGAAAACACGGAAAAACAAGAAAAGCAGGCTATATGAAAAGGCTTTTCAATTACCAACAATAGCATAATCAACTAAAAATCGATTAAGGTACATGTATGTTCACCAATGTAGAAAGAAGTATTAGCTGACGTTTTGAGCATTAGTTCTTCCACACAGTAAAAGAGTGGAGGATAGCATACCTTTATCAATTTTAGTTGATTTTACCACTGTTTATCTTCCCGGCTGATGGAGACCTACACTACAATGTAGTTTTCACAGGAACTAGTTATCCTTTGTACATACCAACAATGTTGTGATTAAGAACTTCCCGCTCCTGGAACATATGGTCCAAGCTTATCTTCCCTATAACAAGTAGATGAGCAAAATTAATTATGATACCATGACACAATTTGTGTAACTAGTGCATGAAATTTCACTTTTCCAGCCACAAACTTGAATGTGCGCATTATATGTATGTTACATAACAATAATTTAAGGACTGCTCTAGTGATTAATTTCTTCAAAAAGGTTTTATTTTAGATCTATAAAAACCAAAACTAGTACTGAATAAATAGTATTAGTATAAACCAACTAGTGGACTATTGCAAATCCTGCATTCTGATTGGCTACCCTACTATAGGTCTATTTGTGATAGCCCATGGTAGAGAAAAACCACACGCATTTTTACGAAATCATACCAGTTTTTCAACTTTAATTTGTTTCTATCTATCAAAGTTAGTTTATATTAAAACTAGTTAGTTTATATTAAAACAATTAGACCTCTCGCCCTCATGGGCTATGAGTTAAATAGCCCATTCGGCTGCGCCTCATGGGCTATTGACTCGTAGCCCATTCGGGCTGCGGGTCTAATTGTTAAATATTGAATAAATATATTGGAATTCTTACCTAATTCAGATCTCATTGTAGTCTGGGCCAGCTGTATTACAGCAAACTCTGGATCTTCAACTCCATAAGATGCCTGAGGGATTTAAAATGGTGATTTGAAATAACAGTAAAAACTATTCATCATGTTTTTTTACGTAAAATAAATGGCTTTCTACATTTCTGTCGCTGCTTCACTTCTAAAGACGCAGATTTCTTTAAGGGATCTTTTAAAAAATCAGAGTAAATCATTGCATACTTACTTGTTATGTCCTGGGCTTACCTTATATGGCTCAATAACTCTTAGGTATAAAACCCCATCAAGGTGAAGTGTGACATTATCTGGAGGAAAACAACAAAATCTCCAAGTTTTATTTTTCCTAGATGTGGAAGAAAACTGAGTTGGATGTTCAGTATCCAGGTCCAATGCAGTGTCAGTGCTTGAGAGCAGTACATATTGAACTCCATTTTTCTGGTTTTAAACTATCAATCTCAGGACATTTCAAATGCATCATTCTGTTATCCCTAGAGCATCTTCAAGAAAGGATCTTTCATCCATATTTATTACCATACATATTATTACATATGCATCTTGTTGGAAGAGATAAAAAAAACAGTTTGGCAAGCTACAGTACTTGTGATATGATACATGATACAGCATTGCATAGTTGCACATCTAATGTCAGACCACAATGCAGTGTTTCGTCAGCCAATGAGATAGCTGGGTATTAGAAAGAGCTAATTCCCTTGACCAATCAATACATTTGCATTCAGAATTCTGGTCGCAAGGTATTAATGGTCTTCTTATTTGCTCAGCTACATCAGATAACTGTATGCTCCATTCCAGAGGTTCTTCCTGTGCCTCCTGCACTCACTGATCATGCCTTCAGCACTTGTGTCCGTGAAATGAGAATTAAGGACCTTGATCAGTGGCACCCAGGATACAGTATACATATGGCATTGGTTTAGAAATTCCAAGATAACAGGTAAGCCAGGGCAGTTGAAATCATAGATCATTATTGCAGAGAGAGGACAGTAAGGTTGGACATTGAACAATTAATATACCTTAGCTTGCATTATACAGGTTCCTACTTCCAGTTGCATGAAAGTAGGCTTGATATAATTATCTTGACTTAACCAGAAGTAGGCTAGGAACCCAGAATTAATTATAGGGTCTAAATATTATACAATGTATAAAATTATAATTATTATATTAAATAATGCTCTGGGCTCTCACTTTAATGCCCATCTCCACTTGTTAGAGGTGTCCACTTACAAGAGGTTACACATACATTGTACAGTAAGTTACATGGAAAATTCACCAGAACCACAAGGTGTGTCCACTTACAAGAGGTTACACATGAATATACATTGTACAGTAAGTTACATGGAAGATTCACCAGAACCACAAGGTGTGCCCACTTACAAGAGGTTACACATACATTGTACATTAAGTTATATGGAAGATTCACCAGAACCACAAGGTGTGCCCACTTACAAGAGGTTACACATACATTGTACAGTAAGTTACATGGAAGATTCACCAGAACCACAAGGCGTGCCCACTTACAAGAGGTTACACATACATTGTACAGTAAGTTATATGGAAGATTCACCAGAACCACAAGGTGTGCCCACTTACAAGAGGTTACACATACATTGTACATTACGTTATATATATATGGAAGATTCACCAGAACCACAAGGTGTGCCCACTTACAAGAGGTTACGCATACATTGTACAGTAAGTTACATGGAAGATTCACCAGAACCACAAGGTGTGCCCACTTACAAGAGGTTACACATACATTGTACATTAAGTTACATGGAAGATTCACCAGAACCACAAGGTGTGTCCACTTACAAGAGGTTACACATACATTGTACAGTAAGTTACATGGAAGATTCACCAGAACCACAAGGTGTGCCCACTTACAAGAGGTTACACATACATTGTACAGTAAGTTACATGCAAGATTCACCAGAACCACAAGGTGTGTCCACTTACAAGAGGTTACACATACATTGTACAGTAAGTTACATGGAAGATTCACCAGAACCACAAGGTGTGTCCACTTACAAGAGGTTACACATACATTGTACAGTAAGTTACATGCAAGATTCACCAGAACCACAAGGTGTGTCCACTTACAAGAGGTTACACATACATTGTACATTAAGTTACATGGAAGATTCACCAGAACCACAAGGTGTGTCCACTTACAAGAGGTTACACATACATTGTACAGTAAGTTACATGGAAGATTCACCAGAACCACAAGGTGTGCCCACTTACAAGAGGTTACGCATACATTGTACATTAAGTTACATGGAAGATTCACCAGAACCACAAGGTGTGTCCACTTACAAGAGGTTACACATACATTGTACAGTAAGTTATATGGAAGATTCACCAGAACCACAAGGTGTGCCCACTTACAAGAGGTTACACATACATTGTACAGTAAGTTACATGCAAGATTCACCAGAACCACAAGGTGTGCCCACTTACAAGAGGTTACGCATACATTGTACAGTAAGTTACATGGAAGATTCACCAGAACCACAAGGTGTGCCCACTTACAAGAGGTTACGCATACATTGTACAGTAAGTTACATGGAAGATTCACCAGAACCACAAGGTGTTCCCACTTACAAGAGGTTACACATACATTGTACATTAAGTTACATGGAAGCTTCACCAGAACCACAAGAAGGCGTGTCCATGCACTTATGGGAGGTCCACATTAGAGGACTGACTGTATTAAATCCTTACCTAGTGTAATAGCAGACTGTGATGGAATCTCAATGGCCATCTCCTTCAAGCTCTGTACATATTTGATCTCATCAATTATGGGAACCAGTATTGCTAGTCCCTGTCAACAATATATAATTAACCTACATGAATATGTTGGTTTGTCATATCAAAATACAGATGGTCCCTTATCAAAATCTTAATAACTAAAAAAATGTGAATCCCATTCAGGTTCACTTAATTTAAAAGGTCCCTCTCAACTAACATTCTTTGCACACCTCACATCACCTTCCCTGTAAACCAGTCCTGAATTCAACAAATTGAAACCCAGTTCAGAATATACATAATTATACTGATTACTAATACATTTTGCTCTATTAAACTGACTTTTTGATCATCCAGCCATTTTCCAAACCATCAAAAAGGAGCCTCTGGCTTGTGATGGTGGGTTGATCAGCAAAAAACAAAAACAAAACAGAAAATAATCAGACTTCTGACATTAATAACCTGAGTATCAGGCTCTCAAGAGAATTACCCTATATCATTATGACGTCACGGCTTGTTTATGAGGGGGACAGAATCGACTTGAACAATAGAATTTTGAACTAAATCTGCTCTGCTGAGGAAAATTTAACTTCGAATTGTCTGGTTTCCAGATATCAGCTGTATCAATGTTTATCCTACAATATTTACCGTATTTGGTGGCTGTTAGCGCTATTCTACATTCTTCAAAATGCATTTGATAGCGATTTCCTTTGTGTTGTTGCTGTTTTGTCCCCCTCCCACGACCGTGATCCTTAGCGTTTAAACAATAGATTGTTTTGATTATGATGTCATAGTGATATAGGTCAATTAAAAGAAAGAGAGACTGACACAGAGACTCGAAGAAAGGCTTTCCGTTCCCAAAGATTACATAAACATCAAGCCATTATTTTTTAACCAATGAAATTTATTTCCGGTTTTCAGAGATTGATGTAACTGTCATCACAGATCAAGCTCAGCAATTAGTTTTGAATTGTCGGCCAGATTTGACATCAAAATTTTTGTGAATAAAACATTCAAGGATATCCTTCAAGGATAATAAGCCTGTAATTCTCTCATGTGAAGTTTTTTAGTTAAATTATGGTATGTTGCCATGGGAATCGTTTTGTCAATTAGAAAGTGGTTCTGCATGCTTTAAATAATTTATTACAAGGAATTATGTGCTAAATTTTGCACCATTCAAGCACCACAGCATTGCTACAAGCCAAGGAATTTGCTGTATTTTTATCAGCTCCAGTGGACTGATGGCTATGACAGTGACAGTGAAGATCTTTGTTTCTCCTTTTGTTCAGTTTCCAGAGTGGTGAGAATATATTGGGAAACAACTGGTATAAAAGTAAACGTGTCCGTATCCCGCAGGCAACACCTTTGAGAAATATTTTGTGTGCAAGCTTTTAATAAGACTAATATCGGGGAAGAAAGTTCTGTAAAGTGCCTTTCAATGCTTTTATGAAATCCATTTCATTCATTATTACACGTCTAGATATTTTAGATTATTACCATATCATTGTTCGCTGCTTGGAATTTTCACATCCTGTTTATAGGCTTTTGGTTTTTTTCAATCAGCACAACATCCAGAATTTGGACGTTTGACACAAGGTCTTGGATAGTTTTGTGTCAGGCCTTACTCTCTTCTTCTCCTCTCCCCATTCTCCCTCTTCTTCTTCCCTCCCCCTCCCCAACAGGGCCTGATAGTCAGATGATGATGTTAGGGGATCTGGAACCAAGTAAAGCCTGGTTACTAACTCAGCTTGAGGACTTGCACACTATAGTTGTGGATTCAATTTGACAATTCACATGACAAAAGTAAGAAACTAAGATGTGGCCTCAGCATCACATCTGGGGTTCTGCTGAGTTTGTATGTGATGCAGGCTACTATAGATCTATGCGGAGAGCTAGGAAAAGAGGTGTACATGTAGTTTTGAAATTATTCTTTGATCTTTTTTTTTTTTTTTACTTTTCCAAAATACTTGGGTTGATCTTCAATCTGCCTTTTTTAAACAATTTCCCAAAAAAATTACATTAGGATGGCCAGGCAATGGTAAATGAAGCAATTTATTGGGATGGCATAAGTAGAAAACAATACCCAAGGCAAGTGATCAAACCAAAATAATTGCCATTGTGTGAATAGTGAACAAGCCAGAATAAAGGCAGAAGAATGAACCTACACTCTTCTACCAAAGAGCTATTGTTTAATGTCAATTGTCACCTTTCATTTCATCTTTTCCAATGTCAGTTGAGATTATAATTCTAGAAAGCTGGCAGGTGACACAAGTTCAAATACATTGACTGTAGTGGTTATTTAAGAGAAAACACTGCGCTATATAGCAAACCAACTCTATAGTAAAACTATGTTCAGCGGTCTCTCTTGTGCTATATAAGGCTGAGACATTAGCATTTCATGGCAGTCTTCGCGCGGACCCATACGACAGGCCTTGATGTACAACGTGTCTCATCCTTCCTTCTTGGCTATATTATATTCATGCCATTTTATTATCATCACATATCTATTCCTAGTATCCACTGACATTATAGCCAACCATAGTGCCCTGCATTGACACTAGTCTTGCATATTACTGTTCAATAATTTATCCACATGTACAAAACATTATCATAATTACCATGTGTAGAGCTTGTCAACATTAGTGATTCTTAGAAAATTTCAGAGCTGTGGCGTAATCAACGGTGTTACGTTACAGCCATTTGAATATTTAAGAGTTGTATATAGAACTATGTATGGAGGCCTTTCCAGTCTTGCTTTCATTTTCTCATCGATGTTTGTACCTACATGTACATTGTACATGTATAAACGCAACAGCAATTCTCCACATTGCTTTATAACTCTTTATAACTTAACATAATTTTCGGTCATTATGATCTCGGTCTGTTGGACACAATTATATTTCTTTGTTCACACCTTTGCTGTTCTATTCTGTTATTCCATCAGTTCCCTCTTGTGCCTCCTATATCGGTCCGTGTTCAGATCCGGTTATTACCAACCCACCCTTTTAATTATCCCTTTTCGCTGCCTTTCATCTGAACGCGACCGATTTTCCCCACTCTCAGACTTCTATAGCACAAGGGAGAGCCTGAAAATAGTTTACTAGTCTATAATGAGACTAGGTGGTCTGAAAGTTCTTGATCGAATTATGAATTCAAAGTACATGTAGGTTTATTTATCTCTGGGGAAAGTGTAACTTACTGGACTAAGTATCTTGTGGAACTTTCCAAACCTCTCTATTATCCAAGCTTCTTGTTGGGGAACAAACTTGACGACCTAGAAAAAAAGAACATTTCTGATGAAGCTATATCCCTTACAAAATTGTTCATGTTGTACTATATTTCCAGGTATTGGGTAATTGCATGTTTTATCCACACTTTACTTCATCAAAAGCCAGCAGGGGTGGAAAAGCCAGCTGTGGTTAACGTATTAACACCAACTATCGTCGGTGGTAAAATATGTTAGCAAAAAATAAACATGTAACACAATACAATACATGTATCTCCACCACCTATCTAACTTTTAGTTTAGTGGGTTTAGTTTTCCCAAAAAAGTTTCAATTTTTTTAACCAACCCTATAATTTTATAGATATAGAAATGTTTACCACTACCCCTCCCCTTGAGAAAAAAATATTAAGCACCAATCTCTCACATCCAAACTATTACCAAGGGGGCACCAAGGATTGTAACCTGGCGGTGGACTGTGGTAGGGGTTACCATGGTTACCTCCTTGTTGTGTGTGGATATGCACATCCAGCATGACTATCTCTAGGCAACTAATCCCAAGCTCATCTTATGCTGATGAGTTTCAATGTGGATAAATGTAATTTAGGCAAAGTTAAAATTGAGGCATCACTGGTCAGCAGTCTCACCCTTAACTGTGGGGTGCTCCCCCTAAGCTTAACTGGGGCTTGGTGTGCTCAACGTTGCAGATCGTTGCGGATCTATTCTTCACTGCTGTTATGCAAATTTGCTCCTGCCCATTAATTGCTAAGTATGGTTGGTAAGTATTCCACTGACTAGACTGGTCAGTGTGACAGGTGGTGGACTGTGGTAGGGGTTACCATGGTTACCTACTTGTTGTGTGTGGACATGCACATCCAGCATGACTATCTCTAGGCCCTAATCCCAAGCTCATCTTATGCCGATGAGTTTAATTAATATGGCAAACTACATTGTACCTGTGTGCTTGCTTTTCTTCTCAATCTTGTGTTTCCTGTGTTTTTACTGTTTTGAAGTTCTTGAAATTATTTAACTGCATGAGGAAATTCACCTCCTATTCTGATTTCTCTTAATTCCTTCCTAAACATTTATATCTGCCTATAGTAGCTGTAGACACCAAAATTTAACCCCCCTCCCCCCCTCAAATTATTTAAAGAGCAAAAATTACCCCCCTTCATTCCCCCTGACCCTAAATAATGAAACCACCCACCCTGATATACAATAAACACTTAATGACTGGCCCTGAGGGAAACAGGTGAGTTTTGTTTTCCCAAGATATGATATTTCTCTTTGGATGAAAGGAAAAGAGAAATGAGTTCCTTATCCAAAAGACTATGTTGGTATCCCTGTGGATACATTCGATATATGGACAGTGTAGTTTGGGCGGGAACTTGAGTATATAAGGATATGTCAGTTGTAGTTACGTATTTGTGGTCCTGACTGCAACAGTTATTGATGTTTCTTTCCACCATTAACTTTATTTATGTCAGTTTTCGCTGAACAATTGTTACAGAGTTGTGGTAGTTTTCAGACATTCACCTCTCAGAAGTCAGTACTCCTGCATTGGGCTGGGGAATATGTTTCCACTAAGTTTTTACCACATACAGTCAAACCTGTATTAAGCGGCCACCCTCGGGGAATGAGTAAGTGGCCGTTTAATACAGGTTGGCCGCTTAATACAGGTTCACAAAAAAATACGTTGTGGGCGTGGTCAAATCAACTTTTTATTGCATATTGAACAATGTAAGAGTACTGTTAGTACTAGAATACTGTTAGTACTAGAATAAAACATGAACGAAACATACTGGGGATAAATTCTGTTAACTGGCAACAGCCATATTGTTCAATGTTGTAAGATGAGCATATAAAGTTCTATATATGCCCTATATACTGTATATAACACACGGGCCAGTTCTAAAACTTGCGAAAATAGTCAGTCACATTCGTTTGCCGCTGAGACTCTTCAATCTTCAATTGGCAAAGTAAATCATTCGCTTTAGATATCGCCACCAATGCTAGTTCTTGGTAACCATTAAACTGGGCGAAATGTCGAAGGTTATTGCCCTGAGCCATGGCCTCTGTTAATGACCTAATAGCTGGCATCTTAACTGTATCTATACCGTTCTCGTCATCGTCTGGCCAAAGACGAAGCTGAATCAAGAGGGATTTGTGTTCAAGTAAAGAGAGAGCAAACATTTAGAGCTACGGTTTCCCGTCAGTTCATTGAAAACAACTTGGATGTGAAGTGACACTGTTTAGAACAAATTGTACTGTGAAATAAATGGTTAAAATACGTATGTACTTGATCGTTTTCATTAATATGGACCAAGTAAAGTTCTGTAAAAAAATTAGCCTGGCCGCTTAATACAGGTTAAAATAACAAGAAATACCATAAACGGGACTGTAAAAAAGTGGCCGCGGCCGCTTAATACAGGTGGTCGCTTAATACAGGTAAAGTTTACAGTATTTGACTGGGAGAAAATTCGGGACTTTTACTACTGGCCGTTTAATACAGGGTGGCCGCTTAATACGGGGTCGTTATATACAGGTTCGACTATATTGTGAATTTTTTTGTGGTTTTTCATATCCGGCAGAGTACACTAGCACAGTGTGTGATTGCATCTTATGTTCCATAAAGTGTGTACATTGATGTACAGCATAAGTATATGTACAATAAATTGTGTGTGCCATTAACTGTCAGGACTGCTTCCCGCATATATGTGTCTGTTATCAGTTATCAAATGGTTGGGTAAGCTTTGTATAAAAACAATGGAAAACAATGGAAAATGAATATTATTATTAATACGTACATTCCTGAAGTGGCAGGGTATTCTGCAGTTACTCCAAAAACAATTCCGCCTTTAGCTAGCCAGTGGAGCACGACACATCACACCATCTTATGTCACAATGTGATCACGTGGCAGGATTAACAATTGAATTGTATCCTGCATGGGATACATTGGATTTTGAGGACTGCCATGTGACCTCGCATCAACCAATGAGACCATGCATTGTATTTGGAAAACTCATGGCTATGTAACAATACATGTATATCCCTGTTGAGGGCAAATCGATTCTCTCCAGTAGGTGGTTTAATGAAATTAGACGCAGGGGATCTGAACATAGTAATGCGAGGGAAGCAACAATTTAGGAGACTTGGAATTCCAGTGGTAGGGTCATTGCATGTCATTGTAACAGGCGGGTGGGCGGGTGGTTGGGCGGTCGGGGAGCTGGGAGGGGAGCTGGCATGGGAGGGGAGCTGGGAGGGGGGTTTATCACAGCACATGTACTTACTGTATTGACCGGCAATGCTTTCTTTTTCCTGTAACCACCATAAGAGTATGATGCCATAAACCTTGCACATACCATCAATGGCTGCTGCGTACCGATCTATTATTCCAGGAAATCAACGTATTTTAATAACAGTTAATGAGTTATCAACTATAAATTTGTCAAACACCACGTGAATCAAAAAGTTACATTTGAGATCGTAAGTTTGCTATATTAAAAATACAACTTACTTGTGTCAATCGGACTCGTGGTGCCCCCCTTATAAGAGCTGTCGATATCATAATTGCACTGAGTATTTCTTTGAATTTATTTTTCTTGGTACAAAACGCAAACTCTCGTGCAACAGTATAATATGAGCCCGTGATATAATGGGACAGAAAACATCTAAAACAATTTATGCGTAAACGCGTACATTCTGTAAGTTGACTGCTAACGATTGTTGTGTGCACGCGGGCTCATGACGTAGTGCACATGGCTCCGAAAGAAAGTTTCTCAGGATAAACGTTTTTCTTGTTAAAATTTCCAAGGGATTTGGTTCCAAGTAGAACTCTTCATTAAGGAAATAGGATCAGATATTACCCATGTCTTCGGAGAACATTCTGTCTCTTTACTGGGACCTCGCATCGACGAATGAATCAATTCGACTGAAGGCAGCACGTGAACTTGTTGGGTTTTTGGCAGAGGCTCAGGGACAGCACGTGAAAGAGGTACAGTGTATGAATAGTATTTAAGTAAGAATCTCGTTCTGAAGCACAAAAGTAAATAAAACGCTTGGGATGTAATTGGCTTTTGATGCACATATACCCATGGGCTTGTTGCAAGGGATGGGGATTTGATATTCTTGCACCCCAAAATGTCAAAAATCCACACTTGGGACAACACCTTTGGTCAAAAGTATCAACATTCCCCACCTCACTGCCCTATCTTCCTTACTTTACCAACAAACATCCCTACCCTGGGGTGGGCATACTATGTCAAAACCCTCTCCCTTTGGGTAACCAAGCCTATCAAGTCCCCACATAAACCCTTGTCCCCCCCCCTGCCCCCGTCCCCCCCCCCCGGATTAACATTGATAGGTGCATTAACATTATTGATATTTGATATTGGCCAAGCGATGACCAATTGTTAATCACAAAATAGACAAATGCAGCCTGATTGATTGTTATTGATCAGCAGGCAATAACTTTAATATTAAAGTTACATGCATGTATGGTACCAAGAGAGCATAAGTAAGGAGGGAACCTCGTAGTGTGTGGTGTGCAATGATAATGTTTAATAAAATATATTTTTAGTAACCGGAAGCAGTTGAAGTAAAGTGGGTCAGCGCACAGTCCAACAACTAAAAAATGGTGCTAAAATTTTGGCCTTCAAAAGCAGGCAAAATATTTTTACACCATTTTTTAGTTCTTGCATATGCACCCACTTTGCTTCAACTGCTTCCGGTTACTAAAATATATTTTATTGGACATTATCATTGCACAGGTGCGCATTTGATTGGAGATTCCCTCTCTTACTTATGCTCTCTTGATGGTACATATTTCAAATTTATTTACAATAACATAAACTAACAAGACAGCATGGCACTTTGTCAGTTTATGTAGGTAGGAGAGTACCCTGGCCCTCCTTGGGGGTATTGTAATTCAAAAACTAGCAGAGCAGTTGTTAAAAGTCTACAACAACATTTAAACTCATTGCCAATACCGTAGATACAAATGTAAGCTTCCAAGGGGTTAGCTACATGTACATGTACAGTACCGCCAAGAAACATATGTACATTTATCGCGATTTGCTCGCGCGCGATCACTAAGTGCGATCTGCTCGCGATCTGCTCGCACCCTGCTCGCGATCTGCTCGCATCGTGCTTGCAATATGCTCGCGATCACATCGCAAAATGATCGCGATCAACTGGTGATCGCGGTCACAGAATCGATTCTCAACAGAAAAAAACTTAATGTATCTGACTGCAATTTCTGACCGTTTAGCAATTTTTTTACTTTGAAGCAGTTGGATTCGTTTGTTGACGGCGGTGTTGAGTAAGAAAGACAACGCATCGAGCGTGAACGAGAATAAAATATTTTGGTCAAAGATTTTTCTTAAAGAATGTTTACTTCGAAGCAGTTGGCTACGTTTGTTAATAAGAACGCGAACGGCGGTGTTGAGTATTAAAGAAAGACGACTAATCGAGTGTGAACGAGAATAAAAGTTTATTCGAAGATTGTTAGCGGGCCGCCTGTCTTAAAGAATGTTTACTTCGAAGCAGTTTGCTTCGTTTGTTAATAAGAACGCGAACGGTGGTGTTGAGCAAGAAAGACATTAGTCATTACTCTAGTTGAACGGAATATGCTAATTTCGTATCAGTTGTTGTCAATGTAGTAACGGAAGCTAAAATAATTCAAGTATAGATGTTTTTGCGCGTCTTTCATTAGAAACGTGGCTTTAGAAACCTGGCTTTAGAAACCTGGCTTCAAAATCACTTCAAAACTTCACGTTCCCATTTTGACAGGCCTGTCAAAAATCGAGACTAACACACCTGACTGATTGCACGTGGGAATTCAGACTCCGATAAGTTGAGATTTTAATTTCGAAAGCATGCCTTAGCACTGCAAACATTTGCAATGATTTTAACCGAAACCTCTAACAACACAAAGATTGAAATTACAGAAACAAAAGTTTATTTGGTGTTTTGCTTTGCGCTTTAAGCGGGCCCCGCACCGCTGTTCGGGGAACTAATTAATATAAGCGAGCGGCCGTTGTTTTGTGATTATTTTGTTTCGCTAGTTCAGGATTACATATTTTATGCTAGTTCTAGATTATTTGATATAGATTTTCAGTAAGGTTATCAGAAGAATTGTAAGGACGCATTACAAGCAAGCTGTGAAGCAGGATGGATAGAAGTGCCTTCCCCGACAAACAAACTGCACTGTTGAATAAAAGAACACAACTCTTCCAAGTGTGAAATGATCGAGAATACACTTGTTCCGAATTCTGGACGGATGTCTCGACAACTGTCTCGAGAAGTTTTAATTTTCGGAAGCGCTCGTGTCTTAGTCAACCGTAATACACGAACAGTGGTGGGACTCAATAAAGAACAAAACTCAAGCGCCTGAGTGTTTGCGAAAAGATTGGGCTTGATTTCTAATATACATTTGTAAGACGTGAAATAAGCGATATTCCATTGGCATTGCTGTATAAAGTGAAATTTCACTTTTACAAATGTAGACCTTAACGGAGACGTTAATATTTATTTGGTGAATGACAGGCACTACATGTATATGAAGCTGTATTCTCACAAGATCATATACAAAGTTATGGTTAAGCAACGTGGAATCAGAATTGCTTCGTTTTCTGCTCAACTTACCATGTCACATACACTTCTTATTCTTACACATGTAAAGGTAGAAAGAAAAATATTTTACCGCGACTTTTGCTTGCGGACGTTTGCTCGCGATCAGCTTGTGATCACAAGCAAATCATGAGCAAGGTGCGAGCGGATCGTGGGCAAGGTGTGAGCAGATCGCGGGCAAGGTACGAGCAGATCGCGAGCAAGGTGCGAGCAGATCGCGAGCAAAGTGCGAGCAGATCGCACTTCGTGATCGCGATCTGCTCGCGATCAAATGTACATATGTTTCTTGGCGGTACTGTAGGTGCCTTATACAGTACCGTGCAAAAAGATTTCAATGCTAATTGGGGATATATCCCTGGGGATATATCCTTTAAAAGGGATATATCCCTTTTTCGTGAAGTGAAATAACCCCTTTTGAAAAGGATATATCCCCTGAAACTTCCCCCAAAAGGGAAATATCCTTTTCTCAGGGGATATATCTCTTTTTCAGAGGATATATCACTTCCCCTGTTGAAATCTTTTTGCACGGTACTGTACATGTAGAAATAAGGGGTGGAAGAATTCAATTCAATAAATTGAGGTGCCAAATGCACAACTTCTAGCACAACAAGGAGGTACAATGTAGGTGGTGGAGCGTGGCAGGGTTGCCATCACAACAGGTTGGCTCCTGTCACATGGAGTACTAATAAGAGTATAACAAGAGTTTAGGGCTGATATACAAGTCATGTATGTACATGTATGTGATTGTAGATATAGCAGCCTGGCTCGAATTTAAGAAAAAAAAGGAGGCATAATTTTACACCCAGCTTAAAAATTTTTAGCCGTAATTCTCCAAAATTTAGCCGTATATAATTGTGCATTAGTAGCTGAAATTTGTATGTCATAGGAAAAGGGTAAAAAAAAAAATTTATGTTGCAAATCATTTGCTTTTTTTGTAATAAACATTCGACTTTAAACTCATTGAGTTCAATATCGCTTTTTTAAACAAGACAGAGAAAGACAAAGGCGTGGCAGCCTTTTTTTCATGCGGTCACGCCAAGTTTCGCAGGAAGCCATGCAAGTGTTTAAGTGTAACGTACATGTACATGTCTAGGCTGAGCTAGGCTGTTAAAACAGATCTATCGCGCCGGCTTTGAGACAAATAGAGCAGCAAGCAGAGATGATTTCTCTCATCTTTCTCCAATTTTTTTTTTGCATTTTACTACCATTTGCAAGCAAGCGTTTAGTGTAAACTTTTTGTCTGTTGTTTCAAGTTTGAAACGCATAGTTCACTAATTACACGGCGACGTCTGAACTTTTAACTGCAAAATATCAAAGTTTGACAGCTCCTGTAATGTATACTATTTTCCCACGCAAAACAAGTTGTTTTGCATGACAAAAGGCTATGTTTTGCATGACAAAACCTATACATGTAGATAGGAGCTGTCAAACTTTGACATTTTGCGGTTAAAAGTTCAGACTTCACACACCAAACGTCGCCGTGTAATTAGTAAACTATGCGTTTCAAACTTGAAACAACAGACAAAAAGTTTACACTAAATGCTTGCTTGCAAATGGTAGTAATTTTTTCAAAAAAATCAGATAGTTTTAGAGATTTGGAAATAAGACTTGTCTTCCGATAATTTTTACCTTTGTAAGAGGATCTAGGCGTAATTTTACCTCTAAGTGTAAAACGTTAGGCATAAAACGAAAAAATCTAGGCGTATTTACGCCCGTATCGGGCGCAATTTTGAGCTCTGTATAGGTCTACACTGTCAGCTAAATTATCAGGTTGGTTGTCTGCAAAGCAAATTACTGTAGGTGGTTGATAGATTGATTGTCAAGTGCCAGTTGTGCATCTGGGTCCGAAATGAACTTTTTCACATAGGTGCCAACTGGTGCTAGCCAAAACATTTTAGTTGCCAAAAGACCGATTGTGATCGCCACATTTCAAGTTTCAAGTGACGCGACAAAGAACATTTGCTGGCATGTTTTATTGGCTAAATTACTTAGAACATTGTGTGACTTCAGGACATTGTGAAAACTTTAGGTAAAGCTGGCGACTAACTCTGAAATTTTTGGTCGGCAATGCTCAAAATTTTGTCGCATTGGTGCAATTTCGGACCATGTGCATGCATGTGATGTTAAGCCATAGCTATTATACAGTACACGTACTGTAGGAGGCTGTGGTCAGATTCCGTGCTGTGCCCTTCAGCAAAACATGACAAGAACAAAGAAGTATACCTTGAGCCCTGCTCCTTAAATGGCTGCTGTCTCTTATGAGCCCATTTTATTTATTCATAGCAATTAATCTACTAGACTAAATGCAATTTAGACATGGTTAAATACACCAGCACTATTGATCTTCCTGTGGCACACCTCGTGGGTCCTGGGCCGACGTCGTACAGGTCTTTTGTTTGCCAAAATTTGGCCGGTTGTTCTCAGTTGCTCTTTGCATTGCTCGCAAGTGTTGGTTCACGTTCGCTGTTACCAGGATTGTTTAGTGTTCCTCGTGGGTATATTTCCCCTCCCTCCCTCCCCTTTTTCTCATGTTCACTTTGGTGTGAGCCAGTGTACTGGGCTGGTTGGTTGCCTGGCAACCAAACTCTCAAGCACTGATCCTAGTTGCAGCCTGGGCACTGAACCTCTAATACACTTCAACACTATACAGTAGGTTATCCATCCCCCTCAGCAGGAAATTTAATTTACTAAATATATGTTGTGGTTCAAATATTACCTCTGGTACAAATATATTTGAACCAGTACAATTTTTTTGAACCAGTACAATTTTTTTGAACCAGTACAATTTTTTTGAACCAGTACAATTTTTTTGAACTGGTTCATTTTTTCAAGATTCTAAAAAGAAAAAAATAATCCACCCACACCTCCCCTACAAAATATTTTTTGTCAACCCTCTCTTCCCTCTAATTTCTACCCTCCCTTCCCCAGTCCCATCCGCCTTTTCCCGTGTCCCTCCTGAGACACGTTACTATACCACTTACCTTGACGGTCACCCATCCACTTACTAACCTCGCCCGGTCAGGCTTAACTTGAGACAGTATTACGAGGAACGCCTGGTAGATGATAGTCCAGTCGATTAACGCACTGCGCCACAGAAGCGCTTGTTGATTTTTAAACCACCGTTTATTCTATAGGTGACTAATCGTCGAACACAGTCCCTCTACTTATGCTAATTTGTTTCCAGTCTCTTAATTTTATTCACACATGCGCACTGCTAACAAAATCGGACTTGGAAATAAAATTACATGGACAACAACATGGTCTGTATAATATTTAACAGCATTTGTATGGAATTTTTTAGTTTTCCATGTACAACGTAAATCTTGAATAAAACTCGACAAAAACCTATACAGTGTCTTCTTGTGTTCCTTAACTATGTCTGTGCCACGTTACAGCGAATTTCAGCTTGGGCTACTTGTGGGAAAATTATGCTAGGAATTTTAAACTAACTAAAACCCTACCCTGAACCATAAAAAAACCCTAACCGGTCAGTAAACAAGATCTTACCCACCTAGAGCTAGGGTTCTCAAGAAAAACTCGCAAACTCAACCTCCCTCTACGCCCGTGTGAAATCGTTTGCCGAAACTGAACAAACTGTGTCAACCGAGCCGACTTTTACAGAATAATCACGGCTGAGCTAAAAAAAAGCATTTGAACTGATTAAAAAAAAAATGGTACTGGTTCAAAATTTTTGAACCAAAGATATAATTGAACCACAACATATACATGTACCAGACTGTTGTACATGTATGTATCTCAGTATGTTGTTATTATTCTCATGTAAATAGTGAAATAAATTGAATTAAATTGAGACATGGTTGGGCATTCCATGGTTGGGCATTCCCAGGGAATGCCAACACATGTATTAATTAAAAGTTATAAATCAAAAATAGTTTGAGAATTACATTGTACATAATCATATAAATGTACATGTAGGTACAATGCATGTCTTCTTACAAGATACATTTGTAGTACTTTGTACATTTTAACATATAATAATTATTGTTTGATTTATTTACCATTTTAATGTAATATTTTAATAGTAACAATTTTTTTATTACCATTACAGGGAAGTAAAGATGAAAAACTGTTCTGTTCAGAGCTTGACTACAGTCTCAATCGACTATCCAAAGGACTGGCGTCATCTAGGAAAGGTGCAAGACAAGGTTTTGCAACGGTGTTAGCAGAAATCCTATACCAGTTTGATTGTGTTTCAGCTGAAAATGTCATCAAACTTCTGGCAGAAAATTTGCAGATGACAGGAAATACCAAAAGTCAGGAGGAAAGAGATGCCTATATTGGTCATGTTTTTGGATTAATGTCCCTTGTCAGAGCTCAAGATGTGAAGAATGTAAGGAATTATTGTTGTTTTTTTCCATTATTATATACAGTGTGGCTAAATTGTAAAATACCCTACATGTACAACTCTATGTACATGATTGAGTACAATGTACATGACCAGTTATGTATATCCACATAGCCAGTGGCTCAGCTATGCATCTTAGCCACTTCCAAACTGCCCTCGGTTACCGATGAAATGAATAGACATTAGTTTCCACTGCATAGATGTACAACTACTACCAAACTACCCTCTGTTACCTACAGTATGAATATACAGTACATTAGTTTCCACGGTCCACATAGATGCATAGCCTAGGTTACCTACAGTTGCATGAATGTACATGTACATGTACCATGCAGCCACTTTGTAATATAGCTAAGTCACTGAAGAGTCACTGCATACATGTAGCAGCATAGCCACTTTGTGTTATTTCTTGTTCTACTTTCCAACATGTACATGTAGCCATATACATGTATATATTTATATACAAAATATAGTCACTGGCTACACGGATACACACAGAGTTGCAGCCTGGGTATTCTGCAGTGGAAGGGCTGTGTGCAAAAAGGGTGTAAGTGATCATGATCACATTGTAAATTCTCCTTCAATTTCTTTGTTTTATAACGGAGAATTTAGAACATGGTCAAGAGTCACTTACCGTATTTCCTCGATTAAGCGCCCACCCTCGATTAAGCGCCCCCCTTGGCAACAAAATTTGAAATAAGCGCCCTCCCTCCCCTCCCCCAATAAATATGGCACAGTAAGAGAGATGGCATACAACTTGCGTTTTATTACAAAGTTACGGCATGTTCCTATATGTAGTACCGTATTAAAGTTATGTTTGGCTGATAAGGGAAATTAGTTTCTTTTCCTCCAACTCACAGTCCGTGATTATTAAGTCCATGTGCTTGCATAGCTCTTGTACCTGAAGCAGCTCGTTCTTCAGCCTTCTTCCCATTTCAACGCTTTGGGTAAATGCTGTGAAACAGCCGGGGACGACAAGACCAATTTCCAGTTTCCGTGAGCCATTAAGCGCCCCCCCCCCCTCGATTAAGCGCCCCCCCCTCAATTAAGCGCCCCCCCCCCTTGGCAACAAAATTTGAAATAAGTGCCCAGGGTGCTTAATTGAGGAAATACGGTATGCCCTTTTTGCACACAGCCCTTCGATTGCTCCCAAGGTGCACCATGTATGTAATTTCATGCCAGTTAAGAAATTTCATAGTGTTGCCAAATAATGTGTTGTTATTGATTGACAGGTCAAGAACTGTGATTGGTTAAAACAGGCTGTAGAAACCCTTAAACAGTTGAGTGAAAAAAAGAGTTACCTCCAAGAATTGTGCATGAAATCAATTGTGGATGTATTGTCTCTGGTGAGTAAGATGATATACAGCTAAATAATTAATTCAATTTGTCACCCACATCAAATGATACAATGTCATGATACATTGAGTCTTCTTCAATCACTTAGTGTTGATCACCTGGTTGATAATACATGCCAGTATCTCCCTCATTTTTAATGGCAGGCAGCTCAAACTATGACAGACATGGTATTGGGTCCCCATAAATCACTTAGAGGTGATGTCGTAACGATGATGTCATCGGTCACATGGTTTTACAGGCTATCACAACAGCTAGAGTAACTTAAACTGTGAGACTTTCCACACGTTTAACCTTGAGAACACACTAAAATACACTTAAATTACAACCACAAGCTTGCCATTGCAACACTATGTTTACCAGTAGAATTCAATTTTGTTTGGTAAAAACTGGCATTTTCCATCTAGTGGAATCTCTGATCACTATTAATATATATTTGGAAGTCCTCCTTAGCAAGGAGGACTTCCAAATAACTAGATTTAATACCATCAAATAATTATGGTAAACATGCTCTGAGGTACCAGCTGGGACCCTATCTTTGGTCTAAACTAAATCAGGACGTCAAAGGTAGTGAAAACCTCAAGTCATTCAAAAGGAAAATAAGACAAAAGGACTGTCAATCTTAATAATTTAAATTTATGTAATCATCTTAACACATATTTTATTACATTCCTGTACATGTATATCAATGTTTTTAAGTCACAGAGAGACATACAGATACAGATATATGTATTTACAACTTACAGTGTAGTAAGAATTAGGTCACAGAAGAATGCGCACACCAGTTTTACCTTTTTTAATTATTTGTTTTAATTTACTCTTTAATTTGTGTCCCTAATTGGCAGTCTTTTGCTAAATACCTTTAGACATGTTAATAAAGTTATTAATTATTATTTTTTATTATAATTTTCTTAAATCACATGTCCATTTAAACTAAGACATTCATGACATTTTGTGTTGTTTATTTGTAGGTTACATATGAAGTGTTTAAGCAATACATTGAACCAGTAATCAAAGACTATATTTACGAAGGATGGGAAACAGCTACTCCATCTTCGTTACTCATTGCACTGGCTGTGGAGAGGCAGTTTGGGGTAAGTTATGTTTTAGTTTAAATTTAAGCTCCATTAATTTCTTCTTTTTTTGGAACTTGGGAATAAATAGTCTCTTTTGCAGCTGTTGTGAGCTCTGTCACGCAACGCTCGGAACTTAGTGGGCTCCGAATGTTGCATGACAGAGCTCACGACAGCTGCAAAGGAGACTAGGGTATAAATAGAGGTACATGTAACCCATTATTAGTGGGTTAACCAGCTCATATGGCTGGGTACCGTAATTGAAGGGGTATATGCAAGAACAGACTAAGTGATCACTGATGAAATTCCAAATTCTTCTTCATGCTCTCTGCTTTCAAAGGGAGAATTTAGAACTTGGTCACAAGTCACTTATACAGTTGTTTGTTACTAAATGTAGGGGTCCATGCAAGAACAGCATAAGTGACTACTGGTCACATTCCAAATTCTCCTTTATATTCTTTGTCTTCTAAGGGAGAATTTAGAACTTGATCAAAAGTCACTTATACCATTGTCTGTTACTAATTGAAGGGGTCCATGCAAGGACAGCATAAGTGACTACTGGTCACATTCCAAATTCTCCTTAGTTTATACTCTGTCTTCTAAGGGAGAATTTAGAACTTGATCAAAAGTCACTTAATAATGTATACAGTTGTTTGTTACTAATTGAAGGGGTCCATGTAAGAACAGCATAAGTGAATATGCTGATTACATTGTCAATTCTGGTCGATATTCTTTGTTTTCTAAGTGAGAATTTAGGACTTGATCACAAGTGACTTACACTGTTCTTGAACAGACCCGTTCAATTTCTCACAAGTGAGAACGTATTTTCTGCTGGTTTTTGTGACATTAAAGAAGTTTTCAATTATTGAAAAAGTGCTTCACAAACATCCAGATCTTGGAATAATTATAGAATACCCCGCAAGTTGGATCATTAATAATTCATTTTCTCAAATTTTCATACAAACCTTCTAAAAACCTAACCCTGAAATTTAAAAGAAACCCTAACCATTTTCGACCAAAAGTCATTCATAGAACGACTCTACATACATTGTACACCTGCACTGTAATGGAGAATTTGACACAGTTTTGAAGTGATCTTTCGACATGTGGGGTTTTGTATAATTGTACCGAGATCTTATTAGTGCCTAGCCAAATATATGGGAGAGAAAAAGCAGGTAATGTAGGTGTTGTTGTTGTTTACAGTTGAAACAGGTCAATCATTCCTCCCTAGAGCCAGAAAAGAAGTTCAGTATTCAAAAATTGATTTAATTCTTTGTTTCAAATTGTTGAAATGAAACTTTCAAAATGAGCATCAATTCAAATTAGTCCACTTCACAGCCATTCATAGGGGCTAGTATTTGCATGACAACCCTAAGAATGCATTCAAAGGAGACTAAGATTTAATTATTATGCTATGGAATAAGATGTACAAGCCATTTGCACATCTATACAATCAAAATTTAGATTTATTTTTATTTTATTTTTTTAGTATTTATTTTCTCTGTTTATGTGTGTTTTGTGTGTATGAGTGTCCTGTGTGCATGTGAGTGAGTGTCTCGACCAAAGTATAAATACATTTAAATTAACTGGCTGCCTGATATTTCTAGCCCTTATGGTTATTTCTGGCAGCCAGTACCCTAATTATGTCAAATATTGTAATTTTTAAATTGTATTTTCTTTTTCATAGGGTACAAATAAAGCTTGTTGTTGTTGTTGTTGTACATTGCAGATTGGGACTCAATTTGAATTTTGCAATTTTGTTTTAAAGGGGAACTGAACCCTTAATCAACCCAACGTCTACACAAACATGTATTCAAAATAAATAGGTTCTGTCATTTTATTTATCTGTGTTGCCCATCTCGGGAAGAGAAAATCTGAAAACCTTTCTCACAACCTCCGCTATATACAGACGGCTCAAGTACTGTAATTTGTGACGTCAAGTACAGGGAATAAATTAGTTTTGCCATGCTATCTCCAACGTTGAAAAGCAGGACTAACGGCTTGTAACCCAACGTCTACACAAACATATTCAAAATAAATAGGTTCTGTCATTTTATTTATCTGTGTTGCCCATCTCGGGAAGAGAAAATATGAAAACCTTTCTCACAGTCTCTGTTGTGTACAGACGGCTCAAGTCTTGTAATTTGTGATGTCAAGTACAGGGAATAAATTAGTTTTGCTATGCTATCTCCAATGTTGAAAAGCAGGACTAACAGCTTCTAATTGTGGACCATTGTGTTTCTTTGTGCTGAAGGTGTGATTGCTTTTCCTTGGTATGTGTGATGCACGATATGGGGAAATTTGCACTGAATTGAGCCACCACACAATATAGATTTTTCAGCACAATATCAAACTTGAAGACTAATTTTCTGTTCATAGGCATGCAACACAGAAAAATGAAATAGCAGGAGTCACTTTAATATTTCTTTCGAATGCATACCTGTATAGACGTTGGGTTGGTTTTAGGGTTCAGTTCCCCTTTAACAATTGAAGTTTGAAACACATGAAATAAAATTTTGAATAATGAGCTTCATTTCTTACTCTACAGAGGAACATTTGACCTGTTTTGACTGTAATGCCAGGATGCTCTCATGTTAGTGATTGTGAGAGAGGTCCTGGAAAAATATTCAAAAGTAAACCACAAAATCAAATAATTATAGATAAAAATATTTAAAATTATGGGCTAAAAATTATGCATGTATATGTTGTGGTTCAATTATTACCTCTGGTACAAATATATTTGAACCAGTACAAATTTTTTGAACCAGTACAAATTTTTTGAACCAGTACCATTTTTTTGAACTGGTTCATTTTTTCAAGATTCTAAAAAGGGATTTTATAATTTTTGGGGATTCATAAAAAAAAAAAAAGGTTTAGTTTTTTGGGGGGAAATTTAAAAAGAAAAAAAAAATTCACCCACCCCTCCCCTACAGAATATATTTTTGTCAACCCTCCCCTTCCCTCTACTTTCTACCCTCCCAGTCCCATCCCCTTTTTGCCTTGTCCCCCCTGACACACGTTACTGTACCACTTACCTTGACGGTCACCCATCCACTTACTAACCTTGCCCGGTCGGGCTTAACTTGAGGCAGGATCACGAGGAATGCCTGGTAGATGATGATCCAGTCGATTAACGCACTGCGCCACAGAAGCGCTTGTTGATTTTTACACCATCGTTTATTCTATAGGTGACTAATCGTAGAACCCAGTCCCTCTCCTTATGCTAATTTGTTTCCAGTCTCTTAATTTTATTTGCACATGCACACTGCTAACAAAATCGGACTTGGAAATAAAATTACATGGACGACAACACGGACAAAACTGTATTATACAACCCCTTAAACAGACGAAGTTTGTGTTTACTGCATTCTTTAATGAAACCTGCAGCAACTCAGGGGAAGTAAGATAGCTAAATCCAGGAAAATACGTTGTTTATAGATGATCAGATGTACTTTACGGCTCCACTCGTACTTCGAAACAAACGGGAGACGATTTCCCCCGGGCGTAGAGGGAGGTTGAGTTCACGGTGACACAGACATAATTACACGGAAAATTATGCTGGGAATTTTAAACTAACTAAAACCCTACCCTGAACCATAAAAAAACCCTAACCGGTCAGTAAACAAGATCTTACCCACCTAGAGCTAGGGTTCTCAAGAAAAACTCGCAAACTGAACCTCCCTCTACGCCCGTGTGAAATCGTTTGCCGAAAGAAACAAACTGTGTCAACCGAGCCGACTTTTACAGAGTAATCACAGCTGCAGCTGAGCTAAAAGAAAGCAAAAGAAAAGCGAATCACCTGACTACCATTGTATCTGGAAGAAGACTTCTACGAAAGAGCTAATAAAGAATATCTGACTAGAAGTACTCGAAATAGAAGAAAATGCGAGTATGCAAACAACATACTTCTAACTAATCCACAGATCAAATTGGAATTTAGCGTGTTAGCTGTTGTGGATGGATCAAGGAAGCCGGAGAAAAACCCTCAGAGCAAGAGCGAGATAATATGGCACCATGCGCCACCCCGACTCAAAGAAATGCTGTAATTATTCTCTTGTTCTCTCATCAAAGAATCACCCACAGAGGATGTGAAAAGATGCAAAAATGGATAAATGATCAAGAACTACACAGAAATAACGCAAAAAAATACAACATTTCTGTATCGCTTTGCTTTTTCCAAGTGGAGTTCACAAGGGCCAATAACAAGCAGATTTATTAAAGCCAGTTAGCACTCCTCCCTAACTCCAAGCAAACTCAGTCATTCCTAACACAATCCAAGACCTATATAAACCGAACATTAAAAAAAAAAACTTCAGTGAACCCAAGTGCTCACTAATTTAGGGTTTTTAGAGCTAGTCACTAAATTAGGCTTTTTAGGGCTAGATCACTGAACAACACAACAATTATGCTTCTTCAATGGTCATATGTGCTAATCCAAACCCTACCTTTAAAAACACCCTAATCGTCAACAACAGGTGCTCACTAAATTAGGGCTAAGTCACTTGTAATGCTTCTTCAATGTTCCAGAGAACTAATCCAAACCCTTACCCTGCATTTAAAAACACCCTAACCGTCAATTTAGGGTGTTAGTTGTATAGTTTTCTGTTTATATTCATATTAAAATACATCAATGCGCAAAGTAACTGTGTTACCAGTACATTCCAGCTATAAAATAAAAGATGAACACAAACAAGGTATAAAGGTATTTTTATTCCAAACCAGTACTTCTCAGTGTACTATGCTATTTTCTTACATGGAAAGCCTATCATAAACCTTACCCCAAACTACAAGTTCACACTTGTAAATAAAATTTGAACTGATTCAAAAAAATGGTACTGGTTCAAAAAAATGGTACTGGTTCAAAAAAATGGTACTGGTTCAAAAAAATTGTACTGGTTCAAAATTTTTGAACCAAAGATAAAATTGAACCACAACATATACAAAATTACATTCATTAAAAATTAGATTTAGGTTTTAAAAAGCCATGATTTTTTTAAAACTATTTAATATGTAGAAAGTAGCATTGGACTATAGAAATCATCATAATTATATGCAAATGTTTGGTAACTTACAGACTTGTAAGTGCTGTTTTAGGCACACTATTAATACTGTTGATTTAAACATAGGACCACTTAGACAAGAAAATATTTAAGACAGCATGGAAATGTACTCCATTGGTAGATACCCAGAACTATGCAGAGATTTCTGATGTCTTACAGGTCAGTTACAAAATATGGTATCCTTTCATGGGTTTATTAAGTGAGTACATGTACATGTAAGCAGTGCATTGGGATGGTTGAATTCTAACATCAAATAATCTAACTGTTACCATTGCAGACTAGTCTTCTCTGAATACTATTTGAAATCTTCTGTATTCACCAGGAATCAACATTAGTCCACCCCAAGGTCCACTGTGTATGGGATGAAGTAATTCTCCAGATATTGCAGTGCGAAACTTCAGACTTTGACAAATTCTGGACAACAGTCGTTGATGGTAAATTGAACCCTTAGTTACATGACTGCACCACTTTTGAAATTGTGCTATTGGGTAGCAGGGTTTAATTATGTTAGATAGTATGCATGCTCTGATTGGCTGATAGCCATGTTTTCGTTAGCCTGTGCAAACATGGAAATGACGTCACACCATAAGATGAGCACCATAAGTGCTTCTTTTATCAAAATAAATATTTTATAAAAGAAATGAAACAGATTTTCCGTGTTTGCACAGGCTCATGCAAACCTCGGTATTAAAGTTTGGGAGAATTCTTCAGGTTACATAATATTTGAAGGGTATTTTTCTTTCTCATAGTGGCTTTTTTTGGCAAACATGTCTTCCCAGTGCTCAAGAATTTTTTGTAGTTTCATATTAGGGACTTTAGAATACAATAACTTGTGACTTGATTTTATTTGCTAGTTGCCAAGTGACCTGTATTGAGACCACTTTATACCTCGCATGGCTTTAAAACTATTGTCCACTGTATTTATGTTGTCCGTTACCATTTCAGAGGGTTTATTCCAGTCCACTCATGAGAGAAAATACCTTGGGTTTCAGCTGATTACAAAGATTTTACCAGAACTGAAGAGCAGCCAGGTACGTGGCAATGACTGTTATGTCTAGGTCATTATACTTATAAAATAAAATCACACACAACCACAAAGCTGTTCCTTGATGGACCAACTTGATTACTGTAAACACCGGTAGATAAGCCACACCTTTTTACCCAAAATCTTCATTGCAAATTGGGGGTGCGGCTTATCTGCGAGAACGTCTATAAAAGTTCAATAAATTAACGTTTTTAAAATTAAACAAAGTCAGACTGATTAAAACTACACACAACGAAAAGAAAGGAAGCACTAATGATCACTTTCGCAAGCTTGGTGGCTCCTAAAAGAGCTGTTTGTGTTGTCTGTTTCTTGTTTGTTACTTGTTCCGGATCCTTCCATTAAATTTTCTTCATTAAAAGATATTTTAAGCGGTCAACAGTCGCTTTTCTCAAACAACTAAATGTCACCAAACACGTACATGTAATCTCCATTCTAACACAAAGCTTTTTGCAGTGTCGGCATTTCCCAGTGACTTCAACAGTTATAGTTCCTCCGTGAGCAAGAAAATACCACACTATTCTGGAGTACTCACATGGTGGATGACCAACTGTTTTGCCGCTGTTTAGTAGTTTAACAGTAAATTTGTCGAATTGATTTTCCATCTCTCTATGAGCAATCAGTTTCTCCCTGATAGATGACTTCCAGATGTCCTTGTAGATGTGATAACCACATACGGCAGATGAAAAGGCAAACTTCTCACTCGGCAGCATTCTAGTGTCCAGTGTTCTCTCTTCCAATAAAATGTGTGGTTACTAAGCTTTGATGAACGTGACTGCGAGCATGTTTTTGTTGATGTGAATTTCAGGACTACGTTTAGCTAACAATCGACCTTGGATGAAAAAGTACCATCAAGCATTATAAATGCTATGGAAAGTTCTATTGTATATGTGTAGGCAAGTAGACATGAAGTTTAAACACTTTCAGATTAATTACAGTCACGGGTAAAACTATGGAGTAATCTCGTTGAAAGTTTGAAGGGGCAAGGAAGGTGATGCAAATTTAGAATCTTGATTTTCCTTTCAAAACTTTTTTTCCAAAATTTGAGCTTCTAAACTCTGGGTGCGGCTTATCTGCGAGTGCAGCTTATCTGCCGGTGTTTACGGTAATAATTGATTACTAGTTCCTGTAAAAACAGTGTTGATCTCTGTCGGCAGGGAAAATAAACACTTGTTTGGTATATTTCTCAACTGAAAGTCAATTAAGGTATGCTACGTGGTAACTGCTGTGGGGAGTGAGTAGCAGCTGACATTTCGAGTGCTTGCCCTTCGTCAGAGCAAAAGAGGGAATTGTGAGTGGGAAAACAGTTTATATACAATGTAGTGTCGAGTGCATGATTACCGCTGAGGAAACGAAATTGTGCCAACAATAGAAATGCTAAAGAGTGTTGATGAATAAAGTAATGAAAAATGCCTATCTACCTGTGTGAGTAAATATGTGAATTCTGAAATTCAATGAACGGAAAGTGTTCAAACTTTAGTAATGTCTGATGTGTATTTGTGCAGGTGTCCACTGTGTTTAGTAAAAATGTAATGAGATCCTTCATCAATAACTTGTCATCCACTCAAAGTTACCTCCACAAAGCTGCAAAACATTTGGTATGTACAATCATGTCATGTGTATAATTATATAGAAATTGAGCCAAAAGGGACAATTTGACCCTTTTGCAAGTGATCTGGCATTAAATTTCCTTTGAAAGCAGACAAAGAGGGACAATTTGACCATATTTTTTCAAGGGGCAAGTGTGTTTTTGAAGCGGGAATGGTGCAGCCTGGCTCCTTCCCTGTGTATGTGCAGTTATTTATTTGGTAAAATTTGTCCATTAAATAAATATCCTTGATTAGAGTTGCTCCAATGATTTCAATTAATTTAACTCATTTAATTAGTTAACTATTTAAAATGTAGTTGACATACTGACATAAATTAGAAGAAATTAATTTTTAGTGTAGCTAATCATCACAGAAAAATCAGGGGGCTTAAAATAAAACCATTGATTTGTACAAAATGTACACTAGCTAGAATTAGTCAAACCACAAGATATCTCCCTCTCTGAGTACCATTAATAAATATTAGCTTGTGATATTTCAAGTTAGATAAATACTAAACTTAGCTTAATATATCTTAAGTCTAAACCTTCAATTTCAACATTGGAGTGACTCTAAAATATCACAACTGGGCTTTCCCCACAGAGAGAAGAGATGTTGCATCTCCCTGCTTAAACAACAAAGCATCTTAGATTTTTAGTATTAATGATAAATGAGCCAAAATTGGGGAAAAAGGAAATTACATGTAACTGCAATTTTAATAAAGAGCCACACCATTTTCTCTTACACAAAATAATGTACATTCAATAATTTTGAATAACTAGTAGTCCCATAGAACAATGGTGGCATAACAAGCAGGCCCACAGAACAATGCCAGCATAACAAGCAGGCCCACAGAACAATGCCAGCATAACGAAATAGCAGTTGTATGCAATAACAGGTGCAAGAGGGATCATGGTTGAGAGAGACTCTTTAGCAATGATATCAAATCACATTTAAATACTTAATAAATAATCAACAATCATGACTGGTCATTGATAACCCTCACGTCGAGGATAATTGATAGGCTCTTGATTTATATTCTTTAATGATGTTATGTTAGGCTTCTACTATGCCCAGTGCCTTGGCTAAAAATAAAGACCAGGATGTATCGGCATATATCATCATGCAGTTATTGGGAAGGTATGATGAGTACACGTACACATGTATGTTGGGAGGCATCAATTATTATACAAAAAATGTTGCTACAATATTTTTTTTCAAATTATCAGTGTTATATACCCATGGTTGAAATAAAATGATGTTAGAAATTTGTTTTCCTGAAATTTGTTTTAAAATTAGCATTTTAGATATTAAAACCTCCTTAACTCAGTGGCACAGCATTCAAAGCAACATATATTTTACCATTCTACTGTTCACTTGATTTAGAATTGATATCTAAAAAAAAAAAAGTTCATGGGCACTTTAAGGTGTGCGTCAGGAACCTTGTTACCGTAGTACTGCCCTCTAAAACCTGTTTGCTGATCTTCACCACCAGTCGAGGAAACATGTTGTTTGACAAGCTGACAAACACAAAGACTGTGGAGATGTTGCTTGGAACAGTAAGTATATTTAATTATCTTGTTTTTATTTTGAATGTGTGGTACGTTCTTTTATTTATTTTTTCACACACAAGCGGGCTGTAATTACATGTATAATCTCCTACAATCTGATTGGTTCTGGGAGCAGGACACCTCCCGTAAGTGGACAGCTATGCTAGGTCCCAAGGGTGTCCACTTACGGGCAGTTTGACTGTATCTCTGACTGCACATTGGTTGTCTCTTCCCTATCTTGATATTATACATGTATTTTATACTTTTAACTTTAACTTTTAAATTCCGTATCTTGTAACTGTTTACAATGAAAGTACATTTGTACTTAATGTTGTCGTATTAGTTGCTGGTCACAAATTAAAGGGTCTCGCTCATCTCAACCAGGGTGCATTGCATACATCTGTTATTGTTATTTTCCAGAAACTTTCAAATATCTGCCCTCTGAAGCACTGTGCTATTCATTGGAGTTTCAAAAGTCACCAACATAATAATAAAGAAAGTCTAATGAGTCTCATCCCTTCTATTCTTATTTTAGCGAGATCTGAATTTCAGGGCCCAACAAAATGGCGACCACTGGGATTTTGGCATGCAATGCACACTGATTAAGAAGGACCCTTCAATATTACAGTACATACAATAACCCCCCCAGATATAAGTTCCCTTGGATGTAAGCCTGTTGTAACCCTTGCAAAGTTTTATAAGCCTAGGGCTTATAAGTGAAAATTTACATTATATAGAATTGTCACATTTTTTAGTTACAGGAATCTGGTGTGGTAAAGCTTGTGTCTTGGCTTATTCAATCATTCATCAAGGGAAGCATTGATGGCAAGATATCTGATAGGTAAACAACTACATGTATAATTCAGGAGCTGTGTGCAAAACGGGCATAAGTGACTTTTGATCAAGTTCTAAATTCTCCCTTAGAAAACAAAGAAATTGAAAGAGAATTTACACAGCCCTTCGATTTAGATAATCATGGTCACTTTACAATATACCGTAACATGTCTGTTTTTGATCAATTATATATATATGCTGGCATTTGTACACATGATCTGCTAGTTACTTTGTCAACTGACACTATGAGTATTGCTGTTCCATACATCTCCTCATCAGACTCTTATACAAGCTTAGTTCTTACTGTGTGACTACTGTAACCGAGGCCACTACACAATGGAGAACAAATCACATTGCAAAATAGAAACGTTAAGCATTCCAACTTGCCAATCTTAACATTTTTACATGATTTTCTACATTGAAAAGACTTCATAACTAGTCCAGCAATTTTTCCTTTTACTGGAGCAACACTTGGGTACATTGAACTGTCATTGTATTGTACTCACCACTGATTGGCTCAAATGCTTTACTGGAGCAACACTTGGGTACATTGAACTGTCATTGTATTGTACTCACCACTGATTGGCTCAAATGCTTTACTGGAGCAACACGTGGGTACATTGAACTGTCATTGTATTGTACTCACCACTGATTGGCTCAAATGCTTTACTGGAGCAACACTTGGGTACATTGAACTGTCATTGTATTGTACTCACCACTGATTGGCTCAAATGCTTTACTGGAGCAACACTTGGGTACATTGAACTGTCATTGTATTGTACTCACCACTGATTGGCTCAAATGCTTTACTGGAGCAACACTTGGGTACATTGAACTGTCATTGTATTGTACTCACCACTGATTGGCTCAAATGCTTTACTGGAGCAACACTTGGGTACATTGAACTGTCATTGTATTGTACTCACCACTGATTGGCTCAAATGCTTTACTGGAGCAACACTTGGGTACATTGAACTGTCATTGTATTGTACTCACCACTGATTGGCTCAAATGCTTTACTGGAGCAACACTTGGGTACATTGAACTGTCATTGTATTGTACTCACCACTGATTGGCTCAAATGCTTTACTGGAGCAACACTTGGGTACATTGAACTGTCATTGTATTGTACTCACCACTGATTGGCTCAAATGCTTTACTGGAGCAACACTTGGGTACATTGAACTGTCATTGTATTGTACTCACCACTGATTGGCTCAAATGCTTTACTGGAGCAACACTTGGGTACATTGAACTGTCATTGTATTGTACTCACCACTGATTGGCTCAAATGCTTTACTGGAGCAACACTTGGGTACATTGAACTGTCATTGTATTGTACTCACCACTGATTGGCTCAAATGCTTTACTGGAGCAACACTTGGGTACATTGAACTGTCATTGTATTGTACTCACCACTGATTGGCTCAAATGCTTTACTGGAGCAACACTTGGGTACATTGAACTGTCATTGTATTGTACTCACCACTGATTGGCTCAAATGCTTTACTGGAGCAACACGTGGGTACATTGAACTGTCATTGTATTGTACTCACCACTGATTGGCTCAAATGCTTTACTGGAGCAACACGTGGGTACATTGAACTGTCATTGTATTGTACTCACCACTGATTGGCTCAAATGCTTTACTGGAGCAACACGTGGGTACATTGAACTGTCATTGTATTGTACTCACCACTGATTGGCTCAAATGCTTTACTGGAGCAACACGTGGGTACATTGAACTGTCATTGTATTGTACTCACCACTGATTGGCTCAAATGCTTTACTGGAGCAACACGTGGGTACATTGAACTGTCATTGTATTGTACTCACCACTGATTGGCTCAAATGCTTTACTGGAGCAACACTTGGGTACATTGAACTGTCATTGTATTGTACTCACCACTGATTGGCTCAAATGCTTTACTGGAGCAACACTTGGGTACATTGAACTGTCATTGTATTGTACTCACCACTGATTGGCTCAAATGCTTTACTGGAGCAACACGTGGGTACATTGAACTGTCATTGTATTGTACTCACCACTGATTGGCTCAAATGCTTTACTGGAGCAACACGTGGGTACATTGAACTGTCATTGTATTGTACTCACCACTGATTGGCTCAAATGCTTTACTGGAGCAACACTTGGGTACATTGAACTGTCATTGTATTGTACTCACCACTGATTGGCTCAAATGCTTTACTGGAGCAACACGTGGGTACATTGAACTGTCATTGTATTGTACTCACCACTGATTGCCTCAAATGCTTTACTGGAGCAACACTTGGGTACATTGAACTGTCATTGTATTGTACTCACCACTGATTGGCTCAAATGCTTTACTGGAGCAACACGTGGGTACATTGAACTGTCATTGTATTGTACTCACCACTGATTGCCTCAAATGCTTTACTGGAGCAACACTTGGGTACATTGAACTGTCATTGTATTGTACTCACCACTGATTGGCTCAAATGCTTTACTGGAGCAACACGTGGGTACATTGAACTGTCATTGTATTGTACTCACCACTGATTGGCTCAAATGCTTTACTGGAGCAACACTTGGGTACATTGAACTGTCATTGTATTGTACTCACCACTGATTGGCTCAAATGCTTTACTGGAGCAACACGTGGGTACATTGAACTGTCATTGTATTGTACTCACCACTGATTGCCTCAAATGCTTTACTGGAGCAACACTTGGGTACATTGAACTGTCATTGTATTGTACTCACCACTGATTGGCTCAAATGCTTTACTGGAGCAACACTTGGGTACATTGAACTGTCATTGTATTGTACTCACCACTGATTGGCTCAAATGCTTTACTGGAGCAACACGTGGGTACATTGAACTGTCATTGTATTGTACTCACCACTGATTGGCTCAAATGCTTTACTGGAGCAACACGTGGGTACATTGAACTGTCATTGTATTGTACTCACCACTGATTGGCTCAAATGCTTTACTGGAGCAACACTTGGGTACATTGAACTGTCATTGTATTGTACTCACCACTGATTGGCTCAAATGCTTTACTGGAGCAACACTTGGGTACATTGAACTGTCATTGTATTGTACTCACCACTGATTGGCTCAAATGCTTTACTGGAGCAACACTTGGGTACATTGAACTGTCATTGTATTGTACTCACCACTGATTGGCTCAAATGCTTTACTGGAGCAACACTTGGGTACATTGAACTGTCATTGTATTGTACTCACCACTGATTGGCTCAAATGCTTTACTGGAGCAACACTTGGGTACATTGAACTGTCATTGTATTGTACTCACCACTGATTGGCTCAAATGCTTTACTGGAGCAACACTTGGGTACATTGAACTGTCATTGTATTGTACTCACCACTGATTGGCTCAAATGCTTTACTGGAGCAACACTTGGGTACATTGAACTGTCATTGTATTGTACTCACCACTGATTGGCTCAAATGCTTTACTGGAGCAACACTTGGGTACATTGAACTGTCATTGTATTGTACTCACCACTGATTGGCTCAAATGCTTTACTGGAGCAACACTTGGGTACATTGAACTGTCATTGTATTGTACTCACCACTGATTGGCTCAAATGCTTTACTGGAGCAACACTTGGGTACATTGAACTGTCATTGTATTGTACTCACCACTGATTGGCTCAAATGCTTTACTGGAGCAACACTTGGGTACATTGAACTGTCATTGTATTGTACTCACCACTGATTGGCTCAAATGCTTTACTGGAGCAACACTTGGGTACATTGAACTGTCATTGTATTGTACTCACCACTGATTGGCTCAAATGCTTTACTGGAGCAACACTTGGGTACATTGAACTGTCATTGTATTGTACTCACCACTGATTGGCTCAAATGCTTTACTGGAGCAACACTTGGGTACATTGAACTGTCATTGTATTGTACTCACCACTGATTGGCTCAAATGCTTTACTGGAGCAACACTTGGGTACATTGAACTGTCATTGTATTGTACTCACCACTGATTGGCTCAAATGCTTTACTGGAGCAACACTTGGGTACATTGAACTGTCATTGTATTGTACTCACCACTGATTGGCTCAAATGCTTTACTGGAGCAACACTTGGGTACATTGAACTGTCATTGTATTGTACTCACCACTGATTGGCTCAAATGCTTTACTGGAGCAACACTTGGGTACATTGAACTGTCATTGTATTGTACTCACCACTGATTGGCTCAAATGCTTTACTGGAGCAACACTTGGGTACATTGAACTGTCATTGTATTGTACTCACCACTGATTGCCTCAAATGCTTTACTGGAGCAACACTTGGGTACATTGAACTGTCATTGTATTGTACTCACCACTGATTGGCTCAAATGCTTTACTGGAGCAACACTTGGGTACATTGAACTGTCATTGTATTGTACTCACCACTGATTGGCTCAAATGCTTTACTGGAGCAACACTTGGGTACATTGAACTGTCATTGTATTGTACTCACCACTGATTGGCTCAAATGCTTTACTGGAGCAACACTTGGGTACATTGAACTGTCATTGTATTGTACTCACCACTGATTGCCTCAAATGCTTTACTGGAGCAACACTTGGGTACATTGAACTGTCATTGTATTGTACTCACCACTGATTGGCTCAAATGCTTTACTGGAGCAACACTTGGGTACATTGAACTGTCATTGTATTGTACTCACCACTGATTGGCTCAAATGCTTTACTGGAGCAACACTTGGGTACATTGAACTGTCATTGTATTGTACTCACCACTGATTGCCTCAAATGCTTTACTGGAGCAACACTTGGGTACATTGAACTGTCATTGTATTGTACTCACCACTGATTGGCTCAAATGCTTTACTGGAGCAACACTTGGGTACATTTAACTGTCATTGTATTGTACTCACCACTGATTGCCTCAAATGCTTTACTGGAGCAACACTTGGGTACATTGAACTGTCATTGTATTGTACTCACCACTGATTGGCTCAAATGCTTTACTGGAGCAACACTTGGGTACATTGAACTGTCATTGTATTGTACTCACCACTGATTGCCTCAAATGCTTTACTGGAGCAACACTTGGGTACATTGAACTGTCATTGTATTGTACTCACCACTGATTGGCTCAAATGCTTTACTGGAGCAACACTTGGGTACATTGAACTGTCATTGTATTGTACTCACCACTGATTGGCTCAAATGCTTTACTGGAGCAACACTTGGGTACATTGAACTGTCATTGTATTGTACTCACCACTGATTGCCTCAAATGCTTTACTGGAGCGACACTTGGGTACATTGAACTGTCATTGTATTGTACTCACCACTGATTGGCTCAAATGCTTTACTGGAGCGACACTTGGGTACATTGAACTGTCATTGTATTGTACTCACCACTGATTGGCTCAAATGCTTTACTGGAGCAACACTTGGGTACATTGAACTGTCATTGTATTGTACTCACCACTGATTGCCTCAAATGCTTTGTTTTTGTTCTGCAGTGTGATTTTTTGTTGTTGTCTAAGTGGCCCCGTTACAGTAGTGACACAGTAAAGATGGCAACATAAAAATTAGGTAGTGAAACAACTTAAGAGTGAACACTGCTCTTTTAGGTCACCAATGACAAGTACTGTTATTTATTTTGATTGACAGACCTTCTGCAAGAGAAGTGGATGCAACTAGAACATTAATTTTAAATCAGGTATGCAATCATGTATATTTTAGAGAGTCTATAATTATTGAAGGGCTGTGTGCAAAAAGGGTGCAAGTGTTTACTGATCACATTCTAAATTCTCCTTCAATGTCTTTTTTTCTAATGGAGAATTTAGAATGTGATCAAGAGTCACTTGTGCCCTTTTTGCACACAGCCCTTCAATTTCAGTTTACATTGTCACATACAAGTACTGTCTAAGAAACCACCAATATTACAGATCACTTATCGCTCAGTGATTTCCTTTGTTTTTGCTTCATGAATTATTAATGAGTTTGATAAATAACTATACATGCCAAGTTCAAGAATGAAAGCATGTTCATTTTGATCGTCCCAAGATACTGTGGGCCTGGACTCATCACCGCAAAGTATTTCTGTGTGTTTTAGGGACTCAAGAGAAAAATATTATTATTATAGGACCCAGGACCGGCTAATAGCATAACTTTCTGAATATTTTGTAAATTTTTTGGTAAATTTTATTACAATTTTATTGGTTTTGACTAGAGGAATAGAATTGTGTATATTTCAATCTGCAATTTTGCATAAGGTACAAAAGAAAAAATGATATGTCTTTCTTTGGATACCAAGAGGCAATAATTGAATTAACACCTTGGAGAGAAGAAAAAACTTTTTTTTATGCAGACCAAACGTTATTGAGGAGCCATTTTATTTTTTTGACATAACTTCACTCTATTTCTGTTCATTACAATTTTGTTCAAAAGCAACACAATTTAGCCGGTGCTGGTACCTTAAATAATAACTACATGTGGGTTTTTTTTGTAGCTCTTGTCGCTGACTAAGACAAAGAATCTGAGTCACACAGGGACATGGTTGAAACAAGTCATGTTCTTCCTCGTAGAGCAAACATATTTTAAAGCTGTGGCAGGAGGCGCAAAATTAAAGGTACTTGTACTTTGGGATTGAAATCAGATGAGCCTTAGTCTGAGTTCCAGAGGCTCAACGAAATAAAAGGTGAAGTGGAGAGAAAAGAAAAGAAAGAGCCTCTGGTATTAGCCATTGAGAATCTCACTTCTGTACTTCCAAGTGAACATTAGGTAAAGGTAAAAGGTAAACTTAAGGTATTCATGCATTTATATAGCACAAATTATATTTGAATTTCACAAGGTTATTATAATTGTGATACGGACTGCTATTGTGGCACAATGTGCTGCGTACAGTTTACAATCATGAGTGATTGTTAGTACCTCAGGATATCAGGTTGTTGTGTCTGGAGACAATCCCCTACTCTTTCTCAAAATAACAAGAGATATAGGTTCAGAATTTGAACCTCATCCGTGACTGGATAATCTACATGTTCTTATTACCAGGTGCAACCGTGAGTGCTGGAGGTAACAGTAGTTTTGATTGGATTGCCAATGGGCCAGCAAAACTGGTTTGACATGTTTTCTTGATTTGAAATGCAGCACGTGGAAGTGAGATTCTTAACGGATAATATCGGAGGCTCTTCTCTCTTTTCTTCTCTCTCTCACACCTTTTATTTCTTTGAGCCCCTGGCACCCAGAGTACACTGTCATTAGAATTGCATGATAACACAATACAATACAATAACCTTTATTTAAATACAAGTAAAGATTAAAGCATTACCGCTTGTGGGGTGGTGTCTAATACTAAAATAAACTAATTAACTATATACAAATTTCACATTAAAAATGCTAACTACATGTATATATAATATTGTTAAAACTAACTATTTATAATTAACACTGATATTAGAAGTAAAAGTCAAAATCTGCTATCAAAACCTCAAAATCTGCAAACACTCACTCGCTTATTTTCTTGTTTCCTTTAACAGTTACCATTATCTTCTCACGTAAGGCAGATATGTGAACAGAGATGCCTGAGTGCAATGAGAGAGCTTGATACTTCTTCACATAAAAACCAAGGTATTAAAGGTTTGCTTTCAAACTGATTAAGATCTTAAATGTTCCCTTTCCATGTGTTTTTCTGATCCCTTTCCCCCCTCCAGATAAGAATGCTGGGAAAGATGAGGAACGGCTCATGATGTATGCAGTTGTCAGACATATGAAGGTAATTAGTTAACCTGGCTTACACAGACTGTTGTAAGTACAATGTATGTGTAGAGGTATGCAAGTAGAGGGAAGGGTATGAAGAGCTTTGCTTGATTAAAAGGGACACTGGCAATCAATCGAACCTTCAAGTTTCTTCAAAACAAAACTACAAAAAGTTAGAAGAGAAATACTGTGTGAATGTCTTGATAGCCTTTTTAAACTTTTTCAATAGAGGATGGCAAAGATAAAAGTGGATTACAAAAGCTTATTTTAGAAACTTAATTTTCGTTACAGTGAACCAATTTCAAGTTGCTCTAAATTTCTCTTAAAAACAGTATTTTTCATCTACAAGAATCTTTTCCATGCATCCTTCAACAAAATAGTCACATGTTCTCCAGTATACCTGGAAAGTATACTCTGCTAATCTAAGTAGTTATTTCTTATTGGGGGCCGACAGTGCCCCTTTAATGTCAATTGAAGGGCTGTTTGCAATAAGGGCGTAAGTACAAACTCTTGATCACATTCTAAATTCTCATTCAAATACTTCGTTTTATAAGGAAGAATTTAGAATGTGATCAGGAGTTTGTACTTATGTTTGTATTGCACACCACCCTTCAATCACCTGTGACAGTCTTGATTTGAGAAGACGTGAAGGTCTAACTATAATTTGCACTTCAAGAACGAGACTGTTTCACAAAGGCATCACCTTCTTACTCACAGTTATTTACAGACTCTGAGTGTTTCTCTGATATTATTAAACACTGACCAAAGCCAAGCTGACTTGTTATGACCCACTCTTTAAAATTTGTTACTCATTTGCCCCACCATACCTTTCTGGTAATCCCAATGCTGTTTGTATTTCTATAAATAGGATCTGCTCTCTAGTAAGGACTTTACAGTTATGAGTGATTCTTGGTCTGACAAGGTAGGTCTAGTTTTCACTTAGAGCGGTTTTAAATACAATGTAGAGTGTTGAAAAGTTAATAATTATATTTCATTTTTTTGGTGATTGCTTTCAACTTTGACTGGTTAGTTATCCATGAAAGCATAAACTCACTTTTCCTCCTGATTGGTTCAAGTAAAATCAATCACAAATTGCCTCAGTTCGTGATTGGTTCATTGATGTTTTTACTTGCTCATGATTGGTTCATTGATGTTTTTACTTGCTCATGATTGGTTCATTGATGTTTTTACTTGCTCCTGTGATTGGCTCTGGTTTTAGTTTTACAACATTCAATTGAAAACTATTCTACACAGTGTCCATTATTTACATTATTTTTTCCAGTGTGTAACAGTTGTGTTGGTACATTCCTGTATAACCTAACAGAACTTTCATCGTCCTGTTAGATTCAGAAGGCATTTGATAATGCAGTCAAAGTGATAGCAAAAATCCACAAGAAGGTGAGATATGTACACTCCTCTGCATGATTTGATTTACTTCTAATTTTTAATTTATTTACTAGGATGTTATGCACTAATTAATATTATTGAAATTCCAACTCTTCCCCACCCCCTGTTAAAGTGCATATAAGCCCTGGCTAATTATATTTCTTACGAAGAGACTAGAAGCCATAGACAAAGGATTCCGGAATAAAAAGTTTTATTTATTTATCATGGTGTGTCTTGGGTTGCCTGTGGACGAAAATCAAGCACGCTAGAGCGCTTTACAAAATTGGCACTGGATCTAGTTTGACGTCATCAACAGAACATGCTTGATGCGCCATTGTATGAAAGGCCTTGCCGAATTAAGCTATCCAAAACGTTTAGATCTTTCTCTGTTATCTATTCAATTATTTTGCAAATAAGCCAATGTTTTAAACCCGTGAAGAGACGAGTTCTGTTGATGATGTCACATTTTATTCTCGTCCTAGTCCCGAAGGTGCATGGAAATTATTCTACATTTGGAAGTTTAGTCGCTAAAAAAATAATGAAAACATTTTTATTTAAAAAATTAGAAATTTTATTTGGGAAACCGCAATATATTTGGATGAGGGAAGAATGGTGTGAGGACAAAAAGGAAGTAGGGGGGAGGGGAGGAGGAGGGGAGGAGGAGGGGAGGAGGAGGGGAGGAGGAGGGGAGGAGGAGGGGAGGAGAAGGGGAGGAGAAGGGAAGGGAACACCTGCCCGCAACGCCTGTGATTTTGAAAAATGCCTCCTAATTAGTTATGCATGTCTGATCTGTCAAAAATTACCAGTACAATTTTCCTCGCTGATTGTAGGCCTCAGAAAATGTAAATTTCCTCCAAAATTAATGGGGTTGTCAACCTCTAAATCATCAACGTAACTTCTGTGATATCAAGCGATTTTAATTAGTGTTTTTGTAGCAAGTTTTCTATAGCAATTTGGCCGCCACCAAGATTTCAATTCAGTAAACAATCTGATGCGATGTAACCGCAGTGTTGGGTTTCGTTAACATCATTGTTTGCACATGAGATGGGAATATAACTCAAAAGAATCTGAAAACAGCACTTTACTTTCGAAATAAATTGAAAACTAGAGTCAGGCACCATCGTAGTTCTTACATATGTAACAGGAAGTTCATAGTTTTAATGGAAGTGCTTGAAATAATTTTATTTATGCGCTTGAATATGGTCGTTAACTTTTAGGCTTCCGCCACGTTTGCCCAGAAAATGTCCGGGGAAAATGAATGTTTTCTCCAAAATCAGTCGGGCTAATATAAAAATCATAAACATAACTTCTGTATAATGTCAAGCAATTTGGATTGCCTGTCTGTAATTTGTATTGTAAATCTAGCCTTCAATTCCATTTTAGAGGTGAAACAACGGCTTCATCATCAGTTTCCTTCATACGAACAAGGAGCATATGAACAAGGAAAATCAAACTTTTTCCCAAAACCTAAAGACAAGTTGTTGCATTTCTGTTCCAGCCTTATTTAGAGATTTAGCTTTAGAGCAGGAAAATTAACACTTTGGTATTCAATTGGTGGGAAGTATAATATGAGACCAAAAGCGCATACCACTATGGCGACAAAAACCGACCGCTTTGGCGGTTTTGTCAGCACAAAATATGCGTCCAGAGCGCTCATTAACTAGTTCTCGGTTATATCTCATAATATAGATATGTATATCTATTAGTATTATTTATTATATAGTAACTTACTAGGAAGTTGTCTGTTCGTTAGTATATATGTATAGTTGACCTACACTGTAATTCAGCCACTGGCTGCGAGAGTGATTAATAAACGAATTATTATATTATTATTATTATAAGTACATCGACCTAGACCTTGAAAGTACCTTTGGAAACCTTTCATTTGACCGGTTACACACACTCTGCGAAAGCTGTAGCTAATCAAGTTTGTAAATCTTAGAAAATTCATGGTAAAATAACAATATTACTCACCACTCTAGCTCTCCAAATCGTTGTGACGAAATTGAAAAGACCACCTCGCGACCTTGTGAACATATCACCATCGGCATATAGTCGTCATCTTCATTGCCATTTTGTGATAAAATTTGGATATTGTCGCCAAATGAAGATTCCGAGTAATGCACAAAAGCCAACGACACATTCAATTGGTCCCGAATAAAACTTCATGACGACTTATCGACAATGTTAACAAACACACTATCTTACGCGCGTCATAGGACTCGATAACATAGTGTGTACAGCTTCTAAAGAAGCAGTAGACACAAAAATGCATAATCGGCCAGGGCTTATATGCACTTTAAGGTCTAACCATTTGCAGTTCGAGAACAAGGCAGCACCTTCTACTCAGTTATTTTAAGACCCTGAGTGTTGGTCCGGCCAGGATTTAAACCCACAACCTCCTGCACAATAGACCAGAGCTTAACCACTGAGCAAACAGATGATAACAGATCATTGACATCACAACGTGAAGAGAACATCAGTTACACCACTCAACTGTGTCTCGTGGTGCACTTCATTGTTCTATTCATGTTGTGACATCATCTGTACATCAATAAGAGGACAGGCGCACAGCAAAATGACATTTATATGTGTTAAAGACTCAGCTGTTAGTCATTATGCTTTGTGAGGGTGTAGCTATTGTAACATACCTTCTGAAAATACTGAGAAAACAAGACTAAATTATATTGCTATTGTTTTCATGGTTTCAAGCTCAGAATTCCTTATCATACAAAATTTGGTCAAGTCCCATAAAGTGTAATGGTTGACAGAGAGTCTTTAAGTTAGAGCCGGCCTGTACCACTTGAAACGAGCCACAAAGTTGGCTTACCCAACAATACAAAACACCCTAACCTTTAGAACGTGCAGTACAAAAACAGTAGAGCTACAGTATAATGGTGCAATCAGAATACAGGTTTCGAGTGGTACTGTATTACTCTTAAGTTATATAATAATAATAATAATAATAATAATGCAATTTATATAGCGCCTATACATTGCTGTTCTAGGCACTTTACAATGGAATAGACCTAATAAATAATAATACTAAAAAATACTGAATAATTACAAAATACTATATTACATATTAAAAATCAGATTAATAATAAATACTAATAATGCTTATATAAAAATATGACTAAAAGGGATATAAAAACAGCACCGTTAATTTAACTAATTACAAATTGTATGCAGCTTTAAAAAGATGTGTCTTCAGCCTAGACTTAAAAATAATTACATTCTCACTCAACTTAACATTTAGTGGCAATGCATTCCACAGTTCAGGAGCAGCTATGGAAAAAGATCTATGTCCATAGGTCTTCAAATTGTAAATAGTCTTATTAAGGCGTAATACATTTTGGATGAATGGAGTTGTCTACGTGGTCTATATAACTCTAGCAACTCCTGCAAATACTTAAGCGGAGAAGTATACAGCAAATACAATAAGGGTCCAAGGATGGAACCTGTGGCACACCACAGTCATGTATAAGTCAAGAGTAGGCTTTGGAGAAAGTTTCTAACAAATGAGTGTCTTATTTTTATGCTGCAGTTGTCCTATAGCTTACCATGACATTAGTATTTATGGTTGAACACAATAGTTTTATTCCTTCTGATCCAATCAAATTACAGAGTGATTGTATAGCAAACTTGTTCTAACTTGAGTTATGGTAGAGCATTAACAAATATGTCATATTTCTTGACCAACTTGATAGGCCAAGGACGGCACAGCAAATCCAGAAGATGCTGCTTTCGAACTTCTTCTGTCCCATATGACATTACAGCTGTTCACAGAACCAGATCAAACCATTGAGATCCTAAAGGTTAATTGATGTCTGCTGCAGGTCCTGTTTGGCTTGTTAATTGAAGGGGTCTGTGCAAGAACAGTGCAAGTGACTTGTGATTAAGTTCTAAATTCTCCCTTAGAAGACGAAGAACATCAAGGAGAATTTAGAATATGATCAGTAGTAACAACAGCATAAGTGATTTGTGATCAAGTTCTAAATTCTCCCTTAGAAGACAAAGAACATCAAGGAGAATTTAGAATATGATCAGTAGTAACAACAGCATAAGTGATTTGTGATCAAGTTCTAAATTCTCCCTTAGCAGACAAAGAACATCAAGGAGAATTTAAAATGTGACCAGTAGTAAGAACAGCATATTTAAGCAACTTTTGATCAAGGTCTAAATTCTTCCTTAGAAGACAAAGTACGTCAAGGATAATTTAAAATGTGATCAATAGTCACTTACGCTGTTCTTACACAGACCCCTTCTATTACATGACTTGTACATTGCCTAGTTATGTCTGTCGTTATTCATTTTAGTCACAATCTCAATTGTGATTGGCTGAGAGTTATGTGGGAATTCACGATAGTGGTGCACATTAAGCAATTATTGGATGAACTTGAGCATGATAGCGAAAATTATCAAGACAGAGATCTGTGTTATCTGTAAAGCTGAAGGCTGAGGCTGATAATACAGACCTTGGTCTTATAAACTTTGCTATCATGCTCAACCTCATCCAATATTAACATACTTGTCCAATACTCTGTCAAATTTATGCATAGCATTGTTTTGTATTCTATTGTATTGCATCATTCTACTATTGTATGGTATTGTTAACTATTGTTACACTGTATGTCGATATAATACAATACAATGCTTTGCATAAATTTGTCAGAGTATTGGACAACCCTCAATATTAACTGTAATTGCCTAAATAATATGGCCCTTCAACTGCTGGTACAAATTATGTTAATAATGTACATGTAGATGTGAATCATACAGTGACTATAATAATAATTAATAATAATTATGATAACATATTTTGATAGGATAGCCACTTCAGTTATAAAACTGCTATAAGTGCAGGTCCTATAAAGAAATATGACGAAGTTAAAATCTACAATTAAAAAACTACTATAAATACGTATAAAAGCTATTTAAGAGTTCTTAAAATCATTAAAAATTCTAGCTCCTTTGTAAAAAAGAAATGCCCTTTAGGTAGGCTTTTTTTACTTTTTCTAGAATTATATTGTCACTGTCCCTAGTGTTATACTTATGAACATCATGGATTCTATTCTGAATGCATCTATTGACAAGTTGCAAGACAACATGTCTCTCTCTTCTGTGACTCAGTGCTTAGCCAGTATTTGATCGGTAGATAGATTGTCAGCTGTGTTAAAATGCTTTTGTTTTCACTCTCACTGGTATTCTTATTAGAATTTTAAAATTATACAGTTATTATATTGTTGTTGTTAATGTTATTATTATTATTATAGTTGTTGTAGTTGTTGCTGTCGTTTTTGTTGTTGTTATTATTATTAATTATCCTTTATTGTTTAGGAACTAAAAGCTTGCTACAAGAACAAACAAGATAAAGATGACAACATTAGTACTGGTAATACGATTTATTTTGATACTAATAAGCACAAAAAGGTCACAGTCGAGTTCGAAGAAAATTAGTTTTCTTACTGAACTGACTTAGAAGTTTGAAATACACTACTAGCAGCTGGCTCGAAATTGAGCTCATGAAATTAGAGTAAAATCTCATGGCAACTCGCAACTGTTTCTTTTTTGTTGTTGTTGTGGATCAGACAATGATTCCAGTAAAGAATTGTGACAACTCAGTGATTAGCTCAGTTGGCAGAGCACAGTCTAGAGTGCAGGAGGTTGCGGGTTTGAAACCCTGCGGTCGCACGTCCTAAGGACTCCTTGTGCAGGGACGTATAAGCTGTTGTCTCCTTCCACTTCTAATCAATATGAGAGGGGAAGCGAAAGAACCTGTTGTGCAATTTTGTGAAACAGTAAGGGATTGCACACACAACAGCCTGATACTCTGGAGGTATTAACAAACACTCATGATTGTAAGCTGCATGGCAGCACTGTATGTCACAATAGCAGTCTGTATCTGAATACAAGACCTCCCCTGTGCAGCGTATTTGAATATACTTATATAGAATTTACGCTAGATATAAATGAATACCTTTACTTTTTTACCTTCACAACTATCCACAGTTGCTAGCAGAATGTTCCTCTAATTTCAAGCCTTGACTAGCACAGTGCATAATTGCATGAGCTACATAATTATACAAGGGTATATGGAGATATCTACGCGTTCCAAAGTATCTAAGTTTAAAGCCCAGCTGGTAACTAAGTTTTTAATAGCCAGGCAAAATCCAGTTTCCGGTAGTTAAATAAGTAGATATTTCCATTATTTTTATTAATTCATTATGTCCAGTACATACATGTATATTGAATTTCATCTGTAATTATATAGGGAATCCCTGTCGTATGGTGTCTAGGACGCTTTTTGGGGACTTTTCCCTTCTCTGCAACTAATATGTAAGCAGAGTAAATGTGAATAAATCCGGAGATAAAAGAGATAAGTCTCTTAGTTAGTAGTTATAAGTACTACATTTGTAAATATTCATCCTCCATTTTGTGTGCATACAGATGAACCCCACTGGGTTGAAGTGCTGACGGAGATTCTTCTCAGTCTACTAACCCGTCCATCCAGTCTCATACGACACATAGTGGACCAGGTATTCACTGCTATATCTCCTCACCTGACGAAGGATGCCTTGGAAATAATATTACAGGTACTGTGTGAAAGGTGAAACTTTATAGAAATGGTGGTGGAACTAAATGTAAAACATATCTTGGACTTACAAAGTCAGTATTAAATAAATATACCTTAAATTAATAGTATCTGGTTATTTGTGGCTGTAGGTGTGATGTGCACGAGGTGGCCGGACCAACACCATTCCTAGGGGACTTTTCTGTCGATTCTTTTCTCTTTCCCAGGTTTCCGAGGGCTTGTGTTTAACACCCTTATAAGAGAAAACTCGAGCAGGTTGAGATCTCACTTATTTTACACTGTTAACACCTTCTCCAAAGTTGTTTTAAGACCCAGAGTGTTAGAGAAATATCCTCTGGAGATGAAGATGATATTATAAACTAATTGAGATTTTGAGACGCGATACCGATTTATATTGCCGGCCAGTTGGGAGAAAATATATTCCGTATTGGGCGGAGTCGCGCAGCGACGAAGCCCAATACGAAGAATATATTTTCTTCCAACGCCGGCAATATAAATCGGTATCGCGTCTCAAAATCTCAATTAGTTTTGTATCGCGATTCAACAGTTAAGTCGGGAATTGTTAAAAGAAAGAAGAGAATGAAGCACCAAACTTATTCTGATCGTAATTTCAATTCTCAAAAGGCGCCTAGTATATCTATGGCAACGGTTTCACGGCTTGAGTGGCGAAAACTTTCGCGACGTGTTTTGAAATCTCTTCAAAAATTATGAAAATTGTACTTTTAGCGAATACGAGTGTTAGATTTCTGACGGAAACTACAATGCCAACCTTACCTTTAGGATTGAATGATGCTTATCTTGTAATTTACAGTGTTTTGAAGGTGAAATTGTAGAAATCTTGCTGTTGAACAAACGACTTTTGACCTTGACCTGGAACCCATGTAACTGCAAGGGCTCGCGCAAGAGCCAATCAGAGGCTGGTATTCTGAGACGCAATACCATGTTATATTGGCGTCTCAAAAGTAAACAAAGTGATCAGTGAATCGTGATACTATTATTAATCTTATGAATGATTGTAATATTGTTGATGTTATTTTAGTAATTCTATTAACCATTATCCAGGCTGTTGATCCCAAAAGTCTTGGTGGAGAAGGTGACGAAGTGTTAGAGATCACTGAGGAATCAGGTAAGCGGTCTGTCTGTGTGTTTGTTCGTTTGTTATTCATTGTCAGAAATTTTGTCGATTTTACGAGAGTGGAAAGCGGGCTCGTAAGCAACCAAGACAAAGTCTAGTACAAGAAGACCTCGAAAATTGCCCAAAACTACATGTACCCCCATTATTGAAAAAGAATACAAAATAGAAAGATTTGCAATGAACAGTAGCAAAACATGACAAAAAGAAACTCCACCTCAGAGTCAAACCCACATCCATCGAGTTTCAGCGTGGGTTATTAGACCACTCGGCCATGATGCAACATTTGAGTTGGTGGGTCAGCGAGCCAGCGAGCGGGTGGGGCACAATCACGCATGCGCCTGGTTTATTTCTTTTACTTGCCGATATGTTTTGTTTTCTCCCCCCTCCCTCCCCCTTTTTTTTCTTTCTCTTCTTGATTTTCTATGTGTATAGAGCCTGTGAAGAGCTCCGCTAGTAATTGCAGGGTTCCCATGGTCAGGGAAAAGTCAGGGATGGGAATTTAGGCTTGGGTCAGGGAAATCCAAAATTTCAGTCAAGAGTCAGGGAATTTTTATTTTCATGCTTCATATACCTATTTTTGGGGGCTGTTCTGGTTTCTGTCTCAAAATAACTATTGAATATTTGGAAAAAATACGAGCGTGTACTGGAGGTCTGAAAAATGCGTCTTGGTGAGGGAAAAGTCGGGGGATTTTTTCCTGCAAATGTGTGGGTTAGCGAACTTGTGTTCAGTTTTACAGCAGTGTAGAGAATTGCTGTAATTGAGTTATAGACATTTCAAATGCAGAAACAATACACGAAAGAGAGTCTAGTGAATCCTTCTTTGTTTTTCTCATAAAAATGTCTTGAATTTCAAATCACTATCTGAATAACTCTGATCTAGTTACAGTACTCAAATTTCACAATGTTGATATGTTCTTTAATTCGCATGTCAATGTTCATGTTTTCTGTTCATGTGGAGAAACTGTCGAAACGGGAATACAGATTTATAAATAAGATCTAATGAGGCAAGTTTATTAAAAAAATTCTCTCGATCGCTGTAATTTTCATTGATAAAGAATCAAACAACAGTCTCTAGCGTCATCAAACCTGTGATAAAAACGTATAGCAAAAGTTTGAATTTGTTTCTGTTGTTCTAAAGACGATGAAATGAACGCAGAAGGTGGTGATGGAGAAGACATGGACGAGAAGGAAGAGGAAAGCGATGATAGTGATGAGGAGGAGGATGAAGAGGACGAGGATAACAATGGAGTAGACGAGGCGTTCCGTGCTGAGATACAAGCTGCTCTTGGATCTGCTGCCGTTAACATGGACGACGAGGTCAGTTTTGATTATCTTTTTCGTACATGTTGAATGCAAAATAAACTTGATTTAAAACGATGACACAATAGTTGTAGAAATTAGAGGAAAATACCGCTAGCAACTGCTGCTAATGCACCTATCAATGTTTTTCTCCCAAAAGAATGTCAAATTCCTCACCCTCGGGACATAACAACACGTTTGAGAAATAATATCAAATATCTGCCCTATCTTCCTTATGTTTGCTATAAATAGCCCCACCCTGGGCAGGCAGCATATGTCAAAATCTCCATTCTCAGCCTGTCAAATCCCCACCCCTTGCCCCCCTCAGGCTTAACATTGATAGGTGCATAATTGCCACTGATGTTTACCAGCAACATGGTCCAACAACAAAACAAGGTTATACTAGCAACAGTTTGAATTGTAAGGAAATGTTTCTCGCATTTTGTGAGTGCGCGAGCCTAATTACGAGTCCTGTCTATACGCCTTTCACGCGCTCCAAAAGACAGGAAATTCTCAATAGATTTCAAACCCCATCTCTAACACAAACCCCAATACGGCCATAAAACTTACCCTGATCACTTCGAAAACAAGTTCCCAGGTAAACGACGAGATTTTAGGGCTAGGGTTCCAGGGTTCACAGGTAAAAAGAAGAGAACAAAAGTAGAGAGAGAAAATAGTGCGATGTTTTTATGGATTCCCAATCCTTACCCTTCTGTCATCAGAACCAATGTGATAACCACTATTAATACAAGCTAAGCGAACATCCACCCTCGAAGTGTGGCAAATAGGCCCTTTGTTCCATGCTGATATAATACTTCGTTAACAAATGCATTGCCATGGATGCTGGACAGCTAGCCTGCATACAGCATCCCCTACTTGAGGGAGAACAGCGATTTCATCGTTTCCGTTTCTCCCCCCTACAGAAAACGGAAACGATGAAATCGCTGTTCTCCCTCAAGTAGGGGATGCTGTACGCAGGCTACTGGACAGCAAGCTATCTTTAAAAACGCAGTTTTAGAAAGATCGACAATCGATTGGAGGTGAAAAATAGCATTTACAAATAGGTTTTGCTAATAACAATACCGATCTCGTACAATTCCCTTTAAAGGCGCTGTGTCATGGTTTTGCGCATGTCTGGAATCAATGTTCGATTGGTGGCTGTTAATTCGCTTCAAACAGTTAAAGTCCTTCCCTTAATGCTTGATTGAAAGGATATGCAATATTTTCCTTGAAGACTAGATCTACGCACAGTTTGTGAATCAATTTTGCACATTTACGGCTTTGATTTCATCCATTCCACACAATCATGTGCTAGGATAGTCCGCCTATTCTCAGCCACACCGCAGCAAAACGTCAGGCGCATGCGTTTTAACGGCGCACGTGCCCGCCCCAGTTTGGCGCCGAAAACCAAAAGGAAATGGAGGCCATCACCCGTGTTTTTAGTTTTACGTACGTACGCGTATTTACATGAAATATTTAGCAAAAACAAGAAAACTACTTAAAAGCTAAGCCCAAGACTTCAACAGGTTTAAGTTTTCTTAATTTGTAATTTACTGTGAGTTTACTAAGTTATAAAATTATTTACAAAAAAGTTTAAGCCCTCGTCACACAGATAATGACTGAAATAAAGCATCGATAGCTGTATCAGCAACGATGGGGAAACCCTGATCAACATTTACTTCAACAATATGATAATGCTCGCGAGGCTTCTGCGTTTAATGAACTACTAGTAATGCCTGTCTCAATGTTAAGCCGGAGGGGTGGGGGAAATCCGGGCAGATGGGCGGCATTTGACCAATCTTAGCGTCCCATAATCTTTGATTATTTGCCCCAAGGTATGGACATTTGAATTCGACCGTGTGAGGTATACCAGTGTTAAAGTCTTTTCGCAAAATGTTTCACTTAAATACGCGTACGTGCTTAAAACTAGAAGCACGGGTGATGGCCTCTGTTTTCTTTTAGTTTCGGCGGGAAACTGGGGCGACATATCATAAGCGCATGCGCGTGACGTTTTGCCGCGGTAGTTCAGCGGTAGTTCAGCAGCGACTGAGAATTTACTGTGTATGATTGTCAGGGGAGCAGTGATGGAGACGACCTTGACGACGAGACCATGATGCAGTTGGACGATGCTCTGTCTGTAGTGTTCAAGACTCGCGTGCAGGCTTCAAATGAGAAGAAGAAAAAGAAAGGTGACACCTCACTACTTCATAGCCATCAAACAGTTTACCGCTTTACCCACTGCCGATAAAAGCGTCTCTCATGAAGTAGCAAAATATATCTAGCTTTAACTTTCTTAATCATACACTCAACAAAATTTATCGATTCTGATTGGCTGAGAGCAGTGCAATTAATCCCAAATTGCACTGTTTGGTTGTAATTGCACTCAAAATCAGGAACTTGACAATCTATAAATCGAAAACAAAAGCTCCAGAATGAAATGGAAGTACACAAAGTTGTTCACAGTCATGTTTTGGTAAAGGAATTTTTTCCGATGATTTTCCGAAAATGTCCGAAGTGTTTCCGAACATTTCCGAATGCTTAAAACTGACTATGCTGTGCTGTGGTTACAGCAAACATACGTCTAACCATGTAAATTCATTTGACAGTACTAAACATTAACATTTCAGATGCTGTAGCATTACTTCATAAACGGTGCTTTAATTGTTCCAATATTTCTGAAGATCGTCCAAAGATTCAAGTAAATTTCTAGAGTATATGATTAAAATGAAATCATAAGGTATTCTCGTGCAATTCGGGATAAATTCGAACTTGTAAGTTTTCAAAGAGCTCAAATTGCACTCGCCCAGCGGGCTCGTGCAATTTTGATACTCTTTGAAAACTCACTCGTTCAAACACGAGAATACCATATGATTTCCTATACAAATTGGAAATAGGATAAAAATGAAATTGGAGTAACTACAGAAAATAATCAAATATTTATCAAATGAAAATAAATTTATTTTGTGTCAGTTATGAATTATAATGATCAGACACTAATAACAATGTTAGGACACGTTCGATTGACCATATTCCAGAATAAGAATAGATGGAATAGTCTCTGGGAATCACTGGTTCAGTCTCTTGTTGTATTGTAAGCTACAAACACTTAATGACTTATGATATTCAGGCGGTACATTTAGTATTCCAGTATTCCAGCCATTACGCGATTTGTAGTGATCATTCTGTGTATTCTTATTTCGGAATGCGGTCAATCGAACGTACCCTTAGATTTCATGCATATTCATTAACCTAATCTCTTCTGGGAGTAGCTCTGCTTGAGAGCCTTGTTTTTATCCATTCTGTCAAGTAACTGTGTTTAACTATTGTTTTTCTAGATACCACCAAAACTATTCTACATTTTAAATTAAGGTGAGATGAGAACGTTTAGGTTGTTCGTTCATTCATTCATGCACTCACGCACTCCCCCAGTTCACTCGCTCACTCACCCACTCAATCATTCAATCACTTCCACGGCTAATAGTCCAGCCGAGGTTAAATATACTGATTTAGCTTGTACATTTGTTGTCCCAATTCAGATCATCTGACAGCTCTCCAGTGGTTTCAGTGCTTTGTTTTCCAATTAGAGAAATTGTACTAAATTGAATATATATAGTGGCCATGCCTAATTGTAATAGGGCATTGATATAACTACATGTATTAATGACAGCAAACAGACATAACGTTGGAAGAATGGTTTTCCAGGTTCTTGTATGCTCAGGATCAGAGGTAGATTCTAGTTATTGATATGTACTGTAGTGCAAGAAAAAGTAATTTATTAAAGGAAGCGATAGAAGTGCACCGTCGTCTTGAGGTTGATGGGAGCGAATTCCACAAAAGCGCAATTCATTAAAATTTGATTTGATTTATTCTGTTTTACCACTCGAAGGTGGACGGAGAACCTCAACAGGCTTAAAGCCCCTCTATGGAGGTCTCCGAGGGCCTACGATTTATCGTCCTTATCCGAGAAGACGTGAAGGTCTAACTGTTTACTGTATTCAGGGCTCGAAATTGCGCCCGATACGGGCGTAAATACGCCTAGATTTTTTCGTTTTACGCCTAACTTTTTCCACTTAGGCGTAAAATTTTGGAGAATTACGGCTAAAATTTTTAAGCTGGGCATAAAATTACGCCTCCTTTTTTTTCTTAATTTCGAGCCCTGGTATTATGTAAAGGCAGCACCTTCTACTCGGTTATTTTAAGACCCTGAGTGTTGGTCCGGCCGGGGTTTGAAACCGCAACCACCCGCTCGACAGACCGGAGCTTAACCACTGAGCTAACCGGGAGGCAGTCTCTGAACGTTCTACATATTATTAGTTGGGTGTATAGTTTGTGCTAGCGGAGGTATTTCTAGTTTTTCTTAACGACTTAGAGAAAGGTGTGCGTGGGTTGACAAAATTGTGTGGCTTTACAGTATTGTGTGGCTTTACATTGTTGTTTGCGTTATTTAGTTGTTTCTATTCATTGTTTTTACGTCTTTTTTTCTCACAGAGTGTTAGACGTAATCGAGATTCTAATAAAGAAACAACCACGTAATCCTCTGGTACTGGTGAGTAAAATTACGTTGAAAAACTTGTTCTAGTGACTGTAGAAAACAACCTTGAAACAATATGTTGTTATTGAAAGGAAAATCAACCCTAATCAACAAGCAAAAATTATGTCTGATTTTGGACAGCAAAGGGTGGTCTCCTTATCATTTCGGATTTGGATGATGGACCATACTCCTCTCCCCCCCCCCCCCCCCCCCCCCCAACACCCCTCCCCACACCCCTCCCCCATCTTTTCCCTCGAATAAGTGGTATACCCCGTAGTCTCTCCCCCCCCCCCCCCCCCCCCCAACCTACCCCAAAATGGGTTAAATTGAACAAGACTTAATGCTGAAAACACGATCTCGCAATGACTGTATTTCTGTTCTTCCCAGGATTTGTTGGAGCCGTTATTATCGTTAGCATGGTCGTGTCTCAACACCAAGGATTACCAGACATTAGGTGAACGAGCACAGGGAATCTACAGGAACAGGCTGTGTACCATGAGAGAGGTAACAACCATATCCGCTATTAGTATAAACCAACTAGTGGACTATTACAAATCCTGCATTCTGATTGGCTACCCTACTATAGGTCTATTTGTGATAGCCCATGGTTGAGAAAAACCACAGGTGTTTTCACGAAATAATAACATTTTTTAACTTCAATTTAAAGGTGTGTGCAGAAATTTTCAGGAGACATCAAAGTAAACTTTTGCAGAACAGATAATATTTCCCAGCTGAGCTGGTAAACTCTTGGTTTTTTTCAGGCTAGGTAAAAAGCGATAGTACAAAGAATTTCTCAGCTAAATGTGATATGAAGAATTTCTCAGCTTAAAGCAAGTTGAAGAAATTTCCAGTCATTTTTAAAATTCAGTAACGAAGAATTTACCAGCTGAAAAATCTGATTTTGCAGAAATTGCCAGCTAATGTGCGTTGCAGAACAGATATTTTCATTGCAGAACAGTTTGTTGGGTGCCCCTGTCTCGCACACTGTAAGTAGTAGTACTTGACAATTAAAATTTGCCTCTGAAAAGTCCTTTAATTTTAGTTGTCTGAAGCTGAACAAAGCATGAATAATACTAGGTACACAGGCGTTGATAAACTAGGGCTCCACGGGGTCACAACACAGTCGTTTTCCACCTGGTTGTCTGCTAGTTGTTCAGAATAGAATTCCACTGTTTCTGGCTAACTTTCTGCGTGGTTATAATAAAGTAAAGTAAAGCAACTTTATTTAACTTCGGTAACTCGTGACAGTCTGGTTAGAGTGATAAACTTGAGGATGACGTGGGACCTACGATTTACGTCCTTATCCGAGAAGACATGAAGGTCTAACCATTTGCAGTTCGAGAACGAGATTGTTTCACAAATGCAGCACCTTCTACTCAGTTATTTTAAACCCTGAGTGTTGGTCCGGCCGGGGTTTGAACCCGCGACCTCCAGCGCATCAGACCGGCGCTTAACCACTGAGCTAACCAGGAGGCGGTTCAATGGATGACTAGTTCCTGTGAAAACTAGTGTTGGCCTCCGTCGGCGGTTAGCATACCTTAATGGACGTTTAGTATATAGTATCTCCGACTGGTTTTTACTAACTGGTTTTGTTTTGTGCTCAGTATCCTTCAGCTGAAGACTTGAATAGTGACGAGCTACACTCTAAGATAGAAACTCTCATACACAAGGCCATGACTGGTAAGTATCAACTCCCACTGACCTCTTTCTACAATGACTTCAGGGGCTTGAAATTAGGCTCGTGCACTCGCAAAATGCGAGTACATTTTTAGAAATGCGAGTAACCTTTTATGACAACTCGCAGTTGTTGCTACACTGTAGTAGAATCTTGCTGAACTATTTGTTGTTCAGTTGCTATTTGTTGTTGCTAATGGTCAGACCATGTTGCTTGTAAAAATTAGTGAGAACTAGCAACAGCTGCCAGTGGTATTTTCCTCTAATTTATATCTAATTTATAATTAAACTTTTACGCGTGTATTTTACAAGTGTGGCCATTGTTTAAACGCAGGAAGACAATGGCTAGCCTTGTAAAAAAAATAAACGTGTATTGGCCCATGGACTACTTAAAGTGCCTATCACCCTTTTGCAATTTTGATAGCTTATGAACCTCCGAAAAGGTTTGAGTACTTCTGTGAAGAAAGTTTTGGTTTAAAGTGAATACTTTATGTTTTACGCTTGTTTGAAATCGCGTAAATGTGATCTTTCCTGACCCATGACCGCGTAAGTAAAAGCCTGGGTCGAAACCTGGGTAGACGTCATCTTGACGTCATATAATTAATTCGGCTTTGCAATCATTTGAAGAAATACTTAACGCGTTGACTAAAATGACTTTTCTCTTTACTAACAACTCAAAAACTGTGTATATTTTCTATGCATCGATGTTGTTGTGATAAAAAGGCGCCATGGAGAATAATGCATTAATGAGATGACGTCTACCCAGGTTTCGACCCAGGCTTTTACTTACGCGATCATGGGTCAGGAAAGGTCACATTTACACGATTTCAAACAAGCGTAGAACATAAAGTATTCACTTTAAACCAAAACTTTCTTCACAGAAGTACTCAAAACTTTTCGGAGGTTCATAAGCTATCAAAATTGCAAAAGGGTGATAGGCACTTACGTTGTTATGACCCTATTTCCCTCTATTTTCAAGTAGTTTATTTTGTAAGCGCGGGTTCTCTTTTTCTCGTGGTTGGCTTCCTTTTAAACACAGGAAAACATTCTCCATCCCTCAGACTCGCTGTCTTTTTCTATTTTTCAGCACCGTCACTGAACATTGTGTCACTGATTGCTCGTGGCTGCATGTTACTTGTAAGTACTGAATTCAAATGGAAGGCTAAACGTTGAACGGCGTTCCATGGTTTTATTGGTTCTTAGGGTGTTTCGCTAAACGGGACACTAAACTCCCAAATGATAAACTATCTCATGATGAAAGACAAAAATAACTACTCAGATTAGCAGAGTATGCCCTCCAGGTATACTGGAGACAATTTTAGACAATTACCCTAATCATTATGACGTCACGGCTTGTTTATGAGGAGGATATAGGGCAATCGTGACAAAGGATATACCGGATGGCAACGATTCGAGTGGATGAAAAATACTGCTTTTAAGAGAAATTTATAGAGCAACTTGAAATTGGTTCACGTACTGTAACCAAAAATCAAGTTCCTAGAGTAATATTTTGTAAACCACTTTAATCTTTGCCATCCTTTATCGAAAAAGTTTGAAAAACATATCAGGACATTCGCATGGTATTTCTCTGCTATCTCAGGGTGTTATTTTTTCATTTTTTTTTTAAGAAACTTTAAGGTTCAATTCGACAGTGCTCTTTTAAGTCACAAGTCCTCATCTCATCAGTTCAGTCTATAAATCTTGTCACTCGACAATAATTATAATAATTGTGGTTATTTTCTTGTACAGATTCGTGTTCTGAGGGGTTGTTCACAAGGACAAAGCGAATCCACCGCTAGAAAGAGAAAACACACGGAGTCAACGGCAGGCACACCAGCCGGAGAAAACGTAGGTTGACGTCTCAGAATTTATCCGAAACATTTCAATCCATAATTTCTTCAAGTTTGTGAAGTTGTATAATGAGTATGCATTATACGACTTGGCATTTTTGAGTGCAAATACAGGATAAAACGAGTGCAAATATAGACTATATCGCAACTCCGCCGTCGCAGTGCACTCTGGGATGGATATCTCAGTTGCCATTGTTAAATCCAAGATGGCCGCCCAACAACAACAATGGAAAACTGAGATATCCATCCCAGAGTGCACTGCGATGGCGGGGTTGCGCTATAGTCTATGAGAGCGTATCACACTGGTCACGAACAGGTTTACACAGGTTTATTCAACACTTACACGGTTTTGTAAACGCGCTAGCCAATCAAAGTGAGGTTGTTAGAGTAATAGCCAATCAGCTTTTAGCGCGCGAAAACAGTTTTTTTTATCAGCGCGAGCGCCCCCGACATTTGTCTTCCAAAAACGCTGATAGTTTCGGGCCGATAGTTTCTGCTCTCAATATAGTTTCTTCAAACAGAGCTGTAAGTGTAAGGTAAGTGAAAATAAACACTTGTTCGTGCTCGCTGTCGTATAATAAACAATTTATTACATGCACAAAGTTGTGTAATACGGCTGGGAATTTTTACCTTTAATAGTAGATACCGCCGTATTAGCCTGAGTGATGGAAATTATTTAGCATCTGATACAATATCTGTAATCTATATTAACTGTTTATCGCAGACTGGTCTGTTGGACGTGACACGAGTCGCTGCCGTGTTCAATGAGGCACTCAAAGACTTCATGGAGAAAAGGTAAAACTAGTGTTGTAAAACCAGTTAACCATTGCGCTATACCTGCAATTCGGTACCTACGGCTTTAGACATGAATGGTTGGAACACGTTCCCTGCACCCCATCATTTCAATGTTGGATGAACGGGTTGGGTTACTTTTTTTGTAGCAATTAAGGGATTAGTGTTCCAAGTTTCATGTCCAAAGCTGTAGTTTGTCATGCGATGTGGTGGGGAGCCGGGATGGCGCAGTGGTTGAGTGATTTGCCTGTCACTCTATGGTCCAGGTTCGATTCCCCTTCGCGGTGTCACGTTTGAGTTGAGTTTGTTGGTATCTCTCCCTTGCTCCGAGGGCTTTTCTCCGGGTTCTCCGGTTTTCCTCCGCAAAAGCCAACCTAAAATTCAGTTCGACAGAGGAATGGACCTTTTGCAGGAATGCAATCACGTGGTTTTACTGGATGGCAAGAACAATCCGACATCATTTATTTAAAGGCACTTGTACGAGATCGGTAGTGTTATTTAGCGAAATCTGTTTGTAATTGCTATTTTCCACTTCCAATCGATTATCCATCTTTCTAAAACAGCGTTTTGAAGTTTGTTTGCCATCCAGTAAATCATTTCTCATGGGATCACGAGCGCAGTTCATTGGTTAGTGTAGTGATAAATATTAGCACGTGACTGTTTCCTGCAAAAGGCCTATATTTGTCGAATACTTATAAAGGCCCGATTCTGACTACATTGACAAGAGACTTCGTAAGTATAGTTTATTGTGGGATAGTCGCCAGACAACTCCGTACCACATAATACAATTAACTAATATTGTATTGTATCCTAACTAATGGGAAACTGCCAGATACGAAAAACCGCTTAAACCACGAAAAAAAACACCCTGGGGTTGTGGCCAAAAATAGTGGGGAAATGCGGAAACGTACTCCTCGACCTAATGCAGCAACCCGCATTCTCCGAGGGTTAGAGAACTGACTATTCACTATTAACTTAAGTTAAATAATTAATCAAAAAAAATTTAATTTGAACCAACGTGGAGCTGACTGGCCTAGAATGACTACTTTTCCCGCTCGAAGCATTATATATGCTAGAAGCATTACCCATAATGCTATAGACTGGTATCCATACCTCTCTACCGTGCCGGCAGAATATCAATTTCTGACTATATCGCTCCTGTGTCGCTCAACCGTCAGAAATTACATTTTCCACGACAGAAAAAAATGGCACGGCTCGGATAAAAAGTAGAACGGTTCGGATAATTTCATTCGTGTAAACGATCCGTACCCTACTTTTACCCGTGCCAATTTTACCCGTTCTGGGACCTTTGGTCAAGCGAGTCACCATTATGCCTAAAGATATACAGCTGGCCCGACGAATCCGTGGAGAAAGGGCTTGAGTTCAACGCCCGGAACGGAACGGATAAAACTGGATTCGGTACTCGTGTTTTGAGTTCCTGTGCATCATGTAAACGCTTACGTACCCGTTCCATTGCTTTTTTTCTGAGCCTGCACTGTTTTATCCTCAGTTGTTTACTTCTGTCCGCATGCGTATTTAAGCTCCATTTCTCGCAATATGGCGGACGATAAACGAGTGAACGGGAAGGGCAACAAAATGAAAATGAAGGAAAAGGACGCAAATTTTATCTTCTAACGAGTCTTTTTCTAAGCTTTAATCTTTTTTTTTCATGCAACTTCAAAGTAGAACTAACCGATTTCTTTATAAAAAAACACTTACCTAAAAGGCCTTACATTATATTTTACGGGCATCATGTGTGATGCATACGAATGACAGTGATCTAAACATTATCATGGGCTCAGCCATGTTTGGTCTCGGAAATATTCTCCTGTACACAGCCCTTGCCGTCCCACCTAGGCTTGAGGACCGGTGCCACTTTTTATCCAAACTGTTTCAAGATATTTCTCGTGTAAATGGGCAAATATTCATGGAACCGGTACTTCTCTCTATCCGAGCCGTTCCATTTTTTAGTCAGCTTTAGTTAGAAGCCTCTGGTTTGGAAGACCCGGTAACGGATCCGGTATCTTGATTAAAACAAGAGACCATCGCCTATTTATTATTTAATATATAATTATCGATGAAATACCAGTGTATAATTCTTTCTAAAAAGTGATATCTTCAGACATAAATGATAACTTCAATATCACTTTTGAAAATATGACTGGCTTTCAAAGATTTCTTGCCTTTTTTGTAAGAGATTGAAACAGGTATTTCATCGATAATTATATATTAAAGAGAACATTACATGGCCGCTTGGAGATACAAATTTTATCTACTCGTGTTGATGAAATATCTTACTCGTTCGCTGCACTCGCTCGTAAGATATTTCATCAACGCTCGAAGATAATATCCGTATCTCCAAGCGGCCATGTAATATCCTCTATAGACTATATCGCAACCCCGCCGTCGCAGTGCACTCTGGGATGGATATCTCAGTTTTCCATTGTTGTTGTTGGGCGGCCATCTTGGATTTAACAATGGAAACTGAGATATCCATCCCAGAGTGCACTGCGACGGCGGGGTTGCGATATAGTCTATAGATGTAACGGTTTGGTGACATTGTCTGTGTGGTCTCCAGGAGTACTCACCTTCATCCTGTGCTGTTTATGGAGCTCATCAACCGCTTTCCAGTAAGTATGACAAATACGTGGTTTGTAGTGACTTCCAACCATGTATGTCGTAATGTTTTCTTTTCAGTAAGAGGGGGATTGCTTGTCCACACCCGTACGGAGAAAGAGCTGTCTAATTCAGACCGTTTCATTGAAAATAAGACCATCTAAAACAAAGACTAGCTCGTTGCTACCCTCTTTAAATATTGTAATAATGTCTTATGCATACTAATTTTGTTAAAAGGATTTTCGCCTGATAAACAATGTTTACTCTAAAATGTTCCTTAAGGATGCCTTAATCTATTGCTGTGTTGTCTCATGTAAATTGTACACTAGATCAGTCATTTAGGGACCAGTTTTCCTGTCCTTAAAACTCATTTGAATTTCCCGCGCGCCGCCATCTTGGATCTGACGACGTCACAGTTTGAACTTATTGTCATTAGTGGCAACCATGTGACGTCATGATATCCAAGATGGCGGCGCGCGGGAAATTCAAATGAGTTTTATGGACAAGAACATCTGTCCACAACTGACATCTAGTGTACAATTTACAGGAGACACACAGCAATAGATTTAGGCAACAACAAGGAACATTTTAGACTAATTGTTTTTCAGCCGAGGTTCCTTTATTAACTACATTTTGTGCATGTTCTTTAACAATACATGGTACTGTTATTTGCTATAGTTTTTGGCGTGGGAGCTGGCATCAGTACTTACGCACTGTCTCGAGGGAGCAGTCAACAATTTCAGGAAGGTAAATTTAAAGTAGCTGATTGTGTTGGTTTTGTTTGAGACAGAGAAAAGCGCACTGATTTTCACCCAAAAAACATTGAAACGGCTAGAATGCATGCAGGCAAAATTTCCACAAATCTCGCTTTCTCTTGACTGATGTTGATATCGTTTTACGGTGTTCGGTGAATGATTCTTTTTCTAGGCTCTTCTGCCTTCTTTCGAACGTCAAAAACTATCAATGCTAAGGCCCTGATTACATGAGACCGGTACGAACTCAGACCGGTACGTTACATTTTACATGAAATACCGATGGGTTTACATGAGATCGGTAACGAAACCAATTCAGCTTAGCGTAAAATTCAGCGTAAAATTTGAAAACAAGCTGCTGCTATTAAGGAAAGGAATTAAATAATGCCAATAACAGACTTGACGATACCCGACTACAAGCTGTCAGATCAGCCACGATTCGATGCACAAATTAGGCTAATCAAAACAATACATTATTCAATCGCGCGGGTATGTTACCCGCCAAAACGTGGAAAACATGGCGGATTAAATCTTCGTGCATCGAATCACTAAACACGCAACGCTTCTCCGCCATCTTGTTTTTCCTGTAATTCTGCGCATGCTCAAAACGGAAATTGTCACAGGAGAGACAGCGAACGACGGTGACTCGCACCGGTCTGAGTTGAGATTCTGGTTTACATGAGGAAAACTGTCCCACAAGTCTGACCTCAGACCGATTTGAGATTCTCGTGCCGTTCCAGCAGACGGAACGAGTCAGACCGGTCTGAAGTATTTTTTCGAACCGGTCTCATGTAATGGGATGATTATTTTTTACAAGGATTTAATTGTATGGAGCCCGATCTGAACTCGTACCGGTCTGAATTTGTACCGATCTCGTGTAATCAGGCCCTAAGATGCAGCCCTGTTCTGGGCAAGCCGTCTATCAGTTAGACTGTGAACAGGTTCATGGTAATAGGGGGAGGAGGAGGAAGAAAAGCCAGCACGGATGCTATATAAATATTGGTCCATCATTAGGCTTGATATTCCAATTTGTATTGCGTATCTCCCTCCCATGAGCCTGTTCACAGGCTAGCTATCAGTGGTATCTTTGCTTTTTCTGTGGCTATTAACTAATCTCAATTAATGTCCTGTCTCCAGACCCAGGCTTGTATAATGTTGGCACAGCTGTTATCCCAGAAGGTTAGTGTTGTGCTAGGAGAACCAGTCTTAAAGTGCCACTACGATCACATTTTGAGATGGTGATATTTTTGCGTATTTGTAAAGAAAAGTTGCTATATTTTTTGTCTACCCACACGTTTTTTGATATGACGATGGGGTCCGAATCTTGAGTTTTTATGTCCGCCATTAACTCGAACCCGTTCCGTGACAGAGCTAATTTCCAGCGGACGTGACGTCATTTGCTCAACACAGCAACATGCGGGGCTACGTTTCACACAAACTTTCACCTGAACTTGTAAGTAAAGTACATGTTTATACCATTTTTTTCCAAAAAGGAAACGAAAGAACGAAGTTTTGAATGGAAATACGCATTTACAAGAGCGACGCGTTGAGAAGATGACGTCACGACAGCAAACCGCTGGAACACACTAAAGTATTGGCGGACGTGATTTCAACGGTAAACTCTCTGCAAAATTCATAGGTTAATTTGGTCCTTTGATAATATTTGTCAATGATTTGGATATTTTCGACAGTGTGTCGTTTTGAAAGACCAAAAAGTTGAAAAGAAAATGGTCGAATTTCGTCGTAGTGGCACTTTAAGGAGCTGTGTTACGGTGAGAGGTCTTATATTCCCATTCCAGGCCAACACAGTTATTTTCAGTGTTTTCATATGAACTGATGAACCGCCCGCGCACGTGGGATGGTTCAAATCATAGCAAATATGCAAAAATGACTAAAAAACTGTGTACAGATGTAGTCTTCACGGAAAATATTACATATCGTGTTAATCAAGCATTGTGCGAGGAGACTGTCTTAAGCCAATTAAAGGCCCACAGTTACCCTAGACGCTTTGCGGGTGTACACCCGTTCAGTCGCCATTTTGTTGCAGTCGAATATTGTTACATGTGGAGCAAGACTTGATAACCAACCAATCAGAGCATATATCAAACAACAGCACAATTTTCAAAACAAAACAAACGGCCGGAATGCATCTAGGGTGATTGTTGGCCTTTAACAGCTACTAATCGAACATTGACTCTATACATGTACAACACCATGACATAGCCCCTTTAACTGTTTAAAGCCAATTAACAGCCACCAATCGAACATTGACTCTATACATGTGCAACACCATGACATAGCCCCTTTAATTAGTAATTATTCCACGAACTCGAATCATACATGAGCTATCGAAAGGCATTATATTACTACTGAGCGCGATAGCTCAGTAGTAAGGAACCAATCAGAAATCTCGATACTTGATAGCCTTGTAGTAGGGAACCAATCAGAGAAAGCACGATAGCTCAGTAGCAAGGAACCAATCAGAAATCAGATACCTGATAGCCTTGTAGTAGAGAACCAATCGGAGAAAGCGCGATAGCTCAGTAGTAAGGAACCAATCAGAAATCTCGATACTTGATAGCCTTGTAGTAGGGAACCAATCAGAGAAAGCACGATAGCTCAGTAGCAAGGAACCAATCAGAAATCAGATACCTGATAGCCTTGTAGTAGAGAACCAATCGGAGAAAGCACGATAGCTCAGTAGCAAGGAACCAATCAGAAATTAGATACCTGATAGCCTTGTAGTAGAGAACCAATCGGAGAAAGCACGATAGCTCAGTAGTAAGGAACCAATCAGAAATATCGATGCTTGATAGCCTTGTAGTAGGGAAGCAATCAGAGAAAGCACGATAGCTCAGTAGCAAGGAACCAATCAGAAATCAGATACCTGATAGCCTTGTAGTAGAGAACCAATCGGAGAAAGCGTGATAGCTCAGTAGTAAGGAACCAATCAGAAATCTCGATGCTTGATAGCCTAACCAGCCAGCTATTAAAGTCGAGGCCAAAAATTCCATACTAATGACGTAATGCGGCCGGGATCTGGTCGTGTCATTTGATTGGCTAGTATGGCTAATTATCATATACAAGCCAATCCAATAACGTGACCAGATCCTGGCCGCATTACGTCATCAGTATGGAATTTTTGGCCTCGAATCGCAGACGTCTCTCGGGGAGACGCGATTTGATTGTGTCTCCCGATGCGAGACGGCTGTATTCGCTGGCTACAGTAACGCGTACACGGAACATTACCATTTACACGACAAAAATAAGGGATGCCGTGCCGAAAAAGTTTGGCCGAGAAGTAAACATTTAGGAGTGCCGTGCCCAAAGTGCTTGTCATGTACACCAAGCTTAAAGCTCTGGGCAAACGATGACACGTTGTTGCGCAAACATTTGTGAGCTTCGCTGTTGCTTCGGTGAGCAATCGGGAAACATTTGTGAACTTCACTGTTGCTTCGGTGAGCAATCGGGAAACATTTGTGAACTTCACTGTTGCATCGGTGAGCAATCGGGAAACATTTGTGAACTTCACTGTTACTTCGGTGAGCAATCGGGAAACATTTGTGAACTTCACTGTTGCATCGGTGAGCAATCGGGAAACATTTGTGAACTTCACTGTTACTTCGGTGAGCAATCGGGAAACATTTGTGAACTTCACTATTGCTTCGGTGAGTGAACGAGGAACATTTGTTTCTTTTTCGTGTGCGCGCAAACGAAGAAACAGTTTGTGAAACACTGAAATTCACGAATGTTTCCGCTACAATATTTCCTTGTTTGCCCATGCAGGCCTTAACCTTACCTAACGACCTAGTTGTTGTTTTGTTCTTAAAGTTCCCAACGTACGGCAATCACCTCAGGAAAAATGCCGCTACACTTCAGAAAACCTTGCGATCAGTGAGTATTGAGAAACCTTGTCTAAAAGCAACTATGAGAGGGCTTGGCTATGCTTTTTTAAATGCCTGCCATTGATGTTCACCTTCAAATGACCATAAACTTCGTTTAAAGCAAAATATCTAAATTCGCCGACACGTCTTTGAAGACCATGGTATTCTACGTTGTCGTGCACCTGATGGATACGTTATGTGTTCGCATAAATTCTCCCAATTTATGTTACCATAGCAATACCTAACAAATTTGGACCGACAATTTATCAGTGATCATTTTGGTATATAAGTTTCCCATCTACAGTATATAATAATGTTTAATCTGTACTCTGGTGGTATTTCGGTAACCTTAATCTCGCTACTTGTAGATTCTGATGGACAGCGCCAAGACAGACACACAGCTGAAGGCTAAACATTTACGGGAAGTCTTAAAACTAATAACGAAGGTTGTCAAGGAAGTCAACAGCCTAGACCAGGTAAATATGCACGAATCATGTAGAACATCTGCTGTGTTGCTATAGCCCTTCAAGTTTGATGTGGATAGAGAGGTCTTACCGAGCTGTATACTGTCAGAAACATGACAATGGTTTAAAGGGGCACTGTTATTCCCAAAATGATCAACTTTCCCATGGCGAAAGACAACGATAACTACTCAGATTTAGAAGATTATTCTTTCCAGGTATACTGGAGAAAATCCGAGATTCTTGGAGCGTTCTTGGAGCATTATACATGTTTATGACATCTTTATTTCAAGGTTTGGCCTTGGTATATGATGTAGATTAATGCCGGGGCGTGATGGAAGCAAACAAGCAGTTCAAAACAATCGAACACTTTTGCGACACAGGCTAGAATGTACTGGGGGGAGAGGGGGGTTGACAACTCTTACAAAGCCAGTTTGAGTAGTCACATGTTCTCTCAAAACTTGTCTCGATTTATTTTCAGTTCATTCCGAATTTCTTTTATATAGTCCCAAATAAACTGTGCATTTTCCGAAGAAATTTAGGAAGTATCAATGATATCCCGATTCCCGCCAAAATGTTGCAGTACTCCCAAAACAGGCTTTGTTAGGGTTGTCACCCTATATGATGTATACTCTGATTAAACACGTGACTTCAAATTTTAGCCAATCAAAGCACGCGTTCTAATTAACAATGACTATGAACAGTGAAATTCGATTAGTGAAATTCGATTAGCGAAATTCGATTGTCCATCTAGGAACTATCGACTGATAGTTGCCTGCGGAAATTTGATGTTCTTAAAACAAATATAAGCGTCCGAGGGCTTATATGCTAGTTTTAAGAACATCAAATTTCCAAGGAGAACTATCAGCCGATAGTTCCGAGACAAACACACACTATTTGTCGCTATTGTTCATCACAAAATTGTCTTCCGCTCTCAGCGGGCACTATTATACAAATAGAGTGTGTCCGTCGAGGAACTATCGGCTGATAGTTGCCCGCGGAAATTTGATTTTCTTAAAACAAATATAAGCCCGAGAACGAAGTTCGAGGGCTTATATGCTAGTTTTAAGAACATCAAATTTCCAAGGGAAACTATCAGCCGATATAGTTCCGAGACAAACGCACTCTATTTGCCGTTATTGTTCATCACAAAATTGTCTTCCGCTCTCAGCGGGCACTATCGCCCGATAGTTTGCCTCCACGGACGACAACTGTCACGTCACGTGATCGCTTTTAGCCAATGAGCGCACGGCAAAATTTTGTGGTGAACTATAATGCCTGATTGCATCCGCGGACGACAACTATCACGTCACGTGACCGCTTTTGGCCAATGAGCGCGCACCCAAATTTAACTGGTTCCATCTTAAAGTAAAACAAGAATATTTTGTAGTCCATTATTTTGCTTTTAAAAACCAGCTTTTTCGCTACTCACTATCTATTACAGCATAGATAGTGAGTAGCTTAGCCAATCGGATTGCAGGATTCGTGATAGAACACTTGTTGATATCTACTAATTCCTGGTATATTGCATCTTGTTTCATAGCCTGAAGAGATAGTATCAACTGAGTTAATGAGAGAAGCTCTCCAGTCAGCACTGGATGGTCATCTGGCCAGCAGATCACAAGATATCAAATCCACTTGTACCCGACTTATAGCAATGTTAGGAGGGTGAGTTCTCCGTTCGTTGCTCAGTATCGCTTACATTTCCCGGGGGTCTTGTCTCGTCTCCCTTTGTTGTGGAAATTTTGAAATGAGATGAAATTACTTGATAGTGTCCTTTCATAGAGGTGGTACTTTGTCTGGGAGATATTAAATTGATTCGTTTACAATGCAAACTAATTCCCCGACATTTGTAGGTCTACAAGTGAGAAACCACAGTCAAAAAAGCGTAAGAAGAGAAAAGGCAGCACCCAGACGAATGGTCACTCGCACAACACTGAACAACACCAGTCTTCCACAAATAAGGAACCTCAAGAAAAGGAACCGAAAAAGAAGAAAAGAAAAAGGAAAAAATCACAAAGAATAGAAGAGGCAGCACAATAGATTGTCTTAGCAATAGCTCATATTACAGTGGCGTCTACGAAAAGTAGTTTCAGTGGTATAGCGATAATTCGTGTTGATAAACATTACAATTGTTATGCTAATGTACCAAACATGATTTCAAAAGGCCGCTTTGTGTCAGGAACCAATGGATCTCTGGTTGGCACATTAATGACAATGGATGACGTGGCAGTAAGTATCGCTATTGACCCGAACGCCTCACTTCGATGTAATTGAGAGCTATTCAAACTGTGCTTCTAAATTAGTCGTGTTTGTTTAGAGGGTGTTGGGGTCATGCAAGAATGATGGTTTCAATGGCGCTTCATTACATTGAAGTGAGGCGTTCGGGTCAATACCGCTGAAACTGCTGTTCGTAGACGCAACCGTAATATCAGCTATTGACCCTCGTTACGATGACGTCATCAGTGGACCTATACCGCAGTGCATTGTGGTAACGACGATATTGTGAATTGAAAACCCCCCTTTTTTACAGAGCAAAAAGGTGTGTGCGAATGAGTAGGGTGTCTCTGTGACACACACTGCAGTGCTTTTTACAAAATATACAATGTGCTGAGGACAGATGTCGATAGAATTCGCATGTTTCCAACTCACACAAAGCAAAGGCGGCTGAACGATCCAAATGTATCGAGAATAGCGAGTCGATGTATTGTCATTTTATCTCAAAAAGTAATAAATCGTACGCGCTATTTTGTTTGTTATGTTTGGCTCCAGCTGTCTGATCTATACGTATGTTGGGTAGCATTATGATTGTTTCCGGGTTTAACAGTTGGTGGGACGGGTAACGTGCCCCCCTGAAGTCTAAAATAACTGAAGTCTAAAATAACTGAAGTCTAAAATAACTGAAGTCTAAAATAACTGAAGTCTAAAATAACTGAAGTCTAAAATAACTGAAGTCTAAAATAACTGAAGTCTAAAATAACTGAAGTCTAAAATAACTGAAGTCTAAAATAACTGAAGTCTAAAATAACTGAAGTCTAAAATAACTGAAGTCTAAAATAACTGAAGTCTAAAATAACTGAAGTCTAAAATAACTGAAGTCTAAAATAACTGAAGTCTAAAATAACTGAAGTCTAAAATAACTGAAGTCTAAAATAACTGAAGTCTAAAATAACTGAAGTCTAAAATAACTGAAGTCTAAAATAACTGAAGTCTAAAATAACTGAAGTCTAAAATAACTTTAGCTCAATGAGTAGATCTAAACATGAAAAGACTCGTACCAAATTAATTTTACTGTGTTTTGCGTCAAAGGAAAGAATATCTGCAAATCCCTCCTCCCAACCGCCGCTATGTACAGACAGCTCAATTCCTGTAATCTGTGACGTACGATACGGGGAATAAATTAGTTTTGTCATGTTCTCGGCGCATTCTGGTTCTCGGCGTTGAATAGATGGACTAACGACTCATAATTGCGCACTATTGTGTTGGAGGTGTGGTTGTTTTTCCTTGGTATGCACGACGTACGATACGGGAAATATTTGAGCCGTCGCACAAACTAACTTTATCAGCGGAGAATCGGCTATTTTTCTACCTTCCTCTTTTTAGACGTACACCACAAAGAAATAAAATAGCCCAACTTATTTCTCTTGAATACAAGTTTGTATAGTCGTCGGATTGATTTAGGGTTCAGTTCTTTTCTACTTTTTTTCTTCCAAAACAACATGTTTTCTTCCAAAACAACACACACTGTCGAAAATATCCAAATCATTGAAAAATATTACCAAAGGACCAAATTAACCTATAAATTTTGCAGAGAGTTTACCGTTGAAATCATGTCCGCCATTACTGAAGTGTAATCAGCGGTTTGCTGTCGTGACGTCATCTTCTCAACGCGTCGCTCTTGTAAATGCGTACTTGGTTCTTTCCTTTCCTTTTTCTTTCCGCGAAAGGAGAAATGACCACACCACGATCTTCCACCGTTTGCCGTTTTTACGTGAAGGTGAGTTGCTATGAACGGGGGAATTATTTTCCATTTTTCTCATTAGGCCTGGAACCCTCGCACTGACTCTGATGTATCTAAGGGCGCGTTCGATTGACCGTATTCCTGAATAAGAATAGATGGAATAATCTCTGGAAATCACTGGTTCAGGCACATTTTGCACTGTAAGCTACTAAAGTTTGCTGAAATATGATATTCAGGATACATTTTGTGCGAAAGTTTGTGTAAAACGTAGCCCCGCATGTTGTTGTGTTGAGAAGATGACGTCACGTCCGCTGGAAATTTAGCAAATTTCCTCTGGTTTTCCGTGGTGTGGACTCTTATTTACCACGATTTACGTCATCACATGGTCAAAATTTCGCCTCACAACAAATTTTGACCATGTGACGACGTAAATCGTGATAAATAAGAGCACACACCACGGAAACCCAGAGGAAATTTGTTTTTTACAACAATATTAGAAAACGTACAAGGAAGTTTCGTTACAAAGCGTGACAGCTTTGAAAGAGCCAGCGTTGTCTATAACTTTCTCGCGTCAGCACCGTTGTCTGGACTCTCATTTACCACCGTACTTCAACCAATCAGATCGCGAGATTACCGGCAGTTGTGGTAAAATAGCTCTGTCACGGTAATGGCGGACATAAAAACTCAAGATTCGGACCCAAACAAATGACTTCCCATTGTCATATCAAAAAACGGTGTGGGTAGACAAAATATAGCAGCTTTTCTTTACAAATACGCAAAAATATCACCACCTCAAAATGTGATCGTAGTGGCACTTTAAGGTCGGCACACACGAAGGGACTTGAGAACAAAATGGCTGGCACGGCTTGCCAGTCAGCAAAGAAAAGCCTTAAACTCTGTTAAATTAAGCTAAATTATAGAGTTTTCAAAAATTTGCCATTCCTTCAGTTTTAAAGATATGAACCTTAAACTTGGGCTTTTTACTAATTTTGGCTTGCTCTTTCTCTTTCTGTTCTAGCGCCAATTTTTTCTTGATTGACAGGTTAAAAAGGTCACGTGACCAGGTCCTGCAAAGGGCCTATTTCTATTCATTACAATACTAATTAAGCTAATAATAACCGGCTAATAGTTAATTTAAAACTTTATTTATAAATCTAGCACTTGTGATAAAAGTAATAATAACAATATCACTTAATAATTTTAATAGTTCCTTTGTAATAATATGGGGCAATACTTGCATCTATCAAGGAAAAATCAATAATCACATGCAGTCTTCGAGGATTTTTTAAAAGCTGCCAAACTGTCGAGTTCTCTTACATCATTCGAAAGTCTGTGCCTCGGTAAGAGAAAGAGCGTTTTAGAAAGTTAGTTTTAGGTTGTGGTAATTGTAGGCCGTTGGATTTAGTACCTCTAAGATTGTAGTTATGTACTTCTGAGGTCATTTCAGCTGTTTCAGTAAGTAATGTGACTTAACTGAGTAGTCAGCCCTTGTAACAATGCGAGCTGCTCTATTTTGAAGCCTTTGCAATTGATCAGCCCGTGTTTTGCAACAGTTGCCCCATACGATACTGCAATAATTAAAATAAGGTTTCACAAGTGAGCGATAAATTGACTTGAGTGTATCTTGGTCATCCGTTAAATTTCTTGCTTTATACAGCATTCGCAGGCCATTGGATACTTTTGAGGTTATGTGCTTAATTTGATCATCCCAATTCATCAATTCGTGTATGTGTACTCCTATAAGTTTTGTGGAGGCTTTATGTTCAGTAGCCATATTGTTGATAAATAGTTCCATGTTTTTAGATTTTGTCTGGATCCTACTGTCATGTAACTGTATTACAACTTAATTTGTTCGTTTTCAGCCAGTTTTCTACATCAGCTAGTCTTCATTTAACATGTTCTCAGTATGGGTAATATTTTTACTTGCCATTGTGATGTAAGTGTCATCAGCAAACATCCCAGGTATCGAATGATTAAGACATTTTGGAATATCGTTGACGTAAATTATGAAAAAAGTGGGCCTAAGATGGATCCTTCTGGAATACCACAGTTTATGTATTCTTCCTTAGATAATGTCCCATTTACGTCAGTAACACCTTTGGCTCCTGTTGGGGCACACTTCACCGTTTGCAACCTGAAATGTTATTGGTTACCCAAACAATAGCCTACCCCTAAAACAATACAAACCCTAACCCTAAAACAATGGGATTCTTGATCAGTGAAGTTCAATAGGATACGACCTACAGAACTGAAGTCTAACCGCTCCTGTTACTTAAGTATGACTCGAACAATAGATGGTTTGCACTCAATCCCCAGAGATTCAAATGACAAAGGGCATGGCGGCCATGTTGGTGTACAGAACAAAAGAAGCTAACGAAGAATCTATTGTTAACTGTACACCAACATGGCGGCTATGACGTCACGTGCAAAGGGTCCATTGCAAAGCTTTACATTGACACCGAAGCAACTTAGTTTACGTAACAAAATATTATGGTCTACGGTATCAAAGGCTTTCTTTAGATCTATGAAAACATTGCCGTTCAAATTGCCATTGTCCATGTTTTTAAGCCAGAGAACTCGACGCATTTTTACGAAAATCCAGAAATCGAACCCGGCCCCGGGATACCAGTGAGTACCAGCAGTAACGAGGTGTTGAGATGATGGGGCAAGTAGACTAAAATAACGAAAAAGGCTGACGCTGACAATAAAATATCTTTAATTTCGCTTATAATAAATTCCTACAGACCCTCCTACAGAGCTCGCCGGTTACAGCAAGGTTAACAGCACAGCAAATTCAAATAATATATAGCCTTACATCGTATCGTATGCACAAGCCAGGAGTCTACTTCATTTCATCATCATCACGAAGAACTCTTACTCGAGACATTGCTCATATCATCCTCAGTGCTGTTCGGTAAGCGGCTTTATCTAAATCTTACGGTGAATATTCTAGGTTGTTCTATTGAATGTATTCTAGGTTATATATATCCTCAGTGCTGTTCGGTAATCGGGTCTATCTACACCGTACTGTGAGTATTCTAGGTTGTTCTGTTGTATTCTAGGTTATATATATCCTCAGTGCTGTTCGGTAATCGGGTCTATCTACACCGTACTGTGAGTATTCTAGGTTGTTCTGTTGTATTCTAGGTTATATATATCCTCAGTGCTGTTCGGTAATCAGGTCTATCTAAACCGCACTGTGAGTATTCTAGGTGGTTCTGTTGGCCCTTTGTTGAGCCGTTTTTCTTGTGATAGCGGCACGGAGGACCAGTCGAATGTAGAGTACTGTATGATGGACCGCTGTAAACCGCGCTTCTCGACAGCCAACGCCACCTGATGCTCTACATCACTGGAGGGAAAACACCTTGATTACAAAAAAGTCGTTTCAATCAGTCAATTTAATGACGGTGACACTTAAAGTGCACCTAACCCCTTTTGCGATTTTTATACATATGAATCTTTGAAAGGTTTTGAATACTTCTGCGAAGACATTTTTGGCTTACAAAGAATACTTTATGTTCTAGGCTTGTTTGAAATGGTGAAAATTTGACCTTTCCTGATCCATGACCGCGTAAGAAAAAGCCTGGGTCGATTCTGGATCTTACGTCATCTAATTCATTCGACTTTGCAATAAGTTGAATAAATGTTTAGTATTTTGTCTAAAATAACTGTTTTCTTTACTAACAACTCACAGACTGTAAAAATTCTCTATATATCGATGTTGTTGTAATAGAAAGGCGCCATGGAGAATAATGCATTAATGAGGTGACGTAAGATCCAGAATCGACCCAGGCTTTTTCTTACGCGGTCATGGGCAGGAAAGGGCAAATTTTCACCATTTCAAACAAGCCTAGAACATAGAGTATTCTCTGTAAGCCAAAAATTTCTTCGCAGAAGTACTCTAAACCTTTCAAAGATTCATATGTATAAAAATCGCATAATGGGTTAGGTGCACTTTAACAGCAAATAAACTGGTAAATTCGTTTTCAGGGCCGGACAAGGAGGAGGGTTCAGGGGTGTCTGTGTATGTCTATTCCTAAGAAGAATATATTTCATCAATCATGCATTCATGGACGACGATCCGGGAAATTCTCATAAGTTAAACGGTCCTAGTTTTTCGCGGCTTCACCGTTCAACCCGGCCTCCCTTTCACAAAATCCTGCATCCACCCCTGGTTTTAAGTCATCTTGATTTGGTTGCAAATTTAATAGCTGCAGGACCAAAGCCAGAGCAAAACCTGAACCGAGGCAAACAAAACCAAGAGGGGGAAAACGGACATGACACAGACAAACGGAGATTCAAAAAAGATGGGCTGGGACAACTTTAAACCGAGGTAACTTGATTCACTGAAGTCTTTTTTCTTATGCAATGAAGTTTCGTATTCTTCCTTTTATCGCTTAGGAAACTTTCAATCAGTTTACAAATCTCTTGTTCTGAAAAACGTTTAGCAAAACAGTATTGTAAATGTTATGAGGGGGGAGGGAGATTCGTGTCTTTTTTGTGTGCGGAAAACAAACAAGAAGAACCAATTTTTAAGGCTATATGGAAACCAGCCTTTACCTTGCTCTGTCTGGTCCTGATACGTTGCCTTCCGTTTGTCGAAGTTGAGCTGTGGAGCAACAAGGCATCACGGTAAGTACACAGTGCAAGTTCAGGGGCCGGTTGCATGTTAAAACATTACAGATTAAGCATTCCTTTTTTGTTTCCGCGAAAGGCAGAAATGACCACACCACGATCTTCCACCGTTTGCCGTTTTTACGTGAAGGTGAGTTGCTATGAACGGGGGAATTATTTTCCATTTTTCTCATTAGGCCTGGAACCCTCGCACTGACTCTGATGTATCTCAGCTAAAACAAATTCAAAAGACTGCAGCAAAATTTGTTCGCAATAGCTATTATCGCTATACCAGTACTTTTGATCTTGTATGTTCACTGGGCTGAGACACAACTGAGAACCGAAGGCTTGCCCCAGGCCACTATGTTTTACAAAATTCGTAGTGGTCTGGTGGGGCTTGACTTCCCTTCCAATATTGTTCCAAATCCGAGACATAACAACATGTACTGCCAACATGCTTGTAATGTTCTTGCCTTTAGCTATCCCTTCTTTGTCCGCACAATTTCGAACAATTCGTGTGTGGCTTAGATTACCTGCATGTCCACGTGGTAAATGTATTTTCCAGTGCTATCGGCCCTGCGATTAATCGGCCTACTCGTCACCTAGGCGCTTATAATTGATAATTATTCATTTATTACACCTTTCATTCGTCATGGCTATCTATTAGTATGTATAGGTTAGATAATGAACGCGAGTGGTTTATGGCATTTAGAATGTCTTGCATTCATTTACTTTCTTAATGAATGCAAGACATTCTATGCCATAAAACACGAGCGTTCATTATCTAACCTCTTTAGAACATGGTCACACCCACGAAGGAATTCATACAAGAAAAATCCTTATTAGTATTCCTAAGTACTTAGAGCAAGAAAAATCTTTATTGGTATTCGTTTTAGTTTCTATGGGATTAAGAGCGAGCAAATGATGGACTCTGATTGGCTGAATGGGTCACGTGACCATATGCTAATAAGTATTAGAATATGGTCACACTACGCGCTCGTGGCTTTCTTAATGAATGCAAGACATTCTAAATGCCATAAACCACTCGCGTTCATTGTCCAACCTATACGTAATGTATATGCACTTGCGCTATTTATTGACTTTATATTTATCTCCTGTACGTTGTAATAATTTTCTTATCATTCGTTATGCACCATCCGGTATTAGTGTATGCTATCAAAGGAAAAATCTAAGATCTAAGATAAACCTTCCACGACCAAAATGCGGGGGGCACTCGTTTGGGTCCGGGCACCAAAACTTACGGTTTTCCAAATCGGGGCTCACAAACGTTGCATCAGATGGAGGGTAGTACACTCTGGGTGGTGGTCCGTCCACACGGCGTCCGAATGACACAGTCTCTTTAACCATCTCTCGGCCAGGCTCGTACTTCCTGTGAGCCTTGGTACGTTCGGCCTTCAGTACCTCTGAAGAGTGAGGGAAGGTTAGTTCCACGAGAATTTCTTACACTAGCTTTGAAAAGTTGTTACGTGAGTGTTACGTTGCACTGGGTAATAGGGGAAAGAAATGTGAAAAGGCTGTACCGTCACCGTACCATAACTTTGCCATCCATCTGTAATTTGATCCAGGTTCGATTCCCGGACGCGGCGCCATATGTGAGTTGAGTTTGTTGGTAACTCGCCCTTGCTCCGAGGGTTTTTCTCCGGGTTTTCCGGTACCAATACGCTAAATTCCAATTCGATCTGTGGATTATCCGGGACCTGGCTTTGATCAGCCCCCATGGTTGTTTCAGAGCGGGTTTCTTTTCCAGAGAGATTGGACAGAAACAACAATGAAGCCATTTCAATGTCACGGCATGCGTCACGGCATGCGTCACGGCATGCGTCACGGCATGCGTCACGGCATGCGTCACGGCATGCGTCACGGCATGCGTCACGGCATGCGTCACGGCATGCGTCACGGCATGCGTCACGGCATGCGTCACGGCATGCGGCGCGGCTTTCCGCGATCTCTATCTGTGTGTGCGTGATAAATGTGATAGGAATTAAAATGATCGGCCCAGGATATAACGGTAACATTTCCACCTACACTCGAACAAAAATGTTCCCGATTATAGCATGAGAATCAGTCAATCTAACTTGCGGAAGAGACTGGAAAAGTTCCTGTAAAAGCTAATGTCTGCGTATACGGAGAAGAAAATGAACACTGGATTTATCGGGGTTTTAAGGGTCGATTAAGGTATGCCAGAAGTGAACTTCCTGGTATGCTAACCGCCGTGGAAAGCGAGTTGCAGTTGATGCTTTGAGCACTGGACTTCGTCACAGCGAATCATTAAGTCATTTGAGGCAGCATCTTACCTTTTCTGTCAAGTATCTGTAACGAACGAACGTGATGGATTACGTAAGACCTGTAGGCGTAGTCTTGGGCTACAGGGTTACCAAACAAATCTGAAAAGAGAGTGGATAACGGAATTAGCTTTAAATAGAGAGGGGGTGGTGGTGAGGGGAGAAATGCGGGCCGGGAGGGGGGGGGGGGGGGACTTACATGAAAAATGGGTATGTATGTGAGGCCAAGAGGCTCAAATCCTGACCCTGTTTGACCCAATCCGAGCTCCAAAACCCTGATTCCCCCTTTTTTTTGGGAAAAAAACCCTGATTGCTTCTTCTTTAAATTGTTTTCAAAACACGGTCGGATATATACCCCGGCCGGTATACCGCGTACCGGGATTGCATGCAAAATACGGAACATTTCAAGTCGGGACGTGTCATTGGGTAAACAAATCAGCAGATGAAGTACATAGATAAGTACTGAAGTACGAATTAGCGGCGTCACGATGTATGGGAACCTCAGTGCTTGCATGTGGGCAGGCGATCAAAATGCGGCAACAGAATGTCTTTTTTTGACATAGTAGCTAAAAAAAACGGAACCCTAACTGCATGCCTAAAAATTACTGAACCCCAACCCTGACTGAACCCAAATTATACTCAAATCCTGACCCTGATCTGCCCAAATCAGGTCAAAACCCTGACCCATACCTGCCCAAACCGAGCTCAAAACCCTGACCCACCCGGGCGGCACATACATAATACGTCACAAATAGGAGTACCCCGCCGGGGGGGATGCGGGGCTAAAAATCAACCAAGCCCAAAAAGTATCTAAAACTTTTGTTTACGCGACATGGGCATTGTCGAGGAAAAAGGCAAACGAAAGTTGGGTTAACCAAAACGCACGACATCACGCCACCTTCTGTCACGCTCTGATCACGTGCGCTAGTTAACAATTAGACCCGCAGCTCGAATGTGCTACGAGTCAATATCCCATGAGGCGCAGTAACTAGTAGCCCATGAGGGCGAGAGGCCTAATTGTTTTAGTATAAACTAACTAGTCGGACAGTAGAAAATAATAGAAAGAAACAAATTGAAGTTGAAAAATGTTATTAATTCGTGAAAATACGTGAGGTTTTTCTCAACCATGGGCTATCACAAATAGACCTATAGTAGGGTAGCCAATTAGAATGCAGGATTTGTAATAGTCCACTAGTTGGTTTATACTAATGGTTAATAATGCATTGCTACCCTCTGACGTCAGAGTTTTCAAAAATGTTGCTCGCTGATCAGTACTTTACCGGGTAATAGTTTGTTTGTTATGCATCAGTCAATTCCAGCAATGCCCAACCTAGGCTGCTAGCTCTCCAATACTTTCCTTGAGCTTAGGGCGTACTTACTTAGGTCTCGTAATCTTTGCATGGCTCTCAGTTCGTGAACAACATCCGTCAGTTTAGTTAGCTGATTACCATTCAGCATCAGCACCTCAAGGCACGTCAGGTGTCGCAGGGCGCCGTTCAGCTCCACTAACATGTTATTCTGTAAGTACACCTCTGTCAGCTGGAAGTTGTACCTAAAGCAGTTCAACCTACGAAACTGCAAATGAAGTTACCAGGTCAAAATATGGCTGCTTTTTGATCGAGCTTCGATGTGGACGAAGCTCATAAATAAAAATAATAAAGTAAACAACTTTCTAAACTTATTAATAATTCATAAGGGTGCTATCCAATGGGAGATATTGTAGTTGAGTCTACGAATAGCAGTTTCAGCGGTATTGACCCGAACGCCTCACTTCAATGTAATGAAGCGCTATTCAAACTGTATATCTAAATTAGTTGTGCTTGTTTAGGAGGGTGTTGGTGTCGTGTAAGAATGATGGTTTCAATGGCGCTTCGTTACATTGAAGTGAGGCGTTCGGGTCAATACCGCTGAAACTGCTATTCGTAGACTCAACTACAATATCTCCTATTGTGGAGCCAGCTAAGATGGATGAGCAGAATTAGGGCCATCCCTTCATGTAGGACGACACGAATTGCTACCAAATTGTATTCTATTGTATTGTATTGTATTGTATTGTATTGTATTGCGTTCTATTGTTGTATTGAATTGTATTGTGTTGTATTCTATTGTATTTTTGGTAAAAAATTGTGTCCTCCTACATAAAGGGATTGCCAGAATTAGAGTTTAGTACTAACGTTTGCGTCACGGACATGCGCAACCTGCACAAAAACATGCCCCATAATGATGAGACGGTCTGTATATATGCATGAATACAGGTTCCATTATATATGTTGACATTTCACCCTTGGGTAGGGAAGGTTAGTGATCGGTTGTGAGACCTCCCGCATACAGACACTGGCACAGTGTTTTGTTGGATACAGCACTGATTAATAAAACATCAGTGTTTTTAGATCTGATATAATGCTGATTATTAAAACAGCAGTGTCTTTATATCTGATATAAATGTGATTAATAAAACATCACATTTATATCAGATATAAAGACTGTGATGATTTATTAATCATTCAGGTCTATATACTGGGGTATAAAGAGGCTGATAATTGAATACTAATGAGTTTTCGGAGAGCTCCCGATCACTCTATAATTTAGCATATATGGCTCCTTATAGGGGAATACATCTCAACCACTACTGAAGCAACAAAGGCAACAAGTACTTAGGGAAAAAACGTTGTCAGTTACAACTCAAACAGACAAAGTACTATCTTTTATTTAGTTTCAAAGTTTTAGAAGTCATTTAGGAGTGCCTTTTGCCTATATTTTAGTTTTATTTGGAGGACTCATTTGATAGGTGTTTTCACCTGTTTAGTCTCTCCTCAACAGTAGTCTTTATCATTTATGTCTGCTACATGTTCTGTTCTTAGTATATCTACTGTTGGAAGCCTAATAAATAAATAAATGAACTTATAAAATTTGTGTCCGTGTTATATTGGATCTAAAGATCCTTGCCTGGGCCACTCATTTTATAAAATAAAATATCACTTATTTTCGCGTCTAGTCTTCTAAGGGTCCTTTGGCTTGTCACGCATTCCTTCCAATGTGGGGAGGAATACGTGACGAGCCAAAACAGCATCTGCAGAACTTTGAGCTTCCTGTAGTAAACTTATTTTTTTCCGCAAGGCCTCAGACTCAGTACCCTCTGATTACCTTATTTGCATTTAGCCATATTCGTTGAAGATTCTTGAAACGATTGAGGTCATGTACTGTCTCTAATTCCCTGAAAATACAAAGTAGACAGTCATTCACAGCAACACTGATGAACAGGACAAATACAGTTGTTGTTATTCGTATTTATACGTGATCATTTCGGGCAGTCTTGAGTCTTGTCTTTTTCAGTTTGTTTCTCAAGAAAAGACTAAATTAAAAATATAGGAGAAGTGAATCCCAACAACAGTCACCTGAGTCTTGACAGAACTGATACATTATTCCTATGTTTGTCATGTTAACCAGTTTTATAGCTGAAAATTTACAGGTAGAATTTACTATATCCATCTTATCGGGACAACTTTTTCCAACTTAAAGGTAGCGAAAAGTCAGAAAGGCAAAGTGTCGCTTGATAACTGACAAGCGACACTGACAGTGACATAAAAAAATATGGCCATTTTAATATACATACCTATTTGCCAAATACAGCTCTATTACATCCTTATCTTTGGTGATACCGCGCCTTTTAAGCTGCTCCTCGACTTCCTAAAACAAAAACTTTATTATCAAACCAAGATCATTGGAATGAATAAGTAAAATCAAATTTAAACTTCTAAACTCTAAAAGTCACTACTTTCTCTGATCGGTCCGCCATGTTGGTTTTGGGTGGTTGTCATAGTAACAATTTTTTATCCGCTGTGCTGGCTCACACCGCGGGCTCACTAGACGTCCAGATGGCTGATGGAGAAGTTCACATTCAAGCAGAAAGCTGAGCATTTTTACCTCAAAATCCATCTGTAAGTCAAAACATATCGCATATGTGGTGCCTTTGGACTAAGACGACTCGTATTCATTGTAAAGTTATGTTGTTTTGTAACATTTCAGTGAATTCGAGGATTGTAATGGGGAGTCTATCAAACTTGACATATTCTCGTTCAAAAGAGTCCTACTACAAGCACTAGAATCTCTACATGGGCAGGTAATCAATCAACAAATGATCTTTTATTTACGAGAATTAAATACTAACACTTTTAATAACTACCCAGCTGAAGATAATGTTTGTCTGGCATATTTCACTATTTACACCTATTCAGTATCACTATCACTATCAGTGCCAATCCCGTGGGGTGGGGGCAAGAAGTGGGGATTTGACATTTTGCCCCCAAAAAATATCAAGGGACAACGCTTTTGGTCAAAAGTATTCAAATTATCCTCCTCACTCATGCAAATATCCCCTGGGACAGGCCATACTATGTCAACCCCCCCCCCCCCCCCCCCCCCTCCTGCATTGGGATAACCAAGCCTATTAAGTCCCCACCCCTTGTCCCTCCCTCACTTGGGATTAATATTGATAGGTGCATAATTTATTATTGCTAAAACTGAATACAATGTAGATTTACATTTAGTCTCAAATTAGTACTCAAATTTGGAATGAAATTGATGAAAACACAAAATTCTGCTCCCAGCACTTATTAAAAATTAACATCAAACAAAATCTTCTCTTGTTTTATTGATTCATAGTTTGATTTCTTTTTTCATAGCCTATCAAAACATCTTACTTGCTGGCATAGTCTGTCTGTTGTCGTAGTTACATCATATATTTGTTGTTTGTTTTAAATTTGTGTTGTCCCACTTCCATTTCCTTCCTCCACTCTTGTTATGGCAGCATACAATAAACATATTTATCATGACACTGTTTGACGGTACCTAGCATTTACCAACACAATCATTTAATTGACATTCATTCTACTATCAAACTGTGACATTAGTGGTATTAAATAAAGCATGTTGTTGTTGTAGTCTGTCAGGGAGGAGAGGAAGGGTTAGTGATGCATACTTAAATCTTATATGGGTATAGTTTTCTGTTTTGAAGGAATGTTGTTTACGTTTGATAGCAAAGTTAAATCAGATGATGATTACTACTATGAATCATGTGTTTGTCAGAGAGGGGGTGGGGTGGGGGTAATTTTTAAGTACTCAACTTTTGGACTGGAGCCTAGGGTTTCCTCACACTCGTAATATTGTTTGTTTACATGTAGTTTGCTTATCTACCTTGAATTATCGAATTGCCTATTACAGTTTTTTCCTGTTGCCATTTCGAATCTACATGACATCCCAATGTAAATGGAGGAAAAAGTTTTTTTGGTTTGCAATTTTTAGCGGCCTGAAAACTTGAAATAGACCAGTTTCAGAATCGTGTGCAGTCATAAAATCCTTTATTTGGCAGGTAGATGTTAAGTAATGATCCATGTAAAAAGTACGATAAAATCTATTGTTCTGTGGCATTGAGTCTCCCTCACATTTGTCTCAGTGTGTTTTAGACTACAAAATCACTGGGTGATCATTAACAATTATTCACCAAAGTGGAGGTGAATACTGGTGGATATTTACCGAGCCGCTTCGGCTAGGTAAATTAATCCACCACTATTCACCAACACTGAGGTGAATAATTGTTTCAGTATATACCACACTGCAGGTGAATAGCCAGCACCAAATAGTTATTTAATTTTCTGTCAAATGGACAAAAACTTATGCGAGATGATCGCTGCTTCATTCGGAGGTGAATATGAAATCATATTCACTGTTTGAGTAGCCAATCGGAGTGCGCAAAGTGTTATTCACTGGTGTGGTACATGACTATATACTAATTATGAATATTCTGAAATAAAAGTAATAAAAAGTCTTAGCTTCATTCCATTTTTATGAACAAATTCTCCTCCAACCAATAGGAACAGCCAAAAACAATAGCTATGAAACAGGCATGATTGATAAGGTTCCGAACATACAATTTGCTTTATAAACAACATTTGGAACCACAGTGCAAATCGTAGTTTTAATATTTTGAAAAATTGGAGGAAATTAGACGTCTTCCTAACCTTTAGGGCGATTTTCATGTTTCAACCAATGAGATTAGGAATTTACACAATACAAAATTAACACCTTGCTCCATCTGAATGCCATTCGGTGCCGTACTTCTTACACAAATTATTACTTAATAGGTGGCCCGCCAGTTGAAACAATAGAAAACATTGTGCATGATCTTGAAAGTGGCTTAATTATTTCACTTTGTGTGACATCACTAAAAAAAAATATGCTATTTACCCACATGACACTTAGGTAGCTCGATCGTTCAAATGCACATGTGCAGATCAAGTTAGAATATAGAAATATATTTTTTACAGAGTGAGGAAACCAGAGAACCCAGAGAAAAACCCTCAAAGCAAGGGAGAGATTGAACCAATACAACAAACTCAATTCATGTGACTCCGTATTTGGGATTCAAACCTGGATGGTGAAAGGCGAGCACTCTCCCCACTGCACCACCCTTGCTTTCTAACATTGTACACTCAACTAATTAACCCATTGCAGTGCAACAACATTCTTTAAACAACATTCTTTAATGCATACTAGTTAGTGAGCTGTGTAATGAGATAATTACTGCAGTTATTGATTTCAGTTCTCCAGTGATTGGGAAGGCTGGGATGGATGCTGGCCCAAAGGCCCATCACTATGTTCCATTTATGGGCCATGATTTGTCTAAGGGAGCCATCACTTAAAAATACTGTAGTGGCATTTACAATCAATTCAAGTTTCCCAAATTGCTATGCACACTTCGGGGGCCTCAAAACGTTTTTTTGCACCATACACTCTAAAAACGCACCAATAGCGCACATCCTTCCCAATCACTGCTTCTCCACAATCTGTTTTCCAGGTTGGCTCTGCTATAACCATAGATGTGCTCAAGTATGAACCCAGCACACTGGAAGCCACAATCAGGGTTCCAGAGAGGTTCGTGATGTTACATGCAGCTGCATTGAGGACATCCAGCTTCTATTGGTTTATGTCCTAGATAGTTGTTTAATGTACACTGCAACTAATAATAGTTCCTACTTTTCCATCGTAGTGGTCTAGTAAAGATATGGAGTGCACTCACTCTCTTTGGTACATACCAGGATTGCAGATGTTCTTTTAGAGTTTTGCAGGTAAGAGTCCTATTGTGTTGTCCCTTGCTTTGAGGGTTTTTCTCCAGTTCTCTAGTTCTCCTTCCTCCACAAAAACCAACACACTAAATTCCAATTTGATCATTCCAGGATTCCCACACATTTGCATTGGAAAAAATCACAGAGTTTTCACTGATCATGAAGAAGCATTTTTGACTGCATGACCACCCATGTATGCTTGGATTTTTCCAAATTTTCAATCGTTATTTTGAACGAAACATTCCAAAGAAATAAGTATATGAATCCTAAACATAAAAATTCGCTGACCTTTCTTTGAAATTTGGGATAATATAATTTCCCTGATCCAATCCTAAATTCCCTGTTGGGAATAATAATAATTATTATAAATTCCTTGACCTTTTTTTGGTTTGTTTTCCCCTTACCGTGGGAACCCTACATTCTGTCATTTAGCTGAGTAACCAGACTTTGATCAGCTCAGTATAGTGAAAAAAATAATTCAGAGCCGTTAATTTTTGTTATCAAGTTCTTGATATATTATTCATTTCTCTGTAGATATTATACCAATTAGATGCAGTCATCGATAATACAACATCATCATTGAGTTTTCCCTATCTACAGGTGTCCCCTCATCTGATAGCATTGGCAGTGGACAGTCGGCAATGGGATAGAGAGAGTATGGTGATAAAATAATAATTCAAACATTCCAAAATCAAGCAAAAACTACTACCAATAATTTCTTATTCTTATAATGTACAGTATATCAAAAGTAAAGCCTTTGTGAAATTCTCTTCTCAAAGTCATGGATAATTAATGAGTTCAACAGCCAATCCGGTCATCCCATTTTGGTCAGGTGCTCATACCTTGATACACGATGAAACTCCACATGAAGATCTGAGTGAAGTATCTTAATTGATGTTCAATCAAATGACAGATGAATCTTATGTCCAATGAAGTGCCAGATCAAGATTGCTCTAATTAGTTCAAACACTGATCAAGACACTTGAATTTTAACAAAGTAACAAGGATTACATCATAAATATGGGTTTACACAAAGAGAAGTGAAGGAAAAGATGGAAATAAAAATCAGCTGCATACGTATAAGTGTCTCAAACATTCCACCTCATGAATGCTTTCGACTTCTACTCCTGTCCTATCTGCTACACTATTAGACACATTTATTGAAATGACCAATAGACAATAATTACATGTATAATGGTCAAGAACTGTCCACTTAGAAATGAGTAGGGGGATGGGGCAAGTTCAATTTTGCAAAGGTGCTTGGGATCATTACTGGGGACAGTTGATTGCGATATTTGCTGTTTCTTTGTTTTCTGCAATAATTGTTAGGGTGTCCCCAGTAACGATCCTAAACGCCTTTGCGAAACAGAACTCACCCCATTCCCCAACTCATTTCTAAAGTGGGCAATTGTATGCAGCATAATACCGATACTTCCTCATGATTTATGAATACAGGTATTGTTTCAGAAGTCATCAAAAACTTGTTCTGCATGTTTGGCCATGGTACCAAAACACTCTAAAGCAATAAATCTCTCGGGCTGTGCTTGCTTGTGTTTTGATACCACAATCAAAAACTCAAACTTTAACTTCAAAGATTTGTTTGGGTGTGAAGCCATTTTCCTGTGCTCCTAAAAAAACTTTATGCTCTAAAAATCATCTCACACACACATTAGTTGTTCAACAGTTAAAAACACATTCTACAGTTTCACAAGAGTAAATGACAATTTTACTGTCTTTGCATTGGAGATAAAAAAATTATATAAAGGCAGCATTAATAATATTAGTTATCAAGAACCCAGGTGTTGACGTATTTTTATAAAGTATTTGTTGTTTCACTTTCAGTAAGTCTGTAGATGATTAACATTAATAATATTTCATCAAAATATTAAGTTACTAGTAACCCCATTTTATTATATATAGCTAAGTACAGTAATTTTGTGAGCTGATTGGTCAATTTGAGGCCCATAACTTCCCATACAGACCTGCCCATTTCCGGTCTCAAAGAAAATGAAGCTATATAATAAACTTCTAATGAAACGTTGTTTGTTCAGTCTGTACTGTAAGTTATGGATCCTAGTTTTTTTTTCTGCATGTTTTGTGCTTGGGCCATAAAAAAAGGGGGAGGGGACTTGGTTAACTTCAGGTACGGACCTCATACTCTGTTATAGAGGTATACATGGTAGGGTCCACAAGGGAGAATACAGTATTTTATTATAATTGAAGGGGTCCATGCAAGAACAGCAGGTGACTTTTGATCAAGTTCTAAATTCTCCCTCAGAAAATGACGAATATAAAGAATTTGGGATTTGATCAGTAGTCATGTATGCTGTTTTTGCATCAACCTCTTAGGCCTTTTGCAGTTAACAGTCACATGCTGATTTATTACTTAAATAACCAATTATGAATCCCATGGGAAAGGCTTTACTGGATGGCTGACAAACTTCAAAACAGTTTTAGAAAGGTTGACAATCTATTGGAGGTTGATCATGAAAATACTATTTACCAACAGGTTTTGCTAACAACACTACCGATCTTGTACAAGTGCCTTTAAATTAATGAAGTCAGATTTATTTGCCTGCCCCAGTACAATGTGATTGCATTCCTGCAAAAGGCCCAGTGCGTATCTATCCAACCCAATTTTCCAAAATTTGGTAAACTTACTCCGTAATTTTGATTAGAAGAGAAAAAAGAACAAAAACCCAGGCCCAACCAGGATTGTAACTCATATACTTGACCACTCAGCCATCAAGCTAGCCTCCTAAAGCAGGCCCTGCGGTGACAGAAGTTGCCGCAGGGGTCTGCTTTAGGAGGCTACCGTCAAGCATGTTACATTGTACATGTTACTATGATTGCACTACAGTGTGGAAAGTTTTTACATAAATGTACTTGCATGGGTTCTCTTTTCTTCCTTATGGATTTTCTGTGTATAGAGCTCCGACCGCTATTCAGCATACATGAGATTTAATCACAGAAACAGCTAGTGGGAAATGTAAAATATAAAGTACAGAGATCAGGGTAACCACCAAAGCCTTGTGACAGTAGTCAAGTTACCAAAATCTGTATGCATCACATACTTAAAATAAATATTGCTATGTGATGTTGACCCGTGACAATGACACTCAAAATACTTTCAATGTCTTGACATGAATTTTGGAGATACGAATTGACGGTTTGAAATCTACATGTATGTGTCGGGAAAATTCAAATACGACTATTTGCGTCGAAATAAACTCCAACAGCGTATCAAATCTTACACAATTAAATTAAATGATGTACTGATAGACTACCCAGTATTCGGTTCATGTGCAGTTGTTCAAGTCTTTTGTTTCAACTGGTGGGCCACTGTTGTCTAACATCTGGTGACCTGCCAAATAAACAAAGGATTCGTACAACTGCGCATGAACCGTAAACTGGGCTATTGGGAGCATTCCTTTTTTCTTTCACTTTGCTAAATGGCTAGGCTTTCAAGTCTGCCATGGGTCAAAGTTTGAAATCTGAAAACAACCCTGACAATGCCATCTGGCTTTTTCAGTTATTGTAATTACTGGTCACATAGCTGTACAACCAACAATACCCATGTCTGCATTTGTATTCAATTTATTCCACAATTCTGCATGAACAAGATTTTTTACAGATTTTTACAAAAACAGCCAAGCCAAGTACAATAATAAACCAGCTGAGTTCAAAAGCAGTGAATGAGCATTGTTCTTCTGTTCTTCTGTTCTCCTTGATGTTCTTTTATTTGTAACATCGCATCCAGTAAATGTGATCATGCTTGCAACTGTAGGGCACACATCCAAACCTAAAAACCAAGAACTATTAGTCGTAACTCTGCCATTGATTGACTAATAACGGGAAACAATACAGATGAATTAGCCTGCTAGTGGCTCTTATGGGTACCTGTAGCAAGTGGTCAAAATGGGGTGAGGAGAAAAGGGGAAGGGAGTCCCCATCCCTCCCGTTTTCTCCTTGCCCTATTATACCGTGCACCACAGGTAGCCCAATCCAAAAACAAATTTGTAAAAATCCACCCATACTCATTCATTTGTAGCCTGCTAGCAGTTCTTGCAAGGTGTCCACATTTGATTAAGTGCAAGTGGATTTCATGGTGGACTCACAGGAGTTTCAATAGAAGCCAGCTATTGCTGGAGCTCTGGTGCCACAGGGAGCCCAAGCATAGTTTCTGTGTTGTCAGTAATATATGAAATTGTAAAAATAACGTTTGAATATCGTCTTTAAAAGCTAACGTAAATAACAACCAAACACAATTTAAAGACGATATTCAAACTATTTTTACAATTTCATATATTACACTAACATAGAAACTATGCTTGGGCTCCCTGTGTGGTGGCTTTGTGTACTTGAAGGGCTTTGTGCAACAAGGGCGTAAATGACTCCTGATGATGTTCTAAATTCTCCCTTAGAAAACAAAGAATTTGAAGGAGAATTTAGAATGTGATCAGGAGTCACACAGCCCTTGACTTGATCTTGTACTGCTGCCTACACTGTACTTCTGCTGTGGCCAGTTAATACTTTATTCTGATAACTTCTAGTATTCATACAACAACTGTTAATGCATTTGACACCTACTTTCAAAATAATTAATGAAACCCCTGGGTTCATGCCTGAAGGGAATGACCCAACACCCGTGGGGTGAAATGGAAAGATTGGAGGCATGGCTCTAAGAATGGTACTTAGCCTGCATTTCGCAAATTAGAATTTCAAATTCAGAACAGTAAAGCAAGTAATCAGTCAAGATTCTCCTGTTAGAATACTAAATTGCTGAAGCTAAAATTAAAATACCTGTAAAAAGCAAGCAGCAGGAAGCTACAGGTAGTTGTTCAGTTATCCCTGTCAATAGCATTTTAGAACTGTTTAATTAATACAGGCTCTTTGGTGTAATTTTAGACATTCAAGTTTTCGATTTGAATTTCGTGCGATACCAAAATTAATGTAAGAGATCACTCAAGTGGAGCATCACATGTTCCAGAGCTTTTAATATAGACTTAACAAAGGCTGGTTGATAAGTGAAGGTGTTTCAACCTTTCTTGTTTAAAGAAATTTCTCTAGTTAGGGGGATGGAATAGCATTGGCTGTTAAAGGAAAATAATGTGCTTTTCTATTTGGCCTATTTTAAGCTCTTTTTTAAAACAAAGAGTTGGATGAAAAACATTGTTAATTGAGGGCCTTAACAACTTAACGTATCTGTATACATGTACACTGTATCTGGTTTTAAATGCTTTAAGGAAGCTTCTCTTACCATATTATTTGGGGATTTCATGGTCAAATTTCTTGTTTACAAAGGGAACATTTGCCATTATAACTTTCCAGTCTGTCAAGTAGAGTAAGATGGCAGAACCAGCACCACCCCATGCACCAGCAGTGAATACCCTATTTGAGGATAAGAAATATCAAAATGTTGAGATTAAAGTGCCTATAAGCCCAATTTGTTAACATTAATATGGACTCTGAATCAAGTAATTAGGTGAAGTAAAAGATAGCATTTTTTAAATTATTGCTCACTACATGTACATGCATGTATGTGTATGCAGGGATGTAGTAATTTTTTTTACAGAGGGGATGTTGCACTTGATACATGTAGGTAGTTAAAATGGGTCGATGTATCCTTTTTAAAGACTGTACGTGGATTTTCAGCTGGGAAAATCAAGCTATGGCTCCCAGCTATTATATCCCTATTTATGGTAGTCTGCCATCACTAACAGGCGACGTTTCAATGGGCCATTCCATTTTTTTCCAAAACCCCCCAATGGAAGACCACTGGAATCCAGGAAGATGGAAGGGTGTCCAATGATTGAAAATCCAAAGGGAAGGGGGTTCACAATTCTGTGGATTCCAGTGGGAGACCAGGGATTGAAGGTGAATTTCCAATGGGGAGGGGAATGACAATCATTGAAAATCCAAGGAGGAGGGGGTATTTTTTTCCAATTCCAATAGGTTGGCCATGGTAGAAGTTAGAAAATCCCAAGGGAAGGGGGGGATTAGTCAAAATTGAGGTTTTGGAAAAAAAATGTAATGGCCCAATGTATTATCGGAGTTTTGTTTGTTTTTCTCTAATTTTAACCTCTATTGTTACCCTTTTCACTAGCCATGATCTGATATGACTGGAGCTCCGGCCATATATTTATTGAGTTAATAGACCACTTTTTAAAAAGTATGGGCAAAATATTTGACTCCATCCATGACAGTTTGTCAGCGATTCGAGCACTACAACAACAAGCTATCTCAGTATATGTCTTCCATTAAAAATGAAATCCCATATTAATTGCTTTGCAGTAGTGGCATGTTTAAAATATACATCTACATGTTTAACTCGCAAAATCCTAAAAGGACACACAGTGCACTTGTCATGTTTCTGTTGAAAGATACAGGCCACAGTCAAATTTATCCTCTGCAATTTACTTTCAAACTTCCACAGATTTCTTGTCTACAGAAGGAGAAATCTACAGAATAACTCCGCGTGCTACATTACCATCCTCTTCCAAGCTTTGTAAAGTGTCTTGTTAATATCCTGGCTTCCTGAACAAGCGGCATTATGACCACAAATACTCCTCACTTCTCCAAAAACCTGCACCAATTTCCAAGATGGCGGTTTGTGAGGGCCAACCGCGCATGCTTTTGGGCTACCGCTGTAAACTGCAGACACGTTTGTATCGGCAAGAAAACATGAAGGGCTCACCCGAATAACAGTCGGCAAATTTTCAAGAAACGATGGGCAAACTACTAGTAGGAATATTTCCATGTATGTTTGGATAATTTAGGAATGGCATGGCAGGACTTTGAATGGAGTATGAATGAATGTGATTCTACTTTGCCAACGTCTCACATGGCCTTTATACAGGCAAGAGGTCTGAATATTGCACCAGTGAAGAAAGAATTGAGTGATGAACGTGGTGAAAAGAGGAAAGCAACGTACTTATACTTAAAGGAACATTTTAAGATCACAAGTTTCATTATGGAGTCAGGTATTAAGTGGCGACACAAAGTAGTATTTTGTGATATATACTTGTCAGAAATTAGCAGGAAGGAGAGGGACGGGGTGAATAATAAAATCAAAAAGTCTAAAAATATATAACCCTCCCTGGATAAGATACAGATACAGATACAGATATTTTTATTAGCTCCTTGCACAACAAATGGTACATTGGAATATAGCGCTAATAAAATATAATTTAGTGTAAACATTAACATTTAGATGCTAAATCGATAAAATTGATGATCTTAAGATCATGCTCTCATAGACATACTTTGCTGCAAAACGAGCTACTTCCATGGGTGGATTTATGACCAAATTAAATAAATGGTCATCAGACATATAACTTGTATTGTATTTTGTATTAATTTTAAGGGTGCAATGAAAATCGTTTCTTATCGTATCGTACGTTTCACATTTAACAATGAAGTGGAACTCGTCTTCTAAGTTTTTATTACAGGTGGGGCATATTCTATCTTCCAGTTTCGTGTAGGGCCTAGTGTACCTCCCTCTTTCGATTTGTAGGCAGTGATTACTTATTCTGAGTTTTGTAAGAGCGACTCTATGATTTATATTAGGGACAGCGTTGAGATATTTTTCTACTTTGTAATCCGTTTTAAACAATCTATATGTTCTAAGTTTGTTGCGGTGGTGGGGATTTTTTCTTTGGTCGTTAAATACGTCACTTAGCCAATGTTGGTATTCCATGTCTTGTAATCTCAATTTAATTTGAATTAAGAATCCCTCGTAATCAGATATGTCTTGTTGCGATAGCCAGATATGACCAAAGCCAAGTTTATAGATTTTATGTCTTATTTTTTCTCCCCAGAATACAGGTTTTGGGGACTGGAGACAATCTATATAGGCAATTTTTGAAAGCTCAAAATTTTCCTTTGTCATTAACTTTGACCAATATTTAATGCTTCTAAAAGTAGATTCTAATTTAATTAAGATAATAAGTAGGAAATATTTTAGCCTCCCCCCCCCCCCCTCCCCCTCCCCCTCCCCCTATAACTAACCCTTTTTCAACTGCCAATTTATTTATGACCCTTCATTTTGGGGGTTTAAAAAAATTATGACCCTCCCCCTTTCTCCACCCCCCCCCCCCCCCCCCCCTGCTAATTTCTGACCAGTCCCTAATAACTAAATAATATATTGTAATGTGCAAAATTTATTTGTAGTGATTATATACTCAGACAGGTGACATCACATAAGACGTTAGTAATATATTATATTATTGGGGGAAAAGTATTAAGTCTTAATATATTGAGGAATATATTGTTACTTATAGTTGTAATATGTACTGGGCCTATATGTGGTCACCATCATGCACTTAAAATGGTAGCAATATTTACTGGAGGAGGGAGGGATTTCAGACTTGTTTTTTTAATTTTTGGGGTATTAATCAGTGATTGATATAAATTTATTGTTCATACAAGGCTGCAAGTTACAGCTGCCACCAGTTGCTGTTTCCACAGCATGTGTTCTGTATCATCGCTTTTGGACAGGTTGTAACACAGCAGAGTTTGACCCATTTGTGAGTATACTCATATTAACAACATTCTATCAAGTTACCAATTAGTCAGTGAAAAACTGCTTGTATTTCTCCATGCCCAGGTTGTATAGACAACTTGAAGTAATTATTATCAATCAGGGTGAAAATCCTGCTTTGTTTTCACAATAATATGGAAATCATGGTTTTGGAGCTACATTGTAACTCTGGCTCTGGTTCTGATCCCATGGCCACACATAACTAGTACCCATCTATCATATAAGCTAGTACATACAATGTAGTTCCCCAGGTATGTTTTAAGGCCTAGCAATCTTTGTTCTTTTAAATTCCTTGTGCTATATTGTTGCTACACATGTAGCGCCCTATAGTTTATAACAGTCTCAGTACTAATTAACATGCACAAACATGTTTGTAAAGGGAATGACTCCCATAGAAATTGCATGTAAACTACCCAAACATGTGTACCAGGACACATGTACATGTATCTTGTTTAGAACTGGACCATGTAGTCCTGGTTGACAAGGGACTAATAAGCCATAATGAAAATCATCTTAATTATTTTTTGTATTCTTTTGGAAATTTGAAACCTGATCATAATAATTAAGTCTTTTTTGCTGTTCTTGCACTAGAGAGCTGAAAGTGTGGTTGGTTGGTTGGGGAGGAACATGGTGCATTTGTTTCACTTTGTTTAGTGTTAATTTAAATCAGCTCACAGCTAGGAAAGATTGCAAAATAATTAATGCAAACAAATATGCAAACAAATAGTATACATACATGTAGCCTGCATATATAGCCAGGCATTCTAGGGGGAATGGGGTGCGAGAGGAGAAGAAGCCCCATTGTTCTTTCATTGCAAATTCAGTCACCTGAACCTTGGCTGAAATCATTTGACATGATGTGTCATTGTCAACACTTTTATTTACACATAGACAGTCGGCATAACATGTGTGGAACTAGGGAGTCAGTGACAGTAGTCTCACATGGTGCAGTAGCAAATGCTACATACATCCTGACATTAATCAGACATGACTTGGCTTATGATTTATTAGTACCTGATCAAAAAATGTTTTCCTTTTCAACTCGTGGATGCGTGCAAGCCCAGGAACGAGTTATCGGGATGGTTGGGGGAAATTGTGTTACTCGCTCACTCGCTCACTAAGATGTTAGCAGAATGGAATGCTTGGAATATCAATTGATAAGATAATAGTAATCAATATTTAAATGCTGCCACAGCTAGCGAGCCTGAAGCGAGTGAGCAAGGCAGCAGTTCTAATCTGCATGTAAGCGGGTCCAAATCTGGATTTCTTTTATTTACCACAATGCATCACTTCTATTGTCTTTTTTTACCACAATGCTTTGCACGGATCTGATCGTCACATGACATTACACGAGGTGGAAGCTAACTAACGTTCAACCGTTCTTTAATGTATTTCTGTGTTTGCGATCCTTGTGTATATAATCATGAATTTGTTGACGTGTAGACGAACTCTGTACGTGTCAAATATCAGTTTCCAAAGAGCAAGATCTCTCCCATTATCAAGATGGTGAGCAGCAAATAATTTTCTTTTATTGGTCTTCAATAAAGTTAAGCCGCCGGTTCAAAATACAATTAGCATTTACAATTACATTCTCAATTACAGTTGATTTCCGGTGTTTAAACTTCACCAGGGAGAACAGCAATTTTTGTGCTGGGAATCTTAAGCTTAAGAAAATTTCGGGAATTGATAGGCTCAGGAAATTTACCGGGAGACAGTTGATATGTCTGGATAAAATGAAAATAAATTGGGACAACTTTTGAGATACACACCACAACTCAAACAGCATTCAGTCGCACAATAGCCCCAAAACTACAAAATATATTCATCTAACACCTTGGCATTTTTATCACCCAGTAATATATTTTTCCTGCTAAAGTGCTACTGTAGGTTCTCTTCTAATACACTTCCTTAACTGAGCAGAGCAGCATTCACTACCTGTTAGGTATACTAGTTTAATTAATAATTGAAGATCGATGTGCAACATTAATTGCTGTTGGAATTGACATTGATCAAGGCCTCATCATCGGATCCCCTAGCTTCTTGGTACTATTAAACTTTAAAGTGAGTGTCAAGGTACATTTGTACTTATCAGTATATACTTTAGCAACCAAATACTTTACCATGTGGGAGATGTGTGTGCTCGAGCTATAAACCAGTAGGCATGCTCATTTGGGTCCTGCCAATAGTGACGCAAACCCTTGTATGTTTTCATGCCTATTAAACTCACTCAATTTTAATGCCAGGCAGCTCAAACTTTGACAGGCATGGTATTGGGTTCCCCATGAATCACTTAGTGGTGACGTCATAACTATGACGTAACTTAGTGGTGATGTTGTAACAATGACATCATCAGTCACATGATTTTTAGTATATGCCCGTATATGACCCTCATTTCTAATTGCAGGTACCTCAAACTTTGACAGACATGGTATTGGGTTCCCCATGAATCACTTAGTGGTGATGTCGTAACAATGACATCATCAGTAACATGATTTTACAGGCTACACAGGCTATCACAACAGCAACAATAACTTGAACTTTGAACACTTCCTCGTGTTTACCCTTGAGAACACACTAAAATACACTTAATTATTTTACATCCACAAGTTTGCCATTGCAGTGCTATGTTTTGAGACTATAAACACTATAAATCGTAACCAAAATCCTAATTATATAAAGTCAGAGTAAGTCCAGAAGCATTTGTTAATGTGTGTCTAGACCACATTGTCTTGACAACTGCATGTCTATGCTGTCTATTACTTCAAGAAAATGACACTTTATTGGTTTTCATAGTATTTTGATTGGTTATTTTGACAAGTTGTCAAAGCTGAGATGGAGGTATTTTATGCAAAGAACAATTGTTACAGGCTTTCCTTTTCCACTGTCACCCTATTGCCTCCAAGAATGCCTGGCTACGTACACAGCCTAAATAGGATATGAAGCAGTTTAGGACTTCACCTTACTTATAAGACAACGTTTAGGACTTTCCCCTTGTGCTAATACCCTGTATCTCATTGACTTCCTTCATACATGTATCAGCTCATTGCTACCACAGCACTCTATTTGGCTTCCAAGAGTGAAGAAGTTCCCTGTAAAGTGAGAGATGTCATTAATGTTTGTTACAGGTCTGTACTAAATAATTTAACTTGTTCAATAAAGGGTGCCAGTAGTTAGTATTCATTCTCGGATTTAAGGACTATTAATCCTCTAGATAATTAACCAAGATTAATTAATTTGGATTTGTATTGGTAATCATTAGTGTGCAAGTTCAATTAATGATTGATAGTGCAAGTGATGTTTGAAAATTCTAACAAAATAACACAAGTCCACAGGACAAGTGTTATTTGTGAAATTTTCAAACATCACAAGCACAATAATTAATTATTTATCATTAAATGAACTTAAACACTAATGATTACTGGTTAATAAATAATATAGATGCAAAAATGAAAAGGAGAACTGAATTAACTAGTTTTTGCATCAAATTAACTAGTTTTTGCATCAAATTAACTAGTTTTTGCATCAAATTAACTAGTTTTTGCATCAAATTAACTAGTTTTTGCATCACATTAACTAGTTTTTGCATCAAATTAACTAGTTTTTGCATCAATTTTTTTTATGTTTGCATGGGTGCTGTTAATGATTACCATGTCTGTGCTCAGCCAATCAGAATTGAGTATTTTTGTACCTATATTATTATTAAACAACTTCCCAAGGACGTGGTGATACTTGAAAGGAGCTAGGGCAGGCTGTTGTACTGAGTAATAATCACCTCTTCACGAAGAGCACAACATGCATGAAGAGAAAGTATTGGGAGACACTGAGCAAAGGTTTTTACATGTGCACGTATGTCTCTGGACATGACTGGGATTTGAATCCACAACCTTCCACATTCATGACCGGCATTTTACCACTTGTGCTATTCGGCCATGGAGTCATAAAGTGAATATAATACTTAATATTAGGATCCAATAAGGTTGTTTTTATTTAGAGAACCTGCATTTTTAGAAGCAAGTACTTAAAAAAGAATCCAGAGGGAAATTGTTTCCATGCTGCACTCAGAAAGCCTATCAATTATTATGTTCCTGAGACTTAATAAAATTATATCACATTGTATCACATCACAATGTATTGCATTGTATTGAATGACTATACTCACCAAAATTTGAGACCCTACCCCTACCCCTCCCCCTCTTGTTAAGCTTCCTAGAAGTAAGTTATCCTGCAATTTTGCAATTTGATTCAGTGTAGCAACATATCATTCATTTCAGAAGTACCCATAAAGACAAGCCATGTCTTGAGGTTGGCCCAAGATACTGGGAGCTGAGGGATAGTGTAGTGAACTGCGAGCTGCTCATGCTACGTGTCCTAGGGTTTAGAGTAGTGTACGACAACCCACACAAGGTACTAATTATTGCATTAGTGATGCTTGTTTGTAAACCCTTGTTGGTATTGTGTCCCAAATGGATTGAAATCATTGTGCTCAAATCTTTTCTTGCAGTATCTACTCCATTATTTAAAGTCACTGCAGGACTGGGTAGAATCTGACATGTGGACCCAGAGCCACGTCGCTCAGTTAAGCTGGTCCATACTGAAAGACACCCATCATATGCTGTTATCTGTAGAGCATTCCCCCGCACTTACTGCCCTGGCTGTGCTGTATCTTGCTGTCCTGTGCACTGGAATGCATGTCCCGTCAGATGAAGCACACTTACCCTGGTGGAAGGTATGTCTTAACCTATTGTCAAAACAGTATTGGGTTTTATAATATAAGTTAGGGAGCATCCAAAGAACATGCAATTTCAGTGGCTAAGAGACAAGAGCTCACATATATTATTTAAGGATTAGAGACTGGCGTGCGTGTATTACTGACAAATACGGACACTCGCTGACTGTACGATGAACATGCAAACAGTAATGAATACTGCATGAGGCCTCTCGGTCAGTCCAATTCATGAGTTCTGGTTGGATATAGTTTGTTCACATCTGAGGTATTACATGATTTGGCACTCAGGTATTACATGATCCGGTGTAGCAACGAAGGCCCTGGCGATAAAAGTTCCCTGTAGACAATGTGTACAAACCGAATACCCGCAAAGCTTCTTTGAGTTGTTTGCTCATTATTTGTGACTTTATTAGCTTAGATTACGATAAAGCTGAGAGAGGAAACTGGGGTCTTCGTTTTAAAGATCTTTAAAACGAATACCCTGGCGATAAAAGTTCCCTGTAGATAATGTGTAGGAACCGAATACCCGCAAAGCTTCTTTGAGTTGTCTGCTCATTATTTGTGACTTTATTAGCTTAGATTACGATAAAGCTGAGAGAGGAAACTGGGGTCTTCGTTTTAAAGATCTTTAAAACGAAGACCCACGAACCGAATACCCGCAAAGCTTCTTTGAGTTGTCTGCTCATTATTTGTGACTTTATTAACTTATAAATATTATTATTATTATTTGTGGGGGTCTTCGGTCTTCAGTCTTCGGTCTTCGTTTTATAGACACCCGTTGTTACCTACGAATCCTTGTGAATCCTTGAGTCTAAAGATACATCGAATCTTACATGGTGTCAGAAGTGGGATCACTAGCTGACATGTTTAACCAGTTCCACCAGTCTAAATGATTGTACTAACTATACCAACAGCTACATGTTTGTATTGTGCCTGGTCTTTGCCATGTACTAGCACAGGACATCATGGGACAGCAGTCAGAAATGTGCAGTGTGCTGGTACACTGTATACTGAAAAGCAGAACCCACAAATGAAAAGAAATCATGTGTTCAGTGACTTAATTTGTCTTAACTTAAAGTGCCAATGAAATGAAAAAATGGTCCCGTTTTTATTTTATTTTATTAAATTGTATGTTTCTCTTAGTCATTTTGTGCAAATAAAAATCAATACGGAGAGCGCGAACATATTTTTTTTTCGTATCGAAGTCAGGCGGAATTGCCAAAATCTGGCGACAATTTTTATGCCGTTAAAGATATGCTAATCACATGCGTGACGTCACAAGGTGTACTCATTTATATTCGTCCCCATAAATACTACAAAATAAGTGCATTTTTGGCCAGTTTTCAATTTAAATATGTAATACTTTGAGAAACCTTGAAGATGGCCATATTTTTTTTTATAGAATCCATGCAGTTGGCTTTGTGAATATAAATGCGCAAGCCTAGAATTTAATAAAATAAAATAAAAACGGGATCGATTTTTTCATTCCATTGGCATTTTAAATCATTATGTCTTTGAAAGCCTGGATACTGATGGCCCACTGTGATTTGAAAATGGCCCATTATTCTGGGTGAACATGGGGCCATAGTCCCATTGCTAAAGTTTTCTTCCTAATCACCGACATCTAAAACCATTTTCCCTTGTGAGACCAGACATTAAAGTATTTGCTTCTCTTTTTCAAACAGGCCCTATGTAACGGGTGCGAGGAACACAAACTCCAGCTCATCACAGAGGATATTATGGACTTGTATGATTATGAAAGCAAACCGTTCTAATCACTTCACTACGGACATTAGAATTTGTCTGCTTCAAATTGATTCAGCAGTACTCAACATGGGTGACGTCATTTGGTGCTTTGCACTGGATGTTTAACTAGAGGTGAACAGTGAGGCCATCTGTTCCTTGCAACCCCAAGAAACCCACACTTACCTTAAAGGGGCTGTGTCACGGTAATAGAATTTACCGATTCGCGTTCCGGGCAGGAAACAGCTACTTCCACCGATTTTCATATGAACTAACGAACCTATCGGCCATGTAGGATGCTTAGAGCGGATTTCAATTGAGTGTCGGAAGTGTTTTGGTTTTGCGTTTACTAAGCTCTCCTATTGGCTGAGAAAGTAAACCAACCAATCAGAATCCAAAGTAAAACCAAACGCAAATTGGTTTTGGTTTTGCTTTGGTTTGTCATTGGCTCACAGGGAAGCCATTTATGAGTTACTTGTGATTACTCGCTCCTGTGATTGGCTGGCTGTGGGTAATTTGCGTTTGGTTTTACTACACTCAACTGAAAACCGCTCTAAAATCAAAGCAAATATGCAAAAATGACTAAAACAAATAATGTATATAAACATTCTCGAGGGAAATATTGAAATCTTTTCAATCAAGCATTGAATGAGGGAAGTTTAACTGTTTGTATCCAATTAACAGCCACCAACCGAGCGATTACTCGATACATGCGCAGTACCATGACATAGCCCTTTTAATTCCTCATTGTTCCCGAATTAGTGCTAGGCCGGGGGGGGGAGCACTTGTATGATAAATGGGGTCCAGAACAGGACCCGGTTTTACGTGAAAAAAGTAGCTCCAAACTCCGGATTTCCTAATTCTTGTGAAAACGAACCTGAATTTTCACACTGATTCATTATTTTGGGTTGTCTATAACCCGGAATTCCACATTTTTTTTTACATAAAACCCAGACCCTGAAATCTAAATGAGGTTCGAACTGTACCGCCACTTATCTTTAATACGTCATAAACGATAGTGCTCCCCGAGACTTTGAAGCACCTGGTTCTGCACTGAAGAAAACGATGACAAATTGGTTCTTTAATATATATATTTTATTTTTAGATAAATTCAAAATGTGCTTTTTTCACCAAATATTCATAATTAACCTTACCCCCTTCATCTAGTGATATACTCCGTCTCGCTTTCTCGATTTACTTGTAGTTAACACTGTAGTTTCCCACGGTAATAATGCACCAGTCATTTGAAATCCCCCCCCCCCCCCCCCCCCCACGGGCATAGCGGGGACATTCTCCCAACTTGCCCATGAATACTAGTGAAGCTCCCACACCCTGGGGCATCAAAATTATGTGAAGACCCCCGACCCCGGGGATCCATATTGAAATGTTGTTAAATCACCTTGTTCCCTTTCCATGACTGAGGCATGAAATTGAAGTCAAAGGGTCAATAGACCAGTTTATCACGAACAAACAAACAAACAAACAAACAAACAAAAACACTGCCGGGATTTCTAACGGGACCTGAAAAACAGCCAGAGGCTGATCAAAGCCAGGACCCGGCTAGATCACAGATCGAATTGGAAATTAGCATGTTGGTTTTTGTGGAGGGAGGAAAACCGGAGAACCCGGAGAAAAACCCTCGGAGCAAGGGCGAGATTCCAACAAACTTAACACGCATTTGGCGCCGGGTCCGGGAATCGAACCCGGGCTACAGAGGCGAGAGGTGAAGCGCTTAACCACTGCGCCTCCCCGCCACCCCAACAAACGGTAAATCATACACTTACCCTTTCGCAACAGGCTTTCAAGCAAGTCTGCCGCCACAGCTTTCTTCAGTTCTCCCCTCCAAACTTTGAAAAGCATCTCCAGAGTCTAGTCTAACTCTATTTGTACCGCTTGAAGGTTGAATGAGTCTTCCGTGATAATTATTCAAGTGTATGTCAAATTAACATGAGGTGGGAAAGTGAATCCCCCACTTATCCCCCGAGCCGGTAGGAGAGGGAAGTGACTAAGAACGTTGACCCCACCTCCTGGGGGAATGAAAAATGGTGAATTTGAAGTGAACATCCCCGCAATGCCCCCGCTATGCCCGGGGTGGGGGTGGGGGGGAGAGTGGATTTCAAATGACTGGTGCATAAACTATAGATGACTGGTGCATAAACTATAGATTACCGGGTATAATTGGAAGCGGCGATCATACTTTTTGCAAGAAATTATCAAACAATATTTATGCCGATACATCCACCTTAGATAATGTGTTTCTCAAGCATGATGATCGTGATGAGCGGAAGCCAAGCTCGGTTCACTGAATACAAAGAATACAATTCAGTTGGAGTAAAATGGTCACGCAACTGCGTAGCCTGCGTAGCGGCGCAGGCCAGCAATTGCGTGACGGTTTAATAACAAATAAACTATATACAGTGGAACCCCGCTATCTCGAACTAAAACTCATTTCCCTAGCCGCCTCCGCAGGCATCTCTAATTTGTGAAGAAATCAGATTATGGGCTCCCTGTGGCAGGTGAAGAAAAGAGAGGGAGATTGGAGCCGAGAGAGAAGGGTCCTCTTCTCTCCCGGAGTCACAGGTAACCCAATTCACGATTTTTTAAATCTGATTTCTTCGAAAATTAGAGATGCCTGCGGAGGAGGCTATCATTTCCCTTGGTTTTGCCCTGTTATTTCAGTTATTTACTATGGGCTATCTCGAGCTCGGTTATCTCGAACTCCCGCTATCTCGAACTGTTTGTGATTTCCCTTGGCCCAAATCGACCCCGGCTATCTCGAACTCTAATTGCTAAGACGATTGACAAACAACACAACACTAAAAATAACAAATAACAGCTGTTATAGTGCAAATCTGAATCTCTATTAATGCGGGTGGTTACAGCTGACAAATTCAGTTCCGGTCACCATCAATACAACAATAACTGTTCAACACAGCAGGACGTTACACTGAGCTTCGCATTGAGCACATACAGAACGATTGCATTCACGCGATTCTTGTTGAGTTCTTTATTACCGCTTCTGTCTCTAGAAATTAAAAGAGCAATCTACTCGCAAGAAAGTCTTTATGCATGTTGCTTGCCCAACCCCTTTTTTCAAAATGTCCACAAATCTTCTCTGTCCACGAAACGTTAGTTTGCAGGGAACTTGCATCCCTTCTCCGTCTCCAAGATTTACAGTCTTGCCTTTGCAGTGCAAGAACTTCCGGGATCTGCTCTTAAAAGGTAGAAAATTGTTTTTGCGAAGCGTCCGTGTTTCCCTCTTTTCAAGTGCCCTACAACTTCTGTTCTTATTGTAGAGACGAATTTCAGTGGGGTTTATCGTACTTCTGATGTTATACCATGGTAGCCTCTGATTCTTTTGTTCTCCGAAGCACATTTAAACAACTAATTTTCCCTGATGGCAGGGATATTTCTAAATTTCCCCTGCATGCGTAATGAGGGAAAATTAGAAGAGAATGCAGGCTGGAAGTGAGAAGGTCAAAAGCATCAACTCCTGCTCCCCTCTGGCACGACTAGCCCTACGCTCCCGGATGAAAAATAGTGAATCCAAACTGACCTGTCTTCATCATAACCTTCAATGTAATCCATGTGGGATGACCTATTTCAATCTGCATATCCTTCTCTTAATTTCTCAAACCCGCTTCTTCCATGTGGGATACTTAAAACCATAAACGTGACGTAATTAAAATCCATTCATGCTCTTTGAATATTTAGTCAACCGCATAATTACATTGTATTTTAGTGTTATTCTTCTCAAAAACAACACGCTTTTCCCCAGGGGAAGCCAGGGTCGTTTAATCAATGGCGCTCAGTCAAGCATTAAACAAAACGTTTTCGAAAGCAACTCGACTGCGACGTCTTTAGTTTCGGCAGAGAAAACTAAACTTCTCAGAGATTTGTTCCGTTCCTCGGCGATCATGGTATAACAAACTTATACCATGGCATTTCGGGGTATTAGTGATTTAAATTGCCCCAAGAGCCGAGGGAAGATTTGTAAAAGTCCCGAGGCCGCTTTCATGCCATGGTATAACTTATAAATAATTGTTTTTCATAGCAATTGTATTGAGTAAATAATAACATTCTGATATTTAACACTGCCCCGCTATCTCGAACCCCCGCTATCTCGAACTATTTTCCATTTCCCTTGAGAGTTTCACTGTATTTCTTAATTTTAGTTGTATATTAACCTTACATTGGTATTCAGTGAAGGTGGGGAAGCAAAAACGCCACCAGCCACAGAGATGTGACATTTATATCTGTGTCGCCTATCCCGCCCATAATAACAAATAAACTATATATTTCTTAATTTTAGTTGTATATTAACCTTACATTGGTATTCAGTGAAGGTGGAATTGGGGGAGGGGGATAAAAAATCTGAAAAGTCGCTACACTTTTGACCACGATTGTAGTTCTTGCTTGTCTTGTTCCATCTTTCCTTGGGGGTCGTAACCAGGACAGGGGCGGGTTCAAGCCAACAACGACTTTTCAGAAGCCTATCCCGCCCATCAGCTTCGTGCGGGGTTTCGCATTGCTGCTAAATTCGGTCCCCGAATAATATAGATCACTGCTTAGAAATAGAAAAGGGAAGATACGCAAGATTGTACAAAAGTGTGGAGGAAAGAATAATGTCCCAAATCGCATGAACTGCTCGTGCTATACGTGATTTATGGGCACAGTGATATTTTGAAAGTTCTAATAATTGCGCACAAATTTTATGTTCAAAGGAGAACGCGAACGTAAGAAAATAAATCGCACCGTTTATCGTTCGGCCTGAACGGAACTCTTTTCTACGTTCCGTCGTCACAGCCGTCGTCGTCCTGGTTGCTTAAGCTCCCTAATATAGTGAGCAAACGTTTGCTGAGAGCATGCGACTGTGCACTCTATAACCTTTCTTTGCACTCGTTGTTGACCAATCAGGATCCAGATATTTTGTTCAGTATGATATAACCTCTTTATATGCAATGATGGCATCGAGGACGAAGTCCACTTTTTATTCAAGTGCAAAAAATATGAAGACCCAAGAAAATACCTGTATACGCTTGGGTAACCTTCAAGAATCCTTCATTTCCAGGAGGACAAAAAGTGCCCCAAGAGCATGGGCTCAATTCCGGTTTTGGGGAAACTACCCACCCACCCCTCCCTTGGATATGCCTCGTATTATTAATGATTAACCATTAAAGGTTAGGGTGAAGTGTGGGGGTTTCCCAGAAACCGTGATGTCAGCTCTAGGGGCTTACGCTAACATTATTTGACAATATTTAATAGGAATGGAAAGAGAACAGAGTATTAATAGAACGAGTGTAATGAAAAGGAGAAAAACGGATTGAAGACACTTGTCAAGTCCATTTTTGCTCGAAACGTTTGGGATGTTTTATATATAACTGGACATGAAATCATTCACAGTTTTGAAGTGCAGTCTAAAATATAGAGCCGTACAAAAATATATTTACTTGTTATTTCTGTGGCACCAAGACATTAAAAGAAAGACATCATTGGATACAGTTAGTATACGGCGGAAGAAGCAAAGCTTTACTAGAATTTGAACTGCAGTTGTATAGGATCGTCCTCAATACAGGCATAAACTGTTCTCCAATGTATACCTTGCCAAGAGTGAGGCGAACCCTAACCGTCCTTATTTCAAGTGTTCATTGCAAGCCCCGAACAAGAGTTTCAATTTTTGTATTGATTGAACCAATGTGAAACAGGAGAAGAAGTACATGAGGTGCTGGTGGAGGAAGCGTACCAGAAGAAGAACCAGAAAAGACCGGCCTCTGCCTTTTCCCATTCCCAGGAATAAGAAACAACGGTTTTATCAACTGGAATTCGCCGAGGCATCCACCGCATTTTAGTGTGATATTTAATGTGATGGAGTTCATTAATTTTTGACACTCTGTCCCAGTCCCTTCCTCAACTCCGAAATGGCTAATAAAAGCATATTTTGCCTGGCGGAACCGGCAGTGATTTTTTGCTGGGGAGAGGGATTTGAAGATATCGCTACTGAAATTAATTAGTGACATTCCCTGGAAAGACTTTCAACCCGTTGTACCCCTAGGCAGGTGCCAAGTGTAATCCCGAGAACATTCTTTTGGGGGAGGAAAAAACCTTTTTGCGCGAATTGCACGAGAGGAAGTGTGATGAGATCATAAGGGGGAAACTGAAGAACGCCAACGGTGAACTACATGAGGAACTATATCCGAATTCGTCGTATGAATATGGACTGAATGATACGATGTTAGCGGCCATAAATGCTATTTTTAGATAAGAGGAAACTATTTCTAATCTTCAGGAAATTGAGCGGTAAAGCGGAAGACCACCTTAATCCAAGCTACAGTGGGGAAAGTCGTGATTGAGATATAATAGGAATAACAACAACGATATAAAGCCAAGGAATATACTGTTTAATCGAAAAATAGTAATTAGTTACAGGGGAACTTGAGAAATTATTTACACTTAAATAACTTGTTTACAAAACGAGGAAGTGAGCGTTCAGAACATTATTGGTACAAATAAATAACATTTACACGCAACATCGCGATACTGTGGTCGACGGTTTTAATCGAGGATTTGAAACGAATGATTCTAATCACTGGAGGAGGCTTTGAGAGGACCGAGCACGATTCACGCTAGCGCTGACGGACTGACCAACCCCCTGGACTTTCCTTTTATAGTTGCTCACGAACTGACCGTGGACAAAATCATGACGAAGATTGAAAAAAGCTACAACACATGAGCACCGTCGTGTTTTCCGGTCATCTTCAGCAACTGACCGAAGCGCACCTATCTTTATTGGACCGATGATCATTTTGACATGATTATCTCCATGCTACTCCTCATTGTCACAAGCCCTATGAAGACAAGGTCAAGCACACGGGCCTGTAGATCCGTCAGGTTGTTACGTCCTATTTGCTTCAGGACTGGGAATGGGTTCAATGCGGAGATTGCAAGCGATGCTTATCCTGCCATTTAATCTCTCAATAGGTAGTGGTTAACTCGAAAGCCTTTGCTACTTTGACCACTACGCACAATTTACTTTACTTATGAAGCTTTTTCGCCCTTAATTATTTACTAACCCTTTTAACGCAATATTATTCAGTGTAATCTTAGTCAATAATTAGTGTGAAATAAAATAAATCTGAAATCTGATGGTTACGCAGTGAAACTGCTTTAAATCGTCATCGTCAAGCCACACCTACTCCCAATGTTCCTACTCCCTAAATCCTTCGGGTTTGAGTTGAAGAAGGGTGATCAGTTTTCCTCACGAGTTCAACCGCCTAGAAAACCAGAGCTATGTTGGCTTGAACCCGCTCCTGTCGTGTTACGACCCTCGAGAAAAGATACGATGGAACAAGACAAACAAGAACTACAATCGTGGTCAAAAGTGTTGGGACACTTAGTAATGTTTTGGAGAATTTGCGACTTTTCAGATTTGTTATCCCCCTCCCCCCAATTCAATGTTGATCTATGAAAAGTTAAGTCGCCTGTTCAATGACCCAATATCCCAACATTGTCTGGGGGAGGGAGGGGGGATATTGTGACAATGTACTACTCGAATATTGTAGACAATTGGTCATGACTACGTTAGAGTAGTGTGTCCCAAAGACATTTCACCAGGATTGTAGGTTTGGCACGGAACGATTGTACAAAAGGGTAACGTGTTCGATTTCCAGAAATAATTGGCCGCCTAATCTCACAACGATGTGGCCACGTTGAAGCGTGAATATTTATGTTTTCGCAAGTCTATGATGGAGGTAAACGACGGTTTGTGTTCCTTTAAGAATGCTGTTACGATCGCCTCCTATTGCATGCTCTTGTACCGATCCTAATGCCTCAAGGGTACATACCTTGAGACGCACAGTCCTCTCTAGCGCTCAAGTAGTTGCGCTACGTGTCGCGAAGAGATGGGGTGTTTGTCCAATACGCCGACAATCTGGGGGGAAAGCGCATCGGTCCATATCGTGTAGACGGCTACTTGTCTGAAACCAACACCGTCATCGAAGTTTTAGGGCGTATTTATCACGGGCTGCCCCACCTGCTGTAATCCGTATAGAGTCCTTGGTTGAAGTGCATCATGAAAACATTTCACGAGAAAACCTTGGACTGTGCTCATTTTTGAAGAGCCAAGGTTACCAGTACGTTTAGAAATGGGAGTGTGAGATTCAACCTGAGATTCTAATCAACCTCAGATGTTTGCCGGCCTGGACGTCGACGAAGTGCGCAGTCCTATCATGCCTTGCAGAGCGCTGCGTGGCGGTCGTTAAAATAAGCCCACTGCGTTGTCCCAAGTTTTTTAAATCTTCGTTTGCTGCAACTTGGTCGAAGTAGAGAGCACAATTTTTTTTCTGTTCTGGAGAAAGTGCCCCATTGGCTATGTTTCGAAGCTTGGCCTTGACCGGCACTTCGCTGACGGCATTGGCTTTACGGACGATTTTCTTTTTTTCGCCTAGATCCACTTTGGCAAATCGAAGAATAAACTCGGCATTGCGTTCAATGCGCTGAAGGAAAGATTAAGTGGCGGACTCGCTGTCTCGTTATTTCAATTTTCGCATTTTACCTCTTTTTGACTTTCCTTTTTCCTATTCTGTTTCCTGTTGTCTTTAGTTCTTGCATTCATTGCGTGGATTGCGTTGCGTGCATGGTGAAGAATGGTATTTTACTGATGGAGAGCTTTATTTAAAAGCCTTTTGGATTCATGTGTGGCAAGCTGGGCCATAGTAGAGCTTTGTCAATAGCGATCTTGGTCTCATTTGAGATATTTTAGCTGCGGGTCTCCACCCAACCAAGTAAGGCATCTAAAGGCCTCACTCAAGATGGATCCACCTTCCTGATCTATCAAAGACGCATCGTGACGATCCTCAAAGATACTGGTGCGCAAACTGCAGCATGGGTGTGTTCTGAGGGGAAAATAAAAGAGTATATAACCAAAGGGTCGTTCCGTGGCATCTTGGTAAGCCATCATCACCTACTGGACCTTTCCTGGAAATGCCTGTTCGGCTAATTTACGGACTTGTAAAGAGTTTCGTGCATTTTTGAAAGCCACAATCTAGTACGCATTGATGGAAATAGTTCGCGCATACTTTCCGGGCTGAAAAATGTTTTGAATCAGATATACCACAGAAATGTTATGATGGTGTGATCCCTTGGTGAACAGTTCCACCGCACGCTCGTCTTTGGAAGCTCCTTTCATCAAATCGTCGAGGATCAAGAGGTCCTCAGGAATCATTTGAAACGTCCTCGGGAATCAGATGTCCTGCATGAATTTCACCCCAGTTGCTTGTGCATGGAGATGAACCGAGGTTGCGAAGCGCCTCCGTAGCAATACACGACCGTGAGAGGACGCTGGATGAACATGTTTTAGCTTGACGAATGAGTTCTTCTTCAAATCCCAGCAATTTGACCAGCCAAGGGCTCGCGATGAGTTGATGATCCCTATTTATTGAATGGTTAGTTTTCCTCTCGTACCTGTGTTATCCCAAACCCACTGCACGTGTGGTTAGTAGTTCGGAATTTTGGCTTCGGCGGCTTTGGCATCAGCATAGGTTCCGGGTGGAAGCACAAACGTGGCATGGACCTCGTGGTGCTTGCGAAATGAAGTAGCACCTCTCGTGCTAGCAGGATCCAAATAGTTCAGTGTACGATCCTTCTCAGGAAACTTTGGGATCGTCTTCCAACTCTATCATGTAAGCTATTATAGGAGGCATCGCTAAAATGTAGCCCATCCGCTGCAGTTTGATTCAAATCGCACACCGTCTTTACCGCGTTTAGAATTGGCCGATAGCACATTGACTTGACGAATTATTCGGACCCTCCTCGGATCATTCCAGTTCGCAACGACTGAGAGTCAAAAGTCAAATAGTGTGATTCTCATGTTCTTGTGTGGTTTTCGTGCACCAGTAAGAATTGACGGTCTTGTTCTTTGGAGAACAACTCGTCCCAGGCTCTTTCATGTGACATGACCATCTCCCATCGTCGATCCAGTTCAAACAACTGATGAAGCTTGATACGGACCCTGGAACCCTCTTTTTCCTCAAACGTGTTCCGGCTGGCCATACTGGGTAACGTCATCCAAATGCGATCATTGTCCATGTTTCTTCCTGAATTCTAAGGTCGCCACCACCTTAGAATAACTGAGAAATGAGACATGTTTCCCCTCATCGTCTGTTATATAAAGTATTTGTAATTCATCTCAGATGGTCTTGGCCAACGGTATGTAACGGATGATGGAAAACTCGTGGTTCCACTCTAGTTCCGAAATCCTCTTGAGCAGAAATGACTCTCAACAGGGGGAGCCTTAACATCGCCCACGATGTGCGGTTCCACCATTAAGGCTACGTGCGGTCTGCTACTTCAACGGGGGGTGCTTCAACAAGTAGGAACGACGATGTAGGGTAATTGCTTCTACAACCAATGCGCCACCAACGATCGATCGGGCCATTGTGCTTTAGCGGTTTCGCTAGATAGGCAACATCCCCATAGGCCGCAGGATTGGCGGAGGAATAGGGGAGTTTTATTGGGCGCCATCCAACTCCGATTGATTAATAACGCGCCTGCCGCAACAAGCCAGCATGCAATGCACACGTTTCAAAATATCTTGAAGACGGAGTTCGGGACCACTCACTGCGCAATAAGGCGTGGCTCCAGTAAGGTTTACTGACAGAAATAATAAAAATAAATAACAATCCCACCTCTTCAGCTCGTTCCAAGGGTGGTCTTTATTAAAATACATATTTAAAACAAACGTTGAATTTACTATAAAATATACTACCATCCACACCGCTATAGAATCTATATAAGTATACGTCTAAATATATCTAAAAAGACACCACACCTTTGATGAAGCATTTCTTAAACCTTTCAATATTAATCGTTGGGAGGGAGAAGGGATGACTACGAGGTCTTAACGATCATACAGAGGATTACTAGGATGAGTACTGATATTATTCCAAAGTCTTCTAGCATATCCTGCCCTAGCCTAACTGATCTTATCAATAGTATTACTTAAATATTCGCGGGGTGACGTCATCTCATTAATGCTCCCATACCATATCTTTGAGTTGACGTATTTACACCTTGGGCTATTTATAGAACCAGGTTTCATTGTTTTATAGACAATGTACCTTCATTTGCTAGAGTTCGAACACTGAACGCATGAACGAACGGTTCAGGCTATTATCCGGTATTGTTGTTCTTTCGAACAAAGAAAAACATTTATTCGTGGACAAAAATGTTTAGGAAACACATTTTATTCGTGGGAAAAAAATCTACAAATAGCCCAAAGTGAAATACGGCAACTTACATATATAGTACATGTGGAAACTCCAGGTAATGGACTCCTGGTATAATTAGCTACCAGTCCCCAGACCTGGATACCATACGCAAAAAGTGACATTACAAGTAAGTTAAAAAGAAGGTTTAAGTCTTCCAGACCATAACATAGCTCTTACACACCCTAAGTACATACATTCTACTATTTGCCTTCTTCATAAGAATCCTTAAATCCGAATTATTGGGATTATTGCTAAAATGTATTCCTAAAATGCTTATTATAGACTCTTTCATTTTCTTTTGAACTAAACTCGACCAAACTTGGCCAGCGTACTTAATTCAGATTAAACAGTACATTTTGGAAGTCTTGGTTTCCATGGAAACTAAATCACGTGACCTTGTGGCAGTTATATTGAATTTTACCTTCAAGTCGACTTAGTAGCTACTCAAACATGGAACTTTCTCATATAAATTGCGTATTCAAGTTGCAATAATAAATATCTAAATACAGCTAATTGAAAAAAAAATGAAAATGTTTTGTTAAAACAGGAGCCCATTACCAGGAGCGTCCATCTTCCCCACTGTGTCTGTACCCCAGCACAGAGGTAGATGAGGCTATTTTTAGCATTGCGTTTCGCGCGAAAAAGAACTAAGGTAGGCTATTCTTAACCAATCAGATAGCTAACGTCACTTCTCATTATTATTCATTATCATTCTTCTCACTTTCAACGCGGGAATTCGAATTGCTGGTTTTCACTCAATCCCCAGAGATTCAAATGTTGGTGCCCCAACAAAAGAAGCTAACGAGGAATCTATTGTTTAAGGGCACCAACATGGCGGCAACCTCTTTTCGCGGGAATTTCGAATCTAAAAATAGCCTCATCTACTCCTGTGCTGGGGACCCAACCCATAACAGAGGAACGCTCCTGGTAATGGGCTCCTGGTTAAAAGTATTTTTTTTTATAAAAAAAAATTTAGACTGATTTCTTTTTGTAAAATTACATGTTTTGCAAAGAGTTTTCTCTTTTTTAAAAATAGTTTGGTAAACCTTTGTATCTATCGATTTACTCAAAAAGCTGGCAAATGCTCTTAACAAACTTATTAATCATTCATGAAGGAAAAACAGGAAATTCTGATACAGATTTCGTCCTGATTTACACAAACCTTTGCTTCGATTTTCTCGACCAAAATAGGTCGTATCGCCAAAATAACTGAAAACATGACAGATAAAGACTGATTCGTGCCCGTGCTTTATGGGATTTAAAAACTCACTTCCAGCTGGAGTTTGTTAATCCCATAATTCTGTATCTATTACATCCAATATGGCCACCCAACTGTCACGTGACCTTGTTGCCATGACAACATGACTGAAATGGCATTTGATAGCATTCAAGTCATCTAATAGCATATAATAATGCTAATTAAACTCCCATGTCAATAATCGCATCGCCAACTATTCCGGTAATGAGGAGTCTGCGGTATGTCAGCGGTTTTTCCTGTGAATACACTTATTTTTCACATACCAGAGGCTTTTGACACTGTCAGTACTCATGTTAAAATCTTTCATTTGGGAAAATAGTGATTTAATTTTGGTTTTCGCGCGAAAATTTTATCCGAAGTGAAATGTTCGCAGGTTTAACTGCTGACCAAATCTACCGTTTTTTCACAGCTATCCCACAATTAACTGCGTGCTTGGATAGCTGAGTTTTCGGTGTAAAGTTTGATACCAAATATGTGAACCTTCGAGCGATTTTTCTGAGTTAAAATCACCCCGATATTCTCATCGATTGACGAACCGGAAACAACTACGACGGATGGAGCATCGTGTTGGTTTTTAGTTCGATTTGTAGCGAGTTTACGGGAGTACGGGAAAGGAAAATCTTATTGGTCTGAATGTATAATTTTGGATTACGAACGAAAACTATGTCTAGTATGTGTATCCAGTCCGGCAAATTGAGTAATCGATTTTGGTATAGAGATACTGGAACTTGTCAACTTTGGGTTTAGCGTGTTTTTGCTCGTCCAAAAGAAGGATTTAGTGGCGACTTTCTTTGTTGTAGAGCATAGTAGAAAGGAAAAGCATAACACAAGCAATAGACCAGTTCGCGGTAAATTCCGATATTTGGAAAGGGGTGCTAACATGGCGCGAAATACAGTGTTTGTATGGGAATCCGATGCCAAATAAAACGGGGGGGGGGGGGTCACGATTGTTTATGCTCCCATTTAGGGTGGGGGGTCAATTTTTTATATGCTTCTCTTTTATAGGGAGGCATAATTTTTTAATTAAGTACACTTACTATGGCTTATTTATAGGCTTATCCAAGGGGGAGGAGTCATTATTTTTTGAGACCAGAGAACTGCAGGGTCACAATTTTTTGGGCAAGCCACAATGCAGATCTATTAGCCCCCCCCCCCCCCCCCCCCCCCCTAAATAACGTCCGGTCCCTTACAATTAGTATACTAGCTTGACCCTCCTGCTCTCAAACCGGCTTCGTGTACTGATTTTAGAGAAATAATGTCTTTAATAGTTGACGCCGGATGATTTTATGTAAAATGTCGACAATTCCGTCGGGTAGTATGATGATGAGCGGCCTTCATTCACTTCATCGCCTCCTTTGTTGCAAACCCTGAGTGATCTTCGCGCGTTTTTAAAATCTTGTTTGAAGAAAGTGTACAGTATAGGGTTCAGAAAGCCAGTACTGAATTTTAAATACAGTAGGATGATGTTGGCCCAATAGGGAATCTGGGACGAACTTGGAGCTATGTCCTCTTGAAGAGTCTGAACGAAATAGTTGAACCAGCCAACGACATAAACCACAATCATCATTCCGTAGATGATGACAGCTTTCCTCTCTTTGCGGTTGTGTCTTTCTTTGCTTTTACGAGAAATGTGGCTTAGACATCCTTTGATTTTCTGCAGCTGCTTCTTAAGAGCAAAGATTATATTCACGTAAGCAAAGACCATTATTATCAAGGGCAAGAACACCAGGACGCATAGGCATATCAGGTCATAAACCACATCCATCTTGGCCTTACTTCCTTCTTCTTCGTGTGTCCAGGAAATCTGAACGAGAGATATTGTCAGAGAGAAACCCCAAACAGTAGCAAGAACGCCCAGAGCGAAGCGGGTTGTTAGTCTTGACGACGATGAAGCTGTTCTTGCAAGCACAATGATGTGATACCGTTCAATTGTTATAACAAGAAGGTGTAAGATGGTTGAGATAGCAAGAAAGCGTTGCCCAAGATCCATTGCTAGGCAGACGTCCAAACTATACTCAGGTGCCATGTTGCACGCTAGTATTAGGGGGATGACATAGAGGCCTGTTAGCATATCTGACAATGCGAGGCTACCGAGACACAAGTTTGTTATAGTTTGGAGGAAGTGTTTACGTAAGATGAGGAATATCACAAAGGCGTTAATGGCGATGACAAAGAATCCCTCGATGACGAGAAATGTCAATATTAGAACGTCTATGTGGCTAATGCTTCGACGTCCATTGCCAACCGCGTGGGTTGAATTATTGCCTGAATACATGCTATTGTTCTTACGTACTATAGTGGCCAGATTTATCTTCAGTTTCCCTTTCAGTCTAAAGGATGATCGTGCTATACCCTTCGATAGATATTCAGGATTTTCACAACGGAGTTAGGTTGTAAATAGTTCAGAGTGCATGTTCAGCAGTAGATTCTGACACGTTATGTTTACTTCAAATGATGCTTCCAACTGCCACATTCCACGAGAAGTTGTTACAAAGTTGTGCAGACCAGATGGTCGTCTTGGCTGGGATCTATGCCGTGTATTATCTTAAAGGCGGGAAGAAGTGATCTTCAGCAACTAACGCAGGTGACACGTTAGGTCTTTCCGTCTACAGCGACGAATATCGTTTACTTCAAACTGTGAACATGGAAAAGAAGGAAAGCGTCAATAGCATCTCCTAGAGTTGCATTTCAATGCTAGAATGCTTTCTCCAGGCTAACCAATCTAAACGTAGCATTCAACTCACATGGATAGCTCTCTTAGCATTCTGTGTCAATGATACGGAATACTAAGCTAACAAGAATCCTGTATCAAAATAATGATACAGAATACTAGCTACCTTATTACACTTAATTTTCGCGTCACTTTAATTTCGTGTTTTCCGCGATTTAAAAAAAATCGCGAACATTAAAGTGGCGCGAAAATTAAGTGTCGCGAAAATTAGCATGCGCGAAAATTAAGTGACCACACATATAAGCTTAAAGTGAAATATAAGCTCTTTAATGGACGTTTTCAGTTCACTGTTCGATGTCTTCGTTGTCCTCATCATCAATCTCCTCTTCTGCACCAATTTCCTTAAGTATATCACTTGTGCAGTCGTTAAACTGTCCGTTTACTGGCTCCTTGTAATTAAGTTCAACCAACGACTTTTCAACCGCTTGCATGGATGTTAACAGGCGATGACTCCATTGTATGATTGCAAGTTTAATAAAAATCACATAGAACATTTATACGTCTCTTGCCACAGGCAGCCCAAGCTCTGTATTTGCACTGTGTGACTATTATTTCACAAAATTCTCAGATAAAGAAAATAAACTTACCTTAAGAGTTTGTTGTTGTCCTGTTGTTTCTCTGGGGTCTAGAAATGGCGGTTATGGGGCATTTCTCTCACTTTCGGTTTTTCTCTTCTCTGTCTAAAAGAAAGGAAAGGCTGCACACTTAAATTCAAACCACGAGTCACTTGAGGCCGATTTTTCGCACGAAAACGCGTCCAATAGGCGTAATTTCCTCTCTCAGGTGAAACGTAGATAGTTTTTCTTACCCCAGAAGTTTTCAGACTTGAGAAATCATTATCCTAACTCTTCCAAATGAATTCATTTCTTTGAAAAAAATCCTCTTTCCGGCAGAGGGACAGTCAATAAATTGCCAGATACTTTACTCTCTCCCCACGGGGTCTAACGTGCCGCCTATTGTACTGAGTAGCCAATCGCGTGGCTACAATTTCAAACAAGTTGACAACGCTTGACGACGGCTAGTTCTCAAAGTTCACGGGCTCACAACTTATGCACATATACCTTATTTTGAAACTGGTCTACAAGCGAATCGGCTCTATGGTAAAGTGGTGTAGAGCGCGCGCTTCGAATCCAACGATTTGGAGTTTGATGAGTCCCACACTCCTTTTTCAGTTTTATTTAATCTTTTGGCCTCTATTTTAAGCTATTAGAGCCGCCTTACACACTAAAACTTTGTTTTGCATTGGCTCTCAAGCTCCAATTAACACAGTCATGGTTAGAAAGAAATTATATCATCACGAAGAATGCAACATGCTACAAGTTACTTTTCTGGTTACTTTAATGAACATGTTGATCACAAGAGCGCTAGAAGGAAGCCTGCTGTGTAGAAAAGGAAAGCTGAGATATCTCGCTGTTTCCTTTCATTGTTTGAGTTTGTAATTAAGAAAATTGATGTATCAGTTAATTTTCACGGGTTTTGATTGATTCAAATGATCGCATGTAAAGTACGTTAATCTGTAAAACTTTAGTGTTCAATACTTTCACAGGATTTTATGTAATTACGAGGGTAACGATATTCTTTCTCATCATTGCACTATAATAATATAATAATATAAATAAAAATCGAGGTCATGACGCGACCGTGTTGGAGCTTGAGAGCCAATGCAAAACAAAGTTTTAGTGTGGAAGGCGGCTCTAATAGCTTAAAATAGAGGCCAAAAGATTAAATAAAACTGAGAAAGGAGAAAAAGAAAAAAACATTATTACGGGCTGGTGTGGGAATCAAACTCCAAATCATTGGATTCGAAGCGAGCGCTCTACACCACTTTACCATAGAGCCGATTCGCTTGTACACCAGTTTCAAAATAAGGTATATATGCATAAGTAGCCGTCGTCAAGCGTTGTCAACTTGTTTGAAATTGTAGCCACGCGATTGGCTACTCAGTACAATAGGCGGCACGTTAGACCCCGTGGGGAGAGAGTAAAGTATCTGGCAATTTATTGACTGTCCCTCTGCCGGAAAGAGGAATTTTGTCAGCAGACTAGGCTACAAAGCCGAGTTTGCAACGATCATGACCGAATTGATGCAAACACGTAGTTTCTGACGAAGAATGAGAGGGCTTTTCAAAGAAATGAATTCATTTGGAAGAGTTAGGATAATTATTTCTCAAGTCTGAAAACTTCTGGGGTAAGAAAAACTATCTACCTTTCACCTGAGGGAGGAAATTACGCCTATCGGACGCGTTTTCGTGCGAAAAATCGGCCTCAAGCGGTGACTCGTGGTTTGAATTTGAGTGTGCAGCCTTTCCTTTCTTTTAGACAGAGAAGAGAGAAAAACCGAAAGTGAGAGAAATGCCCCATAACCGCCATTTCTAGACCCCAGAGAAACAACAGGACAACAACAAACTCTTAAGGTAAGTTTATTTTCTTTATCTGAGAATTTTGTGAAATAATAGTCACACAGTGCAAATACAGAGCTTGGGCTGCCTGTGCTCTTGCGGGTTCACTTTAATTTATAAGTAAAATGGCGAATGTAATGATTGGTCTATCGACGAAATCCCGAAAATTAAGTGAGTCAATTTATGAAAATTTAACAAATTCGCGAAAATTAAGTGTCGCGAAAGATGGCTATACGAAAATCGCGAAAATTTGATGTCGCGAAAATTAAGTGTAATAAGGTAGATAGCGTTAGTATGAGGGCGGTCTCACAGCCGATCACGGACCTCCCCGAGCCGTCCTGTCTTGATGCATACAGACAGTCTCTCCAATGTGGGACATGATTTTGTTCACACTGCGCATGTCCGTGAAGCAAACTATAGCGCAAATTCTTATTTTAAGCTTTTCATCAAAATTTCAGATTTTTTCCAATTTATATAGTTCATATCGTAAGTACATTACAATATTTGCTTCCGAAGTGTATCGAATATACAAAGGTTCGCCAATTCAGCCGCTCATATTTTAACTAGTATACTTACAGCTTATAATTAGTTAAGCCGAATTAAGTGAATGCTACGAACTTTCAGACTACAAAATTAATTATTAATAATTTTCAAACAGTCCCGTGACCGTACAATTCAGTTCTAACTGAACGTATTAGACATAACTAATAAACTTTATTTAAGTGTCTAAGTTATTTATCTTTGACAAGCTAATTGGGGACACTGTGCTATCTAACATAATCTTAGGGACGGACCATTTGAAAATACCCGGATTTTTTTGCTCAAAATGTTTTTAGGACTTCTATTGCTGCAATATATTTTTTTATGGCATCGGACCTTGCACGATATTTTTTTTAAGGCATTCAGTATTTTGGTTTTACATCAAGAACATTTTACACAATTTTAATGTTTCTAGATTTATGGTATTTTTCATGTACATTAATTACCTTTGTTTAGTAGAAAACATATATATCAGGCATGTTTTCACAAAAGGAGCCTTTTGTGAAAACATGCCTGATCTTGTGTGCCTTTAGCTTTAAAAGCCAGTAACTTTTTTTTCCGTTTTCTTGAAAGGGCAAATGACAGTTTAAGACTTTTCTGGCCTTTCTATCCCATATATATAATTTACTTGTGTGAGATTATCCCATAATTTCTTTATTTGAGAGCTAGAGGTTAGGTTAGAAAAACGCCATTTTCTGGTATTTCTACTCAAAATACGGCAAAATTCCATCGACTAAACTTAATCTATAGGAAAATAACGTTGTATTGCCGTGTGTTGCATCGAAATCCATTAAAAGCTCGAGAAATGGCGCCACTTTGAAATTTAAGTTACACAAGAAACTTTGAGAGATTAAGGTTAGGTTAGAAAAAACACATTTTCTGGTATAATTTCTACTCAAAGTACGGTAAAATTCCATCGACTAAACTTAATCTACAGGAAAAGAGCGTTGTATTGCCGTGTAGTGCATCGAAATCCATTAAAAGCTCGAGAAATGGCGCCACTTTGAAATTTAAGTTACACAAGTAAATTAATGTGTACCTGTTGGCTTTAAAAGCCGATAACTCACTTATCAACGTCTTCCACAAAGCAAATCGTTGCGCCATACGCCAGGCAAAGTTGGTAGTCCTCCCCACCACTCACCCCTACATAAAATACCTAGAGATCAATTAAGGGATATATAGAAATGCCAGAAAAGTCTTAAACTGTCATTTGCCCTTTCAAGAAAACGGCAAAAAAAGTTACTGGCATTTAAAGCTAAAGGCACACAAGATCAGGCATGTTTTCACAAAAGGGGGTCTTAGGTTCTGATAAGGCTCCTTTTGTGAAAACATGCCTGATATACATGTATTCTTCTTGAAATCTCTACCTCACACTCCTTCCCAGATGGATACTTGTAATTGTACTGTTAATTCGTGCATCATATTGTATTGTAGTACATCATATTGCATTGTTCCGTAGTCTCAAATAAAAAAATGAAAAAGTGCTCAACATTGGCATCAGGAGGGAGGGGGCGTCTCTAGGGAAAACCCTGGACCACTCATGTAGACAGTATGACGTCACGCAATGGCTCGGTGATTTTCAATATGGCGGCGCATAAAAACACGGCTATTTTACTCGATCGCATTTACTAAAAAACTAATTCTCACATTACTTCTCAAAATATCAGTCATATAACTCCATTTACCAGAAAAGGATATACCAAAGACGGTTTTGAGCCGGGCTTATGGAAATTTATCGCATTGTTTAATAGCTTTTTAGGTAGGTTTTTGTGAATAAGTGAACTGCCGTTTGGGAGAAATGGCAAGGACAGCAAAAATGATGAATGGAATTAAGAGCCGGAGAAATGACAATCAGGCTTCAAAATAGGAGGTTCAGTTCCTGAGGTGTTCAACTCCTTATCTGCAAAGTTGTGTTAAGATGGCTTGTGTAGAACTGCTCATCTATCCCTTCAAAGTGAAAAGTCAGTTTGTTCGAGTCTGCCGCCATGTTGTTGTTCACCAAGGATAAATGCGAAGGACAGGCCCATGTCATAATTGGCAAGTTATGTAGTCGATGACTTTTCAGAATAACATGTAATTATTCCCTTTTACTCTACGAAAACATGTATATTGTTTTACAAGCGAAAGGATCGACATTGAAGTCTGTCAAACTTGTCGAAGGAAAAGTGAAGCAAGGGAATTCAGTTGATTCAGAAATAGGGGCAATTATCAGAGCTGTTTCCCTGCTAGCAGAGGTCTCTCTCTGTCTTGGTAAATTAGAAGGCGAGAGTAATAATTAAACCACCTTCAATAAAATGACTTAGTTTAACCTATGTTGGAAGTTGCTGTTTAAAATTTCTGAGTTCGTATTTAAAGCTGGAGAGGACTGGTATGTATGTTAGTTTTATTAAAGTTAAATTAGATAATTAGTCATTTGGTGCAATGTATTAAAATTGAATTGATGCACAGGTGTATAATTTTTTTTAGGAATCAATCCCAAATGTTTCATTAATATTTTATACCCGGGGGCTCTTTACATGTAATATATGTGGCTGGGGGTGCTCGTCATTTTCGGGGTCTTGTAGCATTTTAGCTCTCTGAGTGAGTTTTATGACAAATTATCCTCCAAATTAAAATAGACACAAGTTGATTGTAAATAATTTGCTCAGTAATGCAAAGCCCTGCAGGAAACTAGGTATTTCAAGTTTTGGGTATTGCATTTTCAATAGATGAAGTATTTTTAGAGTATATATTTTCCAGCTTTATCTACAATTAGCATCCCCAAGGCGCCCATCCCCAACATTTTTAAACCAAAGTCCCCCCCTGATTTTATACTGACAATATGACAAAGCACCCAGCCTTTGACCAGTAGATCAGAAGCCAAAGTGACAAATGCAATGCATTCTGTAAGGTATGCCAGCCCTGCCAGTATCCACTCAAGAAAAGGAGCTCTTCAAACCCATACTTCAAAATATATCTTCTGAGCTGTCAATACAATGAGACAGATTGTTTTGATATTTTTGGGCTGAGGGACCTATCATATTCTTGGAATTACCATAGTTCTTGTAAGTTTAATATCCATATGAAAATCAAAAGAATAATCAACATTTTCTGATAGATACAATACTGTATAAATCCTATTTTTAACAACTTTTCTTTCTGTTGATCTTTCAAGTTCAGTGAAATGGTTAAATAAAGCTGAAAAGGATCAAGGGGCTTGATTAGTTACTCACAATGTTAGTTGAGTCATTGCAAGAGTACACATTTTCATGGTCTGGGTCTGGTTGGTTCAAAGGGTGGATATAATGCTTATATCCACCCAATAAATCCTTATCCAGTGGATATATAACTGTTATAAATACCTTTCATCTGATATATAGGGAATTTTCCAGTGGATACCATTATTCACCCTTTGAACAACTGGACCCAGGTCTGAAAAGGACCCAGGTCTCGAAATCATATTTTATGGCCTGAAATAGCCTGGTAAGGTAGGGTTTTGGACCCAGGCAGCACATCCACCCAAATGTTTGCTGTCTAGTGCCAGCAATGCAGACTACCAACAAAGTTAATAAATCATATAAATCAATCTCAAGCTTAATATATAATTATTATTATTAATTAATATTATTCAAGAGAGATTTAAAGGAATATGGAGATTGCTGGGAGCAATGATTACACCAGAGAATGAGCCAGGCTGCACCATTGTGCTATTCCTGCTTTAAAAAGACATTTGTCCCTTGAAAAAAAATAAGATAATGGTCAAATTGTCTGGCTTTGTCTGCTTCCAAAGTTAATTAAATGCCAGGTCACTTGCGAAAGGACCAAATTGTCCCTTCTGGCTCAATCTCTTTTACACTCATCAAACAGTTGATAAAAATGTGATTACGGCATTTCATCAAAGAAACTAGCCTTACATCATGCTGCCTAGCCAAATTTGCACTAAACAATTTTGGGTGAAGGGGGAGAGAGTTATATTGCCTTTTGAGTTAACCATTATTGGGTCAGTCTGAGCATCAGGATTTGTAGATATGCTTTTTTTGTTCACAGGCAGGCCCAAGCTTCTATTATGGTTCAAATCGCTAATTACTATAATTTGTATTGATTTATTGTTGTTGTTATAAACTGCAGATAACCCTGCCACTTCAAAAGATCACTCATGAAAATGTATTATTAATTAACAAAGTAGCAGGGTATTCTGCAGTTAATAATTTGTTTAAGAGAGTACCGTATCTCTTAAAGGTTCTCTTAAACTGCTTGAGGTCGTTGTGGCTAAAACAATAGGCTGATTATTGTTTTTAAGCCGAATATGTAGTTTTTTAGGCGATAAGCACTCGTACACCACAGGTAGCCCAAGCTATGTAAATGGCATTTTTTAATAGCATTCGTACGGAGTTTTTAGTTTTCCATTTTCAACATAAATCTTGGACAAAATTCGACAGAACTTACAGGGTATCTTTCTATGTTTCTTAGCTATGTCTGCACTAATTTTAAACGAATTTCAGCAACGTTTTACATCGCTGTCCTTCTCTGTGTCGTTATATTTACACGGCAAACAAACGAGCAATTACTGCAACTTCAGCACTCAAAAGGATAGATGAGCAGAACCAAACATACACAAGCCGTATACTTAAGTTGCTCAAAAAGATCAAGACAGTGTGAATAAAACCTCCTAGTTTGGGTTAACAATTCACCCGTTATCTCGAGAAATCTGAAAATTTGTAAACTAAGTTCTGCTCTTTTCGAACCAAAATGTCCTCCCCGGAAAACAACAAGAGCTCAATTAACTTCTTGTTAGAGCGGTTTAAACTTTTTTGATGATTGATTAATCGATTAAATGTGTAACATAAAGACATAAACCATCAACACTTACATGAAATTGTTGGACAAAGCAACGTTAAACCTCAACTTTTGACCTCTTTTTGTCCCTAACTAAATAGCGTTCGCGCCGAACTGAACAATGATACGGGAAGCATTCACTCCGTTGCTATGTGACGTCATACTGTCTACATGACTCTCCCGGAATGCTGATTGGCCAAGCAATTGAGACGCCCCCTCCCTCCTGATTGGCATATATAACTAATCTCTTGTACACGAATGCATTATCTGTCCTATGGGAATGTGCCTTTGATTATGAGCTTAGATAATATACCGTCCTGCGTATGGAAGAAAAATGCAGAATGTCTTTAAATATTGCGAGGGCCAAAGGCCCGAGCCAAAACTTTTGAGATTTTACTGCTCTCTAAAACACTGGTTTCCTGTGTTCTGGAGACTAAACATTGGCTGAACCTGTTTCAGCTAATGAACAAAGTTTCACCCTTGCTCGATTTTTTTTTTCTGGGTGATTTTGGCTCGTTCGCTCTTTTTTCTGTGCAAATTCAGCCTGCTCGATTTTTTTTTGGGGGGGGGGGGGATTTGCGGTAATGTTAATTTACTAACCCGGCCAATTAGCTAAAAATATCAAAGTGAGTAAAAAGATTAAAAATATATATGAATAAAATAGAATCTATATACTTAATTATGAATGCAGACGAAAAATTTATATATTGTGTAACATAAATAGGTATTCCTAAAATAGTCCCGGTATGATTCATGCTCTGCAAAGGTCACAGACATTAATAGAATTCACATTTATGTATACTTGCATTTGGGAAGCTAAAGGATAGAGATATGTGACTACTTGACAGACAGACAGACACATTTTATTGGTGTTCGACATGGGTCCAATAAATTGACATGAGGGTAAAGAACGGTTCAAAAGGTGTAGAAACTGAATAAATTACCAAATAGGTTGAAATTCTTTTGGATAGGCACAAAGTTCATCATCGACTAGAGAATGTTTTTTTAAGGGACGGACCATTAGAAAAGTTATGGGGGGGGGGGATTCTTAAGCTGCATGCATTCTTTTTACTCCAGTTTGCTGTGCAGCAATTTTTTTTCGGCTACGATCTCATGCACGTTTTTTTTATATATTTTTTTATGTACTAATCTATTCAAAATTAGCTACCTTTGCCTATCAAAATCATTGCGTACAAAAGCCTACATATCGATAACCGGTGACTCACTTCCATTATCGGCTCAGTCATTTCACTCAAAAATACATGGATTTGGGAGCTATTTTGCCTTATAAAACAAATAAAATGATATATGACTTCCACTTACCTTCAAATCAAAGTTAAGTAACATCTAATCTGCAACTGATAATCGTTTGGAGTGATTATATTAAGATTTCGACCGTACAAATTTGAATTTGCTTTCGCGAGTAAAGTGATTTTTTACAAGGCGTTACTGGTTTAGGAACTACCTGGGTTTAGCTTGAATACTTACTGCTGAATTCAGATAGAAGAATAAATTAGCAGTATTCTGGTGTATAGAACATTGAGGTTTCTCAAGGTTAGAGTGGTACATATCACTGTTAAAGTTCCATTTCGTCATGATTTCAGTAGGAGAGAATTTGGAGCGTTCAAACGAAAGCAGAGAATTCTGCTTCGTATAGTTCCGGTATCAACAGGTAAGCCACATTATAAACTTGTAATGCTACTGAAGTTGTTATCTCTCTCAAATAAAATCGCATTTACTTCAAAGCGATGACCAATAGCAAATGTCCTCTTCTGTGTGCAATGATTTTGATATGACTTAATAATTCTTGTCCTAAGTAAACTTTAAGAGGCATGCTCCTGTGAAAAAAAAATTTGGATTAGGGTATCAGGGCTAGCGTGCCCATATTAAAAGTTATACTTTAATATTGATACCTATAAATGTGTACAGCTGCATCACCTTGCATGGCAAATGATTGTTTATGATTCAAGCTCATAGCGAGACCAGTGAAAATCCCATTCAAACAAATCTTTTTGAGAGACGAAAAATTATGTAAATTTCTCCTGCTTTTAATAGTGGATAAATCAAAGGATACATATGTGTACCTCTCACAAAATAGTTGCTGCAACAAAAACAGTGTGATAGAAGGAAACCATTTGCAGTTGATGGCATCCCTGTACATTTGTGCAGTCCCTGGCCTCTGCCTTGCCTCTCCCCCTTCATGTAGGATTTTTTTTTCTGTGTTGCTGGTTGTGCATGAATATATTTTTATAATTATCCCTCGTATGGATTTTTTTTTTTGGGGGGGGGGGGAATTCCCCCCCCCCCCATAACTTTTCTAATGGTCCGTCCCTAATAAGCAAGAGGCTACGTGCAGTCTGTAATCGGACGATGTCGAAGTTTCACAGACATGTTGAAATAGCCATTCTCACGGTTTTCTGGAAAGATCACATTATTCAGTACCGTTTTCGTTGAAAGTTTCAAGTCTCGTTTAGGGATGGACCATTAGAAATCCTGGGAGTGGGGGTGGTGGGGGGGGGGGGGGGGGTGGGGAGGAGGGTGGTGGTTAGTGCAAAAACAAATTTCGTGCAAGGCTAAATGTCCCCAAAAAATATTCCTGCAAGCACTAAGGCACAAAAAAAAATTATTGCAAAGGAACATAACTGATGCGTTGTTCAATTTTTGTTTTGAAAAAATACTAGCAATTCAGTTTTACCAAATATAGTTCTAAAGATTACCCACACAGTCTGTGTAACTAATTTTCAGGTATTTCCAGATGAAAACAACCTCCCCAACCTTCATAAAAATAGTTTAGTCACTGTTATCATGGAAATATCAACTGGTGTTAATTACTGAAGGCTCAAATTATTCTCTGATGCCATTAGTTTTTGCAACCGCGTTTAACGTCAGGTTTCATTGAGTAAACTTCAACTGATGTGCACATTCTCAAAGATTACTGAGTCTGTGCCAGTAATTTCGAACACATGGAAATATTTTCATGTATAATCTTGTGCAAAACATCATGGACAATGAAATATTGGGGTATGCATTTTTTATTTGCCTGAATAGAACCAAACAATGAAAGACCGGGACTATATGAATTCTAAGGCGATCAAATTAAATTCCTCACATCACTGGGCTCGTTACAAAAAACTGTGGCTCAAAGTAAATAAACAAATCAAGGAATGTAAAGCATCTGATTAGACAAAACAAAGGAAATTCAGGTGCTCTATGGAAAACTATAAATGAATGATTGACTTGCAGTAATACATTTGTAAGATCTAATGATGGCTCCCAGCCGACCTTTATCCAATCTGATGGAAAACAATTAACAGAGCCAACGTCGATCGCTTGTGCTTATTAACAACCACTTCACATCGATCGGACCTTTGTTAGCAGCAAAGTTTCAATCTCAAACCCTGACCCTGTTTGACCCAAAATCCGAGCTCCAAAACCCTGATTGCCCCCTTTTTCGGGGAAAAAAACCCTGATTGCCCCTTCTTTAAATAAAAACAAATAGGCCCTGTGAAATAAATTGTTCACCTGAAATGGAATTAAACTCAAATCCTGACCCTGATCTGCCCAAATTAGATCAAAATCCTGACCCTACCTGCCCAAACTGAGCTCAAAACCCTGACCCACCCCCGCGGCACATACATAATACGTCACAAACAGGAGTACCCCCTGGGTATTCTACCTGCTGTAAGTAAGATTCTTGAAAGGGCTGTACATCATCTCTCGAAAGAGAAAATCCTCACACCTAATCAGTTTGGTTTCCACCCGAGGTTATCTACTGAAATTGGTTTAGCACACTTCACTGACAACATTCTACACTGAACACATGGACAATGGCAAGGTGACTGGTGTAGTATTCTTAGACCTGTCCAAGGCTTTTGCGACTGTGGACCACAACCTTTTGCTGACAGCTCAAGGCCATTGGTGCTTGCAGTGAAGTTGTAATTTGGTTTACCTCCTACCTTGATAACCAACACCAGATAACTGCAATAGGCGACTGTTAGTCCTTTTCGTACTCAGTGTGAGTTAACGTTGGCGTGCCACAGAAGTATTCTCGGTCCTCGCTTGTTCTTGGTTTACGTCAATGACCTTCCTATTACTGTAGATAATTGCCAAGTGACCATGTACGCTGATGACACCGTGATATACTGTAGCCGTCCTTCTATATCAATGACATCAAACATTGCTTAAATCATGACTTGGCAAAATTGGCCTCTTGGTTTCGTATAAATCGCCTGACTTTGAATACTTCTAAATCTAAGTTTATCTTAATAGGTAGTCCAGCATCGATGTCATTATAGACAACGTCGGTTCCCCTCGAACGCTCTGACAATATATATCAAGTACCTCGGTATTATAATTAATAAGCATATGACTTGGCATGACCAGGTAGAGGCCTTCTACCTATTAAAGTAAACCAAAGGCTTGGTCTGGTCAAGAGTATCAGGCCGACTTATTGCCCCTCGAGACACGCCTGAACTTTGTATAATAGTTTAGTACACGGTGGGCATAAATGACCCTGAAATCGCTCACATTGAGCGTGCCAAAAATGTATATACTAGAACAACAAATTTAATTCGACCTCAAATTTAACGAAATTTTGGTGGGTTAATATTAATATGAAATTACGTCTTCAAATTCAATCGGATTTGTATATTGACGTTGTGTGACGTCATGATGAACGACTCCTTTTAAGGTCAAATTCTTCGTTATGTATACGTTTGCAACAAAGCATGTTATCACAACATAAATATTTATTTTTGAATGCCGCAATTTTGAAGTCTCCACGATAAATATTTGCAGAGTTATTAAGAACTTAAGTCCTTATGTCCATGGGTATGACTTAAATTATACTTTCTACATTGAAGAAATATAAAAATGACCATAATTGAGCTTATTCAGTGTACAATAAGTACATTTATTCGTTAAAATCCGAAAAATACTCATATTTATTTTCTAAGAGACGTTTTCAAAAATATATGACGTCATAATGACGTATACTCTTGTTCACGGTGAATGTTAAAGCAATTCCTCTCAAAAATTGGAAATTCTATAATCATAAGATTGTGGGTACAGATGTATTCTTTAAATTGCTAGATTTTCATGAACAACTATTCTAAACTCTAAAAGATGAATTAAGAAGTTATTTTGTAAGTGGTTTGACGTTGAACATTTCCCGACAAATTTTGGCGGGAAAATTAAAAAAAAATAACATTTAATAACTTGTCTCCCTCTTAACTAATCGAACTCGGGTTTTCGATTTCTTTGTTATCAAGATGATGGGAATTCAGAAATATGTAATTTAATGATTTTGAAAATATAGCAACGTGAGCGATTTGAGGGTCATTTGTGCCCACTGTGGTATGTCCTCGTTTCGACTACGCTGATGCAATATGGGGGTGACAAATACAACTCAACCCTCATGGACGATCTGCAGATTTTGCAAAATAAGGCGGCCAAGATCATTCTTGAATTTACCTGGTTATAGTTCTTCGGCGGCACAAGCCTTGTGAAATCTCAATTGGCCTACTCTTTCCTAACGTCGTATTGTACATCGTCATATTTTAATATATAAGTATGTCAATGGACTCATTGATTATGATTTTAATATCTTAAAGAACAGTGACATTCACATGTATAATATAAGGAGAACGAACGATTTTAGACTTCCAAGAATCAAGCTTAATAGACCAGTTCGCGGTAAATTCCGACATTTTGAAAGGGGTGCATGGGAATCGATGGGAATCCGATGCCACATAAAATCCGTAAAATCGAATTTCTGAAATATTCTTCAGATACAAACTTAAGATACCAGGTAAAAGATTAACATATCGAAATTTGAGGGATGTAGCTGTGCTGTGAATCGTACAATCGTGTTTACAGTTTTCCATACTTTGTCTGTAAATTTTCACGCGGAATTTGACTCATTTTTTATAACATTATTATTATTATATGATATTATGGTTGTATTCACAGGCTGTAAATATGTACTAAATAATTCGACAATTTCATCCTCCAACCCTATTGGCCTATTGAAGTCAAAGGCATACAAAGGTTATTCCAAAATGCCAAATTTGCAAGAATATGCTAGGGAACAGTCTAATGATATGGTTTAAGTTGCATATATTACAGTATGGCTTAAATTTATTATCACTAAGTCTATTATATACATTTACACATTCATTTAATTTAAACTCAAGGTTAAACTGGTATTTTCTTTGTTATGTGAATTATATTAGAATGGGTTCTATACATACTTCAGCGGTTTACGATAATCATATCTTAGACCTATTATGAACATTTAAGCTATCGCCTTTAAAAAAACATTCTTGCAGAACTCACACTGCTACAAAAAATATCGTGCACAAAAAGTTTTCCACCCCCCTCCCAGGATTTCTAATGGTCCACCCCTTAGAATATTGTATTTAGTTGACCGTCAATCAAAATTTAACTAAGTCTAAGTGGAAGCTCACTTGATTCAGCCGACTGGCCATCTTCACCGGTAAGTGTTCTTTTTTTAAAGTCAGTACCATGTCTATCAACCGACGTTTCTGCTAAGCATTCTTAATCTCTTGATGCCAGTAATCAGGGTCAAGGGTGTGGTCCTGTTCCAAGGTACATAGCTACCTTCCTCGACTAAAAACTGTTTTTTTATGGTTCCAAAAATATCTCTGGTCAAATTTCTAAATACATCCGGGACACGTGCTCTTTTTAAGCTGTGAAAAAGACCCAGACATGGAAGTCTGGTGTTTGCGCAGCTTGATTTCCCTTCAGTTCACATTGCGGGAATACCTGGAGGTAAGGAATTGGAAACCCAAGTAATAACTACAGGTACTTTAATTTTGTTGCACATGTTGCTGTTTTCATGTCGCACGCACTGAATTATTTTTCTAGAGGAAAAAATCATAAAATAAAATTCACAATTAGGAACTGATCAAAGCAGGAGGCCATTACCAAATCAAAGCAATGTTTTTAACTTGAGAGTTCTCAAGGGTCTATCAATTACTTTATATACGTCTCTGTTGCTTGGCCTTTTCATTGACTATTTATTCAAATTGTTGCAGCCAGTCAGTCTGTAAAAACTACCGGTAGCAGGCTTCGGCGGGGACTCAAGGACAGGTAATACTACTTCTAGTGCAAGGCGTCCATTTCACACAAGAGATGCAAATACGCGCCCTACTAACGACAATCTGCTCTCCTAAGAGAGCTTATTGAGAACCAAAGGCGTATCATGGAGCAGAATAAACAACTTCTGGCGGCACCTGAATAGCAGGCCGAGAGCGCCATATCGAAAAAGTTCCTTCTGACGTTAGGGATTTCATCTGCTTCTCTTGTTAAAACTTTTATGATCCCCCTATGAATGAATTAAAACTTAGATGACCCCCCCTATAAAATTGCTCAAAACTTTATTGCCCCCCCTCCCCCCAAACATAAAAGATGGTATTTTCCATGATACATTACCTTTGTTTAGTAGAAAACACATATATACATGTATTCTTCTGAAAATCTCTACCTCACCGTCCTTCCCGGATGGGTACTTGAAATTGTACCATTAATTTGTGCATTATATTGCATTCTAGTGCATCATATTGCATTGTTCCGTAGTCACAAATAAATAAATGAAAAAGAGCTCAGCATTGGCATTAAACTAATCTCCTGAACACCAATGCATTATCTCTCCTATGGGGATGTGCCTTTGATCATGAGCTTAGAGAATACCCTCCTGCATATAAAGTAAACAAAGCAGAATATGTTTTTGAAATGTTGCGAGGGCCTAAATATTTGAGATTTTACTGCTCTCTAAAACACTGGTTTCCTGTGTTCTGGAGACTAAACATTGGCTTAGCATTACAATAGCAATTTTATTTTACATGACCCCCCAAGGAGTAGGTAAAATCTTTGATGATCCCCCTAAAAAAGCACTTAAAACTTTTGTTGCCCCCCCCCCCCCCCCAAATGATTTAACCGACACCCCCCAAGCCATAAATAATGAACACTTCCTTAAGGTAAATACAAGTAAGAGAAATGCACTTGTAAAAACATCAGTAATGTATCAAACTTTGATGTTTAACTTGTATTTCGACCAAAGGTTTAATATAAATTCCTGCCTAAATCAGTTTACAGCATTCCTCGCGCCAAAACGTTTACCAAAGGGGACGGCAACAAGGAGGACCGCTTAGAATTTACGTTGACGAGCATTTTCGTCGGTGCTAGGAGTGCTAACAGTATATGCTCATTTGCATGGGGTTTATATGCATGCTTGCGTGATAAAAAGGAAATACGCATCTCACAACTGAACGGGTTCCTAAGCGGGGAATCTGAGCCGCCGAGGAAGATCCATAGCGTGACTCAATACTACACGGTACAAAAAGTATAACGTGACAAAAACACAATAACTTTCTATCGATCTTATCTCTGATATCTGAAAAGAAATTCAAAGGTAGCACGTAAGTCGACATTTATACATCCATTTCACAGGTGATTCAAGGAAAATCCTCTTTTAATCAAATTGTTAAACAGTTTGCATTATTTTTCAAATAAATTCTAGATTTATTGAGCTATATTATTCTATGTATTATCCATCTTTTGTTACCCTGCGAGCAGAGGTTTCTCATCTCTCTGCCTTTCCTGTCGCCGAGAGAAACCTCTGCCACGAAACGATTGCTTTTCCCGTTGAACATGCGCACTTGCAACCTCCAAAATCTTGGAGGTAAACCACGTGATAAACCAGTTACCAAACCGGTTTTACCTGTTTGATATCACTCGGGCATGACTTCTTGGTGATCTTCGCTGGTTTTGCAAGAGCCCACAGTATCCTTCGTAGCCGTTTATGTCATCACGCGTTTGTTGTTTGCCGACGATTGATACGAACGGGCTTCAAACTCCGGCTTTGTCATCTTCTTACTTTACTGAACTGCACAGAAGACCTTGAAATTACCGTTCAATAAATCTACCTTAATTTATCCTAAAGAAAGCTTTGATTTATACCTTCGAAGAAGGACATAAAATTTATTTTCTCCACTGCCGTTTATAACAATAGGAAATGGACAATTTGAAATCTACATCTACGTCTACGTTTACAGTCTCGCTTTTTTTTCGGCCAATGGCAATCCAGATACTGTGGCGCATGCTCAACGGGAAAAGCAATCGTTTCGTGGCAGAGGTTTCTCTCGGCGACAGGAAAGGCAGAGAGATGAGAAACCTCTGCTCGCAGGGTATCTTTTGTGGGCTGGTAATAGCAAGCATATTACTATTTTTCAGGTTGCATTCAGAAGTGCTTACAAAAAGCTAGATGAGGAAGGGACTGACAATTTTAAAGGGTGGAATACCAAAAACGGCGAATTCATTACCTATAAAATAATTAACTACTGCAGTAAAAGGTAAAAGACTTTGGTCCGAGAGAAATCGTGACTTGCAAATTCATATATCTCTTTTATGATCTCGTGGTTTGTGATGTATCAACTACATGTAAGTTATTAGAAATCCTCTGCTTTGTAAAGTGGCGCGTTTTTGCAGCTTTGGAAAGCAAGAAATAAAGTAACAACTCAAAAAACACGAACAATCGATGTAACACCTATGGTATCAAATGAGAAAATAACAGTATTTGCGTTGTGTAAATTGTTAATGATCTATATACTTCATCAAAACGTTTTAACTTTTAAACTTGTTCTTTTTAGATACACAATCAGGCAAAATCAGGAATGTGTAAAACAACTGATAGAAGCAGTACAGGACTACGCAGATATTGAATCAAATTAATAGAGTTGTTAGAGGCAAGTATCCACTTTTTACGGGTCACTGAAAGGAACCGATACGAAACTGTAACCATTACGTTAACAAATATATCTGATTTTTTTCATTTCATCTCGATTTCAGCTGTTACAAGGATCAATTTCTGAACGAGGGTTACTGAATTCAAGCGTGGAAAAAAGCATAGGCGGAATGAACAAAAGCTATATCAAAGAAAGAAGAGAGTAAGTTTATATACGATTCTATTTAAATACTACTCAACTTCTTTGTCTTGCTGGAAATACTCTTGTTCGGAGGGACTGAAAACCACCATTTCGTATTAATAAACAAACTATTTCACATCATGAATCTTTAACAGTCTGGCAATATTGGCCTCACCTTGGAGTCAGTTTTCTGCCCGTCGTTCACTAACTGCCTCTGGGTCTCCGAGGATGTATTGGCCTGGCATCCCAAAGTTTCTCTTATCAATCAAAATTCTGGAAGCCCCCGCTAGGCCCTGATCTGGTTTACTGCATGTCAGCACTTGTAGGCTGACCAATAAGGAAACGTAAACGTCGCTTTAATGAAAAGATATAAAATGTATTGAAATATATATTCAGCGTGCATACCCTCTGCCATCCATCTGCTAGGTTATCGCAAGAAAAGCAATTAGTTGTCAATCAAGTACCATGTGTGCAAAAAAACATATCCTGCTCATGGTGAATATTTCAGTGCTAGAAGCTGAATGTTTTGAAACCATAAAACTGGTGCCACAATCTACTGAATTTCAGTTTTCAACTTTTTGGGTAGATAACGATGTTAGTCTTTTCTCACGAGATTAAGTATAATAAACATGATCATAAAAAAACATAAAAACGCATTGTGCAATATTTTTTTTATTTGTTGAGATATAAATACACATCGCGGCAGTACATTTATATGACACGATCCGCGCCTCAAACGTTTAACTTTTATGCGGTAACATCCTACAGTTAACAGGCAACGACGCAACACCGGAATCCCGCTTCCCATTTCGTTCTGTTATCTTTATCACGCAGTTTCCTGCGTTATGAAGTTACGAAGCTGAACTATGATTTGGAGATAGTGGTCAATGATAAGGCAGTGCAGTTTGGCCCATGCTCCTAATAGCCACCGCTGAATTAAGCATACACTTCTGTTCTGGACCTAATTATAAGGGTGTAATTTACATGCAAGGCGAACATTTCCCGACTTCCTTGAGCTTTTGACTTGGAATAGTGACAAACGACATTGTGACATTTGAGAATCATGACTTTCCCTGACCAGATAAATTAGAAAATTCAACTAGAAAAGTCCAGTTTTCAAGTTTTCTTTGAAATTTATACTTAAGTAAATACTTAGTATTAGTAAACAAGTTTATACGCATTTTACGCATTGTTGAATGAAAGAAAAGCCGTGTAAAGCTAGAATTTCCTTTAAACATAAATAGCAGTAAATTCTGGGTTTGCAAAAGTTTCCCACCTTGAATAAAGGAAAACGCGTATAAAAATGCACTTTACGACATTTCCCAGATAGGAAAACGTATTCAAAATTCCGACTTTACGTTTAAATGCTATGTTTTCTTTGGATTTCATTGGATACTGCATTTGATTGACTGTCGGCTAAACGCAATTTTCCAAACGAGACTTAAAACTTTCAGGGTTGCACTTCAACGAAAACAGTAATAAAATGCCAATTTGGGGGGTTATAACTTGTATAGGAAAGAAGATACCGCTATGCAAAATTCGTACATTTACTGAATTAACAGACTTGTGTCTACGCGACAGGAAACCTGAGCCTAACGCCGCGTTAGCGTGTAAAACCAGCCGATCGCGTTACTACCCTTCAGAGAGAGAATCAAAACGAGAGCCTAATGTCTTTTCCACATGAGCTCTTAAAAAATATATTTTAATTATCGGTTTTCACCCACGTGACTCGGTGCATGACAACGGTTGCTAACCGCCATGTTGGTGCACAATAACATGTAAACACTCGTACGAGCAACTTCAAATAAGTATTTCAGCAATTTTTTAATAATGGTTCTTTGTTTAATGGTCAATTGCCACACTAGAAGTGTTCGTGATAAAGGTATTTCTCTCTTTCGCGTTCCATCTGTCGTTAAAAATCAAGGAGAAGCAGTAGAAGATCTATCGATTGAACGCCGAAGAAAGTCAGGGTGGCTGGCCGCCAACTGTAGGGATGACATTAGAGACAGACTTCACTGTTTTCCCTGTTGAATTGGTACTTGATTCCACACCATCAATTTTATCGTCCAATTCAGCTTTCAATTTCCTGGCTGATTTGAAATTGATGTCTTGAACTTGAGCGTACGGTACTTCGTTAACGTAGGTCGGAAGCAGCCACGTACATTTGACTTGAGTGCAGGCCAACTTTCCGTTTATACGATTCCATGCCTCAATATAAAATAACACGCTTCCTACATGAGAGCAGCATTCTGCTAGCCCTGCTTTGCAGCCCAGGCAATGGGCAGATATTATCGTTCCTTCTCCACTTGCGATAATCCATATAGGAATTGGCGGTTCATTTATTCGCTGCGAATGACGAACCTTTCCTAACACCACGAACTTATTTCCGATGATTTCCCCCTGAACGCTCGTTATGAACCCTGATACCATCTGGTTGTAACTCTCCAAACTCTTGAAGGCCTTGAACTGTTTCAAAGTGTAGTAACTGGTTTCCAGTACAAGATAAGAGAGAAGATCTGTGGCTTCGACTGGTGGGAGACATTCTGCATCTAACTCCAATAACTGCGATTTTTTGTAAATATCTCGTATGAACGTGACTTTCAAGATTCTTTGCGTAATCAGATAACACAATTAAAGATGTATCTTCGACATTTTTCTTTTCTTGGGCTTCTTTTTTTAAAATTATCGCTGGGGAGAACTTTAGACATCGCATAATTCGAGTCAAAACACAAGTACATGTGTGTAATGACATATGCTAATGAGCTTCCTGTGCACCAACATGGCGGACAGTAAATTTCAATCAGCTTGTGACGTCACAATCTGCCTGCATAAATCTGACCCGATATCGTGATTCGAGACATTATTTTGACTATTACATTAGACCTGCTGTCTGTTAGAATGTGCTCTGTTTTGCTCTCGTTTGGCTCTGCTTTACCATTTACAAAGCAATAATTGCAGCAAATTACCAAACGATTCATATATATTTTGGGTCACTCAAGGTTCCTTTACAAGAATAATAAGGTTGGGAAGAAGTTAAAAGGTAAATAGTCTATCGAATTCTGACGCGTTGGCGCGGTAGCCGTGTTAAATTTGAGAAACTGATTCATCCCACATCGATAACACGGTAATGGACGTATTATGCAATGTCCCACTTGTTTATGACACCGAAAACAACACAGAACGCATTTGAAGACTCGGACCCGCTTATGCGGGCGGTCCGAGTAATTACCAATTTAGTTGAAAATGTTTCAGGTAGGAGCTATGTCATGGTAGTGAGTTTGACTAATGGTCGCGGGTCGCGTGTCGCGGGTAAAAAGGTGCGGGTGCGGGTAAAAAGGTGCGGGGGCGGGTAAAAAGGTGCGGGTTCGAGTAAAAAGGTGCGGGTAAAGATATGAAATGTATTCGAGAGAAAAAAGAAAAAAAATTGCGAATTTGAATTTTTTTATGTACAATGTAGTCGTTCAAATTAAATCTGGTTCATGTTCACACCCTGTCAGTTTGCCATATCGACATCAAACTGTGGGTAAACAGATACAAGGTAGTCGATTATCAAAAAGCAAAATTAGCGAATTTGCCGGTGCGGGTGAAAAGATGGAAGGTATTCGATTATCAGGGGGAAAGGGAAAGGTGGCTGTCTTTACCTAGCATGGCAGCCCTAAGGCTAAGGCGAATTTGAAATTTATTATGTAGTCGTTCTATTTTTGGCAATTAAATCTGGTTCATGTTCACACCTTGTCAGTTTGCCATGCCGACATCAAGGCACCGAAGCCAAAAGAATCAATGGTTACTGTTCGACTGTATGAAGTGATTCGCGAGGGACATCGAAAAGTTTTCGACTTGTGACATTAAGTCTATATAATGATATTTTCTAGTTCTTCTATGAATTGATACTAAAACCCGTTGGACGACTGGTGTTTTTTTTAACGGGATAGCCGGTGTGTAGCTTCTTCAAAATGTCTTTTGTTCTAAATATGTGTTAACTGATATACCTAAATAATCCGCTAGTGATAGGTTGCAATAACTCGATCGTTCCTGTGCATACGCGCATCCACGAAGGGGGAGAGGAGACTCATGCGAGGAGAGGATGAGACGAGGAAGGGGGAAGGAAGGGAAAATGAAGAATATTTTTATTTTATTTTTCCGGTTTCTGGGATACTGGAGTTGCATGCGGAGGAGACTATGTTATTACCTATTAAAAAAACCAACAAGAAAATGTAGAAATTAATACAACTGTCTCTAATTTGGATAAGCTGTAAAACGATCTGTTTACAGTTTACCACGGCTATCAATTCGTTTTGCCAAGAGTCGATCCTAGAGGACTATCAAGCAAACAAAAAGAAAAATAATATAAGGGATCCTAACTGACAATCCTCTTAGGGACGGACCATTTGAAAATTGAATAATGTTTTTCTTCTGGCATCGGACCTTGCTCGATATTTTTTAGGGCACAATTTTAATGTTTGTAGATTTGTGGTATTTTCTATGATACATTACATTTCTTTAGTAGAAAACATATATATACAGGTATTATTCTGGAAATCTCTACCTCACCCTCCATCCCGGACGTATACTTGAAATTGTACTGTTAATTCGTCTGTAAATGTTGCGAGGGCCAAAGCCGAAATTTTTGAGATTTTACTGCTCTCTAAAACACTGGTTTCCTGTGTTCTGGAGACTAAACATTGGCTTGGTATTACAACAACAATTTCATTACATTTTACATGACAAGTACGTTTCAGCTAATGAACAAAGTTTCACACCTTGGCCTGCTCGATTTTATTTTTTTGGGGGGAGGGGGATTTGCGTTTGCGGTACCCCCCCCCCCCCCCTCCCAAATCAATTTTCAAATGGTCCGTCTCTTCAGTTTAGATGAGTTCAAATTGTGAATGACAGCAATGCACGGGCAAAGGGTGAACATCCTAAAATAAATATCCAGCATAGCCTCCTCCGCAGGCAACTCCTAATTAAAATCGAAAAGAATCGAGAAAAAGATGTGAAACCGGGCTTCCTGTGGTATAAGAGTCGAGCAAGGGTCTATCCAGCAAGCTACCCGTCTTAATAAAGGAAACAATAAGCGGAAACCCCCACTAATCTTGCTCCATCTGATGCCATCACGATAACAAACGGGTAACGGAATCTACGAGTGAAACACACGTACGCTGTCTTGAAAATGCAAGTAATGAAATGTGAGCTCAGTTAACACGTATTTAGAACAAGACATGTTGAAGAAGCTACACACCGGCTATCCCGTTAAAAAAAACACCAGTCGTCCAACGGGTTTTAGTATCAATTCATAGAAGAACTAGAAAATATCATTATATAGACTTAATGTCACAAGTCGAAAACTTTTCGATGTCCCTCGCGAATCACTTCATACAGTCGAACAGTAACCATTGATTCTTTTGGCTTCGGTGCCTTGATGTCGGCATGGCAAACTGACAAGGTGTGAACATGAACCAGATTTAATTGCCAAAAATAGAACGACTACATAATAAATTTCAAATTCGCCTTAGCCTTAGGGCTGCCATGCTAGGTAAAGACAGCCACCTTTCCCTTTCCCCCTGATAATCGAATACCTTCCATCTTTTCACCCGCACCGGCAAATTCGCTAATTTTGCTTTTTGATAATCGATTACCTTGTATCTGTTTACCCACAGTTTGATGTCGGTATGGCAAACTGACAGGGTTGTGAACATGAACCAGATTTAATTTGAACGACTACATAAAAAAATTCAAATTCGCAATATTTTTCTTTTTTCTCTCGAATACATTTCATATCTTTACCCGCACCCTTTTACCCGCACCCGCACCATTTTACCCGCACCTTTTTACCCGCACCTTTTTACCCGCACCTTTTTACCCGCACCCGCGCCTTTTTACGTGCACCCGCACATTTTTACCCGCACCCGCACCTTTTTACCCGCACCCGCATCTTTTTACCCGCACCCGAACCTTTTTACCCGCGACACGCGACCCGCGACCATTAGTCAAACTCCATGGTAGTACGCATGTATGGAGTTAGTGTTCGATTGGTGGGTTAAAATAGTATTTTCAATATTTTACTTTAATACTGTATATTTACACAGTTTATGAGTCATTTTTAAAATATTTGCTTTGATTTTTACCATCCCACATGTGCGTGAGGTTCGTCAGTTCATATGAGAATCGCTGATAATGACCGTGTCCGGCCCGGACATCTAATGTAATGGTCTCGTACTATGACACAGTCCCTTTAATAGATGACGATATTCACTAAGTCACTAAATTGTGGAATATAAAGCTACCCGCTTCACTCAGAAAATGTGCCAATCTAACAGAATTTAAAACTAAACTGAAGACTTATTTGTTCCATGTTGCGTATTGCAATTCAGTAGGTTAGTAATGATTTGTTGATGATTTTCTTGTGGCACATTGGTTAGCTACGATTTCTTTTATTTCTGCAAACATGTACAGTCTTATATTTGTTAATTTAGATAATTTATTCGAATAGTCATACACATTCATGTAAAGCGCTTAGATCTAATTGTATAAGCGCTATATAAGCTTATTAATGTTATTATTATTACTATCTACATTACCTATGATCCAACTAGTTAATGATGTAACTTAGTGTCACCTCCCAGTATGGCTCACACGCCTTTATGAACGGAAACCTACTCATCCTACCACTCATTTCGCCATCAGATACGACTTCAAACACGTTGAGAATAATGCCTTTCTAGGAGATCTGAACACTGTTCCTTGGTACAACACGTGGACTACCCATGCCCCCCCCCCCTCCCCGGGGACCCATGCAACCCCCCTTGGTTTGCTCAAGATATGATATGATGTCATGAAACACAGAGATCAATTTCACCAACTGGCACAGTGTAGTCTCAAGATCAAGAAAATTGGTTCAGGTACAGAGCTCAACGGATAATAATAATATTAATATAAGCTTCTATAGCGCATATACAATACCGTTCTATACGCTTTACAATATTATAAATAAGTATAATAATTTGCAGTAATAATTAATAATTTGTGACTAAACTAAGTAAAAATATAATAATAAAAAAGATAATGGGCAATATGTACATATAATAGTATGTTGTAACTAATTTATAAATAAATGGCACTTTGGTTTCGACTAGTACTTGATCTGATGTTGAAAGGAAGATTGTTCCATAGTTCCGGTGCAGCAACTGAAAAGGCTCGTTGTCCATAAGTTTTAAGTTTCGGAGTTGGACGAACAAGGAGAAATGGATCGGTGATGACCGTAGTGTTCGTTTAGGTGTATATATCTTAACTAAGTTTTGTAGGAAAGACGGAGCAAAATTTTTTAAAGATTTATATATCAGTAAGAGAAGTTTAAATGTAATACGTTTTTCTACAGGAAGGCAATGGAGGTCTTTAAGGACAGGGGAAATGTGATCGTATTTTTTCTAACAGGTTAAGACTTTTGCTGCTGAATTCTGTACATATTATAACTTTTTAGTTAATTGTTTAGAGGCACCATATGATAGAGAGTTGCAGGTGTCTAATTTAGACGTGACAAAGGTGTGGAACAAGGTTGTCATGATGGTAAGGGATGCGAAACGTACCTATTTCCACAAAACCTTTAACGAAAATAAGGATAAGCCTAAATAAATCTGGAAACAGATTAAACCGGCCCTAAATGGTACAATATCTCAACATTTTTCAGATATAATTAACAATCACAAATCCTACCGAGCTTCCTTCAGCCTTTAACTGAATATTTTACATCTGTTGCAGATCATTATATAACTCGAAACGACAAAGATCCACACAGCCACAGTAACAAACTTCAAGACTTTATTTCTTCAAAAATACCTAAAGATATCTCTTTCGAGATTCCCTTGACCGATGAATCCACTGTCTTCCGTCAGTTGAGAACCTTGCAAACCTCAAAAGCAGGCAAACTGGAATGGATGGAATCAGTGCAAAGCTGCTCAAGGTAAGTGCTCCCGTTATAGCACCGATGATAACTAGAATAATTAATTTATCAATACAAACTGGCATATTCCTTGAGCAATAGAAGCTGCATGGCGACAGAAAGGACATCAGGAACTAACTCTATGAGTTTCTCTGTGAGTACAACTTATTATTTAGAAACTAGTCCGGCTTCCGCAAAGGTCACCCGTACGAAACTGTACTACTAACAATTGTTGATGATATTCTACTTAATATCGACAGTAGTTTACTTTTCGCAAAGCTTTTGACCTTGTCAACCATGACGTTCTTCTCAAGACGTTGGCTCATTATAAACTTAGCCCAAATAGTGTCGCATGGTTTGAGTCATACCTAAACAATCGTAAGCAATGTGTCAAAATTGCTAAAGAGTTTTTGGCTCTCCGGCAGGTGACATCTGGTGTACCACAGGTCTATCCTCGGCCCGCTCCTTTTCATATTGTTTGTTAATAACCTATCTTTACACGTGAGTCAATCTGGACTTGATATGCCGACGATACAACTCAAAGAGTGAGTGGCAAAAACCTACCGCCTTCGAAAATAAAATGATTGTCGTTCTTAAGCCCATTCGTGATTGGTCCTCCGATAATAAGATGACTTTGAATATGACCAAAACAAAGGTAATGATCATTGGCAGCCAACAAAGAATCTGGCAAATTCAGGGTAGTGATATACAGATTGATAGCTTGGAATCCACAGACACACTCAAGCTTCTCGGTGTCCATCTCGACCAAAACCTCACAGGGATCCCTGTTAGGACCCCTGTTGTTTAATATATTTATTAACGATATAAATTACTTCATCTCAAATGTGTCTCTAAGATTATATGCCGACGACACAACAGAGTACTTTGCTGACCATTCCCCTATGGTGTTGGAGTTTACGATCAATAATGAACTGAACATTCTCGCAGAATGGTTTACATCGAACAACTTATCAATTAATGCCACCAAAACACAAGCTCTGGCAATCGGACCCACAATATATAATTATAATTTTCAGTTGAACGACTCTTCTATTGAGGTGAAGGACACGCTGAAAATTCTCGGACTAACCATCGATCCAATGCTTACGTTTAAGAAGCACATCAAAGAACAGCTGACGAAGGCTTACGCAAAAACTTCAGCGCTACGTAGAATAAGACGATTCCTACCACCGGACGTGATGACAAGGCTGTATAAGGCGTTTGTCTTACCGCACTTAGAGTACTGTAGCCCAGTCCTTGTCGGCATTGCAAAGACTGAAACTAATAAATTGGAGGACGCCAATTTTTATATTATAAGATCAATTCTAGGATTAGCTAAATCGAATACTTATGAAAGGGCCCTTCAGTTAGTCAAAATGCGAACGTTGAAGCAGCGAAGGTATTTTCAATCACTAGTTTTATTTTTTAAATGCATGACAGAGCAAGGTCCATTATATATCCAAGAATTTTTTAAACTACGGTTAGCTCACTATAACTTACGTGGCTCTGGTACAAAACTGGAGCAATTTCGCTTTAACACTAACTGGCTAAAGAATTCGTACTCTTCCATTACTAGCCACTTATGGAACAATCTACCCACTAAAGTACGTGAAGCACCTAATTTAAAGACATTTAAGAAAATGCTCAATAAGGTAGAGCTTAACCCACACATATACAATACATAGATGTAATTTTAGCATTTTATCTTAGTTGTAAATAGATGTTTTAAAGTAGGGAATTTTTATAGTAGATTTTCAGACAGTCGTTTTAACATATTACATTTAATTTAATACACGTGCGCGTTTTAACGAGTTTTTTAGCTCCTAGGCGTTATGTGTATAAATAAATGATTGATTGATTGATTGATTGACATGGCGCAAACAGGTTGATCACATAAAAAGAATTGGTATTCTGAGTCGATGTAAATCGTATCTTCCTACTGCACAGAGGATTCTATTTTATAATGCCCTGATCAAACCCATCATTGGATATTGCTCAACAGTTTGGGATAGTTGTAATGTTGAAGGTAAGCATCGCATTCTTCGTCCACAGAAGAGAGCTGCAAGGCTCATATTAAACACCCACAAACGTGCCCCGTCTGTGAGACTTCTCAACCATTTAGGCTGGTTACCATTTCACCAGATTGTTAATTTACGTTCTTGTGTCTTTATGCACAACATCCTTAACAGTTTAGCTCCTGCTTACCTAAGCGCCAATATTAAACGCGTTAAAGATGTACACTCATGGGCAACTATAGAACTATGACACTGGGGAAGCAAAAGGGAAATATTAATATTAATGTAGATGATGTTGCCATTGTGGCCGCTGAGAGCATTAACTAGGGCTGCAGATAGATAACCAGCTCAAGTTCACTGAACATATCAGCAACATTTGCAGAGGAACAAGTAAAAAGATTTGGGTCCTAGTAAGATTAAGGAACATGATACCAACATCAGCTAAATTACAGCTTTACAAGGCAGCTATTATGCCTCACTACCAACAATTGCTAGATAAAGCCAAACTTAGCACACTACTAAATAGAAGATTACAGGATATTGCAACGATTATGTTCAAGGTGAAGCATGGCCTGTGTCCATCATATATTTGTAATTTATCTAGGCGCAATAATTCTAGATATAATACACGCAATAAGGATTTCATTATACCATATGGCAAACACTCATTAAGATATATTGGTCCTAAAATCTGGAGCAAGCTACCAAAGGCAATTCACGATTCATCTTCAGTAGCTTCTTTTAAACACAACATCCGTAGAATAGATCTCTCGGCTCTCATGTCTAATAACTGTAATAATTGTACACTATGTAGGACATAAGGTAATACTTTTATGTGACAATTTTTAGTATATTGAATGGATTGAGGGGCGATGTGCAACAGGGGCTTGGGTCACACCTGGTCACGCTCTAGCTTCTCCTTCAAATTATTTGGTTCTGAGGGAGGGTTGGGAGCGTCATGGGGAGTCACTTGTGCCCCTTTTGCACTCATTCTCAATTATTAGAATTATTAGTATTATAAGTACTATAAGAATTATTAGAATTAAATTAATGGATATATTTTTTTATGTAAATTTAATTTTACTATTGAAACAAAGCTTAGGATTTTTATAACTATTGTATGTATATATTTGCGTTCGACGAAGGAGAAAGCAACCTAATCTGGTAGCCCACATCAGGTAGCTCACATCAGGTAGCCCACAATCACCACCCCTAAAATATTAAATTCTTCAGGGGTTAAACCCGATCAGGGCATGGAATTCTTCAGGGGGTCGACATAATCGGGCCATTTTTGGTGGATTTCTTCAGGGGTATAGCACATTTTCCAATTTCTTCAGGGGGTTTGCGTTTTTGGTAAAAATATGATTCCTCGATAGGGGGGGTGCGGATTTTTAATGGCATAGCCCAATAGTACTGGCTAGGCGACCCCGAAGGCGAAGAATGTGCTAAACAATCCAGTAAAAACCCAACTGAGTCGTGGTACTGGGCAGCCAATGTGCTTATCAATGCCCGAGGAAAGTGTGTACTACTTCTGCAGCATTGGCAAAGTCTGATGTCCGAACTATATCAAGTCAACCATGTCCATGGGCCATGGGCATTGTTTTGTCGGGACGGTTCGACTATTCAACTTCGACAAACCGAGTGAATCTGCGATCGAATATTCCATTGGCTTGCTCGCTGTATTGGATTAATATTTGACAATGTCTTGTGCGAGTTGTGAAGATTTAGCTTTTTTTTAATCACTACACGTGTGTGTATATTGCACCGTTATGCATATTAACACTGCATTCAGGCAAATTGAGAGTTGATCTAGAATCACACTTGGAGTTGGATAAGTCAAGGAACTTTTAAAAATATCAACACAAGGTGCGTGCATGTACTCTAATCAATGGCAAAGATCGTGTGTGCATGATATGTTGACATATATAAGCTTACAGGCACATGACATATATAACAATCTACTAACATTGATCAGAAATTATTCTGCAATAACAATGGACACTCAATATTCTGTAGGCGGCCTTGACCTAGGCTCAGCCTTGACCTCACTTGAAGAATAATTTGAATGCTCCGAAGGAACTGGAGTGTTCTACACTGGAGTGTAATCACCAACATTAGTCAGTCCTTGATCATTGGAATGCTATACATCACACGGTTAAACTATCAATGTGTATTATTATAATTTGTTAAAACTTTCTTCAAGATCCACATTGATTTCCAGTCATTTGATTACCTATTTAACTGAACAGGTCCATCCCCTTGAATAACTTATAATCAAGACATTCAAAACTGTTAAGACAGACATTTTTGATCAGGATATTAATTGTTTTCATGCACAGTCCACACCACTGTAACAATATTTTAATTTGTCACCACAAGATGCCCAGTCATTTCTCATACAAAAATATATGTCGAACGCACTTTGATAATCTATGATTACTTCTAGTGTTAAATCATAATTATTTCATGTGCTACTTTGTAATTTCTTTTTAAGTTATAGTGTCCCCACTTAGTGGATGTATCATTCTGCTTTTTCATTTGACACTGAAATAAAGTTATTATTATTATTATTATTACACTCTAAGAACACGCGTGCTTCCAAATATAATGTTCTCGTTCCCAAGATTTCCCTTTCAATCACTGGCGGTAGAACATTTACTTTTAAAGCTTCAACATTATGGAATTCCCTAACTGATGATATTAAAGCCATCTTGTCACCAAATATGTTTAAAAACAAATGCCATTTGTTATTGTTTAAGAACAAGAGGCACTGGACCATAAGTTGAAAATGATGTGGTAGGATTGAAGTTAATGTCTATGAAGCTTCTGGTCATGTTGAAATAAATACGAGATATTTGTGGTGGAAAGTAGAACGCATACGTTCCCAGTTAATTATCTTGTACGACATGGTTAACAAAAGAACCAGAGCTTATGTGTGTGTTGTTCAATAAAGGATTTCAAATTCAAAGTGACGTTTTACGAAGAGAACTAGGTTGAAAGTCCTCCTGTAACATTACTTCGTTGGTGAGACCACCCAAAATACCCCACACATTATTTAAGAATATCCATGCTTCCACCACGAAATCGATGATTCAAGTCTCTTTTTCAGTGAAAAGTATAATAATTTACAATTATTCACCTCACTGTCGGTGAATAGTGGTGGATATTTACCGAGCCGCTTCGGCGATACGATGCCAAAGCACTACTCACTGGTGTGGTATTAACTTCTTATTAACCGAGAGCGAGGCCGTCTTTACGGGAAAATATCAGACCGAGGTCTTGACAGTACGGACCGAGCGATAGCGAGGTCCGTACATAAAAGACCGAGGTCTGATATTTTCCCGTAAAGACCGAGTGAGCGAGGTTAATAAGTAGTTTATTATATGGGCACTTTGTGATAAACGAAGAATGAGAAAATAAGTGACTCGCGTGACTCGCGCCCCGTACCACAACGTGATATACCTAATTTGCATAATTTTACATACCAAAGTGGAAGCCGTTCAGAATTTATTCCGGGATCTATTTGACAGCTCTCCGTAAATCAATACAAAAGATGAATGGAAATACAATGTCAGATGTCAGAATCAATTCAGAATTAGAAAACTTTGCTAATTCAAAGTGCATGAAAGGTGGAATTCGTAGAAAAAGCTATCAGAAAAGAACATATTTCCACTAAATCAACTCGAAAAACAAACCGTTCGCTCAAGTCAAGTGCCATGTGGTCGGCGAAAAAGTTCAAGATCTTCGTCGGATCACTTTCGGCGATAACAGTTCTATGCTGTTTGTTTGTATCCTGGACAACCTTGACTGGGAGGACATCAGTGGAAAATCTGGACCTGAAAATCTCTGATATTTGCTACTGATCGGCAAAACTGGTTGCCGGCTATGGAATCAGAACTTCCCTGGTTTATAGTGAGGGATTGTAATTTGTAAACTGGACGGATGCTGACATTCAAGACAAATTTCTTAAGCCGAAAGAAAGCCGGCTGCAGAGGAGTAAACTTGTTGAAATATGGACTGTGACTTCTGGCTCTGGTGATAGTCGCTGGCAGAGTTGTTGTCTTGTAGTTTTACTCGCTACTTCCACTGGACAGGATCGAGTTCTCGTGTCAACACTCAACAGAGCCACGAAGCTTTCAGGATCAGCGTTAGCAGGTTTATCTTTATTGAGTCGGATGATTCAGTTATTTCGCTGCTGGGGTGTTTGATTCCTACATTACCTGATACATTACTGAGCTATGTTCTAATTTCGTTTCTATACCGAGTGGAGACTTCATGTTGGGACTCGCTTGTAGTTGACGGCCAGAGAATATGGTTCTTCCGTATACGTACATTGAACTCTGCTAGACGGTGACTTCTGAAGCTTCTGTAGAACCTAATCAGTAGGACATGTATCTTGTCTCTGTAGCACTAGACCTTTGGATGGCATTGTATTTCAACTAGTTCTTTCCTGTCCTTTTCTGGTTGACTTTGCGTACATCAATGATAATTTTTGACAACAATTTGGAGGTAAGCTTTGTAATTATATTTACAGGTCACAGTTTTTGATGGACCGGCTTCAGTCTCTCTTTTAAAAACGGTATTATTACGATTTTTGTGCTTTTAAACTGCATCACTAAGTGCCTAGTTATCTCTGTTTTACCCGGTTCGATTTGAGTTTTCAATTTCCCGAGCTTAGACCAAAATATGCGAATTTGTGACCGTTATCATGGTAACGGTCCGTACGGCAAAATCCCGACCGAGCACCAGCCAATCAAAACACTCGATTTGACATCAAGAGTGGCTTGCCATGTAATAAATATATATATATACTAAAATTATATAGTATATTTTGTTTATACCTATTTTGTACAAACTCGTTGAATGTTCAATATCTCAGTGAGGACTTGAACTTGATTTCGTGAACTGAGATCTGATGCTACAGAAATAGGAAGGTAAATCAGTCGTAAAAGATATAAAAATCCATAAAATTTTCAAAGAAAACAAAACTGTTTCAGTACCATGAATCCAGTCAGAATTGGATGTTACAACAGATTTCAGTGATAAGTGCATAGACAGTGTTTCAAGTTTTTTTAGATAACCATTCCATATACTCATTCAACATAATCATTCCACGCAAATTTCCGCAACTTCTGGTCGGCAATGCATCTAAGCGAAGTCTGTCGGGTAATCGAATGTGAAAAAAACTCCAAAATTACTCGATTCGGTACCTCAAAATTACGATAAACCAGTGAGCGTGGTTACAAAGCATATCGAATGATTGTGTCGAATGACTACCTCGAATGATAACGCTGTAATCAGTTGTAATATCGAGTCGGTGATTTGAACTAAAGTTCCGTATTAAACAAGACAACTTCGTGATTACTTGAACTTGGTTCCTTTCACTTAATTTATAGATCCGCACCGACAACCTGGATGAACTTGACCTAAATATTATCAAGCGAAAATATTAGGCGATTGAGTCTAGAAATCCGAATGAAAAGCGTCAAGTTAGGAGTATATGCTCTCACCTTGAGAATGGTACCACTGTCAGGCGCGGATCCAGACCCGTTTACACCGATTTACGGAAATCGGTCAGATTTTAAGCAATTTGCAAGGCTCCATCCAAGGAAAATTGAACTTGGCAATATCCTGTCCGACGATTGACTCGATATATAAAGGGGGAGATCTAAAAATGTCATCGGAAATCGGTCAGCATTTTGTCTGGATCCGCGCCTGGACTATCATACCCTACTGAGAAACCAGTCAGGAAGAAAGGGAACAGATTCTAAACCAAGCATTTAATTAAGAGAGGCATGGGGTTATGAAACTTTAGATCTTCCAGGATTTGATACCAAATAAGTTGTCTTCTAAAAAGTCTGGGAGATTTTCGGGAGGAATTTTAATTGCTGCTTCATCGTGGATAAAGAAAGGAATATCAGTCGTTAAACAATCAGCTGACTACATTTGGTGTAAACTAGATAAAACTTTTTTCCAATTAACAAATGATGCATACATATGTTCATGTTATATACCGCCATCTGAATCGCCATATTTTGACCCTGACGTTTTTGTTAATCTAGAAAATGATATAAGCTATTTCAAGAGAAATGGATCTATTATAATCGCTGGAGATCTCAATGCTCGAACAGGAAATCTTGATGATTTTATTAATGCGGAAAACTCTGATCACGTTTCTCAAGATTGCCTCCCAATGGAAAAACATCCTCAAAAGAGGAATAATTTTGATAATAAAATAAACAATCATGGCAAATTTATAATAGACGGTAGAGTAAAAGGAGATTCCCTTGGGCAGATAACGTTTAATGGTAGACAGGGTTTCAGCACCGTAGATTATTTCATATCTAGTAGTGACTTGCTGGACTCTTTTCACAGTCTTATAGTCAAACAAACTACTCCATTGTCTGACCATTCTCAAGTAATTAGTTGGTTAAAAATTTCATTTACGCCTTTAATGAATAAACCAGATAAAGCGGAATTATTTGACCTCCCAGCACAATTTATTTGGAAACCTGAATCTAAAGATATGTTTTCAAAATCACTACAGTCTACAGAAGTACAAAATTTAATTTTTGAATTCGAACGAACAAATTTTAGTCATGACTCTGAAGGTATTATTAATGCTATTGGAAAATTTAACAACATTATTGAGTTTGCCGCTAAAACATCTTTACGTTTATCTAAATCCGGTAAACATAAACGTAAAAAGAGATTCTCTAAACCATGGTTTGATAATGCTTGTAATGAATTAAGACAGCATCATAAGAAAGTAGCAAATACACTTCATCGAAATCCTCTCAATATGGAGACAAGAAACGAATATAATCTTGTTAACAAAAGTTACAAGTCGATCTTAAAACAAAAGAAACATGAGTTCTCTCAGACTAGTATTGATGCTCTCGCTCACGAAAAAAATCCAAAACAATTTTGGTCTAGTTTAAAATCATTAAACAATTTAAGCAATGAGCAAAGTGAACACCCGATTCCTTTAAATGACCTATATATACATTTTAGTAATCTTCACTCTATAGATGAGAAAACGTTTTCACAAACTCAGCATCAAATCACGGATGTAGTATATAATTCTGAAATACCGGAAAAAATTAATACCATTCTTGACAATTCAATCACTAAATCAGATATTAGGAAGGCAGTCAAGAGATTGAAAACTAAGAAAGCACCTGGTATTGATAGAATACGTAATGAAATGCTAAAATGTGGAGTACATATATTAATTAATGTGATATTTAAATTGTTCAATCTTATACTGAGAGCAGGGATATATCCTGATATTTGGACAAAAGGTGTAATCAGCAGCATTTATAAATCGGGAGACAAATCAGATCCGTCTAATTACAGAGGAATTTGCGTCACTAGTTGTTTAGGAAAGTTATTCTGTTTTATTTTGAATAGTAGACTACAATCACTCCTTGACAACAACAATATTTTACATAAATCTCAAATTGGTTTCCTTCCGGGAAACCGAACGTCTGATCATATTTTTTCTCTAAGAACTTTGGTTGACCAATACGTTCACAACACACCTAACTAGGGAAATTATTTTGTTGCTTTGTTGATTTTAAAAAGGCGTTTGATTCGGTATGGCATGCGGGCTTGTTAAGGAAGTTACTTAGTTATAAGATAGGAGGTCAATTTTACCGCCTGATTTCGAACATGTATTCAAAAACTGAATGTTGTATTAAATCTGGAAATATGAGATCTAACTTCTTTAAGTATAATAGAGGAGTACGACAGGGATGTATTTTATCTACATTGTTATTCAATTTATATTTGAACGATTTGCCATTCATTTTACAAAATTCCAATGATCTCGATTCAATAACTTTACCTAATGGATCATCGTTAAACTGTTTGTTTTATGCAGATGATTTAGTATTAGTTTCTAAAAGTGCTACAGGTTTACAAAAATGTATCAATGCTTTACAGCAATACTGTCAGAGATGGATGATGTCAGTTAATTATAAGAAGACTAAAGTTGTAATTTTCCAAAAACAATATCGAAAATCAACCATTGATAAACACGCCTTCTATTTGAATGATACTGAGATTAATAAATCTCATGAGTACACATATTTAGGAACCACCATCTCAAGCAATGGAAATTTTTCAAAATCTAAAACAATATCAAAGGAGAAGACACGACGTTCTATATTCGCAGCAAAACGTTATCTTGATTTCACTTTAATGCCTATAAAAATGTGTACTAAATTATTTGATACTTTGTTTGCTCCTATCCTGTTATATAACTCAGATATTTGGGGGGCTTACGATAGCATTAATTTAGAAAAATGGGAATCTGATTCGATAGAGAGACTTCATGTTCAATTTTTCAAATTTTACCTTGGACTAAACAAAAGAGCCCCTAACGTCGTTGCCCGTAATGAAGTTGGCAGGTTATCTTTGAAATCTTTAATCTATCGTAATATGTTGCATTTTTGGGCTCATTTAAAGCAGCTTCCTGAAAATAGTATTGCCAAACAATGCTTACTTATTTCAAATGATTTAGCATCCTCGGGAAAATTAAGTTTTATGAGTTCGATTAATAAATTGATAGATACATACGAGAAAGGAGATAATAATTTGACATTAAAGAAACGTTTATCCAATATAAAGACTGAAATTATTAAAGATTCAACACTTCAACAATTAAAACTTATAAGTATAAATAGGAAACTATCATTTTATTCAATGTTCAAACATGATACTAAAATCACCGATTGTCTTGACCAAATTAAGAATGTCAATCATAGGAAATCTCTTGTTAAATTGAGGTCTGGAAATCATAAATTACTCATCGAAGTTGGCAGACATAGATGTCCAAAAATTCCTCTTGACCAAAGGATATGCCAACACTGTAATTCTGACAAAGTTGAAGATGAAGTACATTTTATGTTACATTGCACTTTATATGATAAGCTAAGGAAGTCTTTATTTGAAGATATAAATAGTAATTATAGTCAATTTTTAAATTTAGATGAAAACCATAAAATTATATTTTTGTTTAATAACGTTGATCCTTATGTGTCCAAAAAATTAGCACATTTTATATATGAAGCATTTGATATAAAACGAAATTTAGTTCTCCAAAATATAACTTAGATAGCTTAACATAGATTTTATCTTATTTTATGATTATTTCTGGCAATACCATTTATGTACATGGGAATGCTAATAAAGATTGTTGTTGTTGGCATACACGAAGAGGTTTATGTTAATCATGGTTTGCTAAAGTCACGAACAACCCTTGTTTCCCCCATAATTTTGCAAAGTACTATAGGAACGCAACGCGAAATTTAGCTTCAATCCAAGAAACGTAATAACGATAAGAAAATGTTTTGTGAAGGCGATGTCGAGTTGAAGCGGAAATATTACTTGGTGTTATTCGGTTTTCTTTTAAATTAGCCCATGAATGCACTTTTGCATAACAAGTGTAGTTATTTTTATTACCAGTTTGTAGTACAATAGATTAAATGGTTCTCTTTTTAATATACATTTGCATGTGTGTGATCTTTATCCTGTGAAGACATTATTTTATTATCTTAATTAAAGCCGGGATAAATTGTATCCGCCGACTCCGTTTGATAGGCCGGGTCCTTTGAACGTGAGATAAAAGTAACGTTTTGGTTATTTTTGGGCGATTTACGGAGTAGGACAGGAGGTTTTCTGGAGTAACTGCAGAATACCCTGCCACTTAGTTAATTAATAATGCATTTTTTCAAATCCTCATACAAACCTTCTAAAAACCTACCCCAAACATAAAAAACCCTAACCATTTCCAACCCAAATCATTCATAGAACGAGTCTAAGTACAGCTGTCCTATAATGGAGATAATCTATAATTGAACATTGTCCAGCAGTGGCGAAGCCAGGTTTTTAAATTTTTAGCCCCACCCACCCCGTCCCCCGGAAAATGTTTAGATTTAGACTTTCACAAGTGCCTTCTGCTGCACTTTCAGGTCATGTTTTGTGTATTTCGACAGCTCCTCAAGCCCAACATTCATTTGTAACAAGACAAGTAGGCTGTAAAATTCGTAGGCCCGAGGTAATAATATTCAAACCAATAAATGAAAATAGAAAAACCTCATTAAACTGAAGGCCTAAAACCAGATTGACAAAGTGACAATCTGGTTGTAGACCTCACTCAACTATGACTGCCTTACTCAAATATACAATGCTCTGGATAAATAACATGGAGCCGTGTTTTGGGTTTTTTTTTTAGCCTTTGATACGGTACCCTGGCTGACAGAGGTTCTAAGCCATCATCGATCCTAAACTTTGGCTTAGAGAGGGCAGTAGAACCTCTGGCACCCAGGGTATTGATACGGTGGATCTTGATTTCTTTTTTAAAAAGCTACAGTGCTATGGTATAGAAGAAACTGAATTGACTTGCTTTAGATCGTACTTAACAAATAGAAAACAACATTGCTATATTAATGGGATCATATCCAGAAGTCATATAATTAAGTGTGGGTACCCCAAGACCTCCTTTACTTCATTTATATATTAAATAACTTACCCGGCTGTTTATCCTATTCAACACCAAGCATGTACTCTGATGACACAAGCATAACATCCAGTGACACAGTACTGATAGAACCTAGAAAATAGAATTAATACGGATCTGATTGGCACCAAGCAAACCAATACATATAGTAATTGGTTCTAGACATACTAATCCAATTAACATCAGATCCTAAACTTACACTAGTGATATCAGATTAAAACGAGTTAAGACTAGTGTCGCTTGATGTAACACTGATATGAAAATCGAAATTGGGAGAACCAGATATCCAAAGTATGTAAAAAAAAAAATATTTTTATTATTATTATTATAAAATCTAAAGTGGGAGGACCATATATCCAAAGAGTATAAGAAGTAGCTAGTTTATAGTACCCAGCTCATCATTAAATCAAATTTATACCTCAATAATCCAATCTCACCTTAGTTCAAAAACTAGTTAGATTACAGTATTCATGTTTTAGCATATTTTTATTTGCAATTTTTATTTCAATTACTGATTAATGTTTTTACTTGTACACGGCTCTCGAGAAGAGCATTTTTATGAAGAGAATATTTGTTTGTAGAAGAGAAGGCCACAAAAAAAATCGAAATAGGAAAAGCAATTACAAATCATAGTCAAAAGCTTCAAAGAAACCGCCTAGATCAATATCCAATCAACTAGAAATCAATATGTAATGCTAATGAAAGCTAGCAAAAACCGTATACGACAATTCTGTCGGTGGTACGTTGGATCTAGCGAAGAGATCTGATCAGCCAAAAACAGTAATAAGTGAACAAGTCAATATTATTATTAAAAAATATTTTTTATTATCAAATATTATTCACTTGTAAGATCTACCTGAAGAAGGCTGGTTTGGCCAGCCGAAATATCGTAGAATTCTCAATATATACGTTGTTCGATCAGCTTTTCTGTAGTCCTTGGACTTGTTCAATTAGAAATCAATGTATTGTTTTTAAATTTACATTTCAAAGACGCCGGTAAAATCTGTGATTGCACGAGAACAATGAAATTAGGGCATGTCGGTTTATGAACCAATTCAAAACTACGGTCTCCGTCTACCATAGAAATTCAAGATAGCGGGCTATGCCCTCTTGTTTGAACTTAGATAGACCTACTGTAGGAGTTTATTCACGTCATCGGAGCGCGTGAAAATTGTCACAAAGAATTTTGCTTCTTAAATTTGTTATTACTTTTAAATCACTGAAATAAACTGCTCAGAATTGGAGATAATATATTAATGAGTGATATTTGTAGATCTAGAATGTGATTCAGTGAGGTTATTTTATTTTAGGGTATCAAGAGCCCTTCAAGAGCGCTTCCCGAAAACTTTTAATTGCGCGCGTTAAATTCAAGAAAACTCCTACAAAGTATATATTTTCTGAAAGCTTAATAAACATAGATTGTAGAAAAGAGCTTGATTTTCCTTATTATTAAATACTCTTTTACTTATTGTGATTTTAATCCAATTTCACAATACATTATACCTCGAGCTCCTGTCCCTCTGGAATTGGACGGAAATCCGCGCTGAAACGACCTTTATAAAGTAGAGATATTGATCTGAAAAGAGGTGTTTCAGTTTTCTGATCTTATTCCGTCGCGAAAATAATCAACTGCAAAGATCTGGAACACCTTTTTGAGGGGTTGAAGAAAGAAACATGAAAGTATCTCAAGACAAAAGACCGCATAAAAAACTGAGACAGCCTTTTTTGTCAACATATTGATCTAGCCATATGCCAATTTTCAATCCGATCTATTAAAATCTAGAGGGACAGGAGCTTCGAATACATGCTAGAAAACGTGCATTTATAACGCCGTAAAAAATGGTTTGAAAGTTTCCTGGCATCCCACTGAGGTTTGTTGACACAATTAACTTATCTGTCATTAAGATTGTCATTTTTCCAGTATTTGATGTTGAGCAGTACATGTAGGTATAGTCAATCAATCAATCAATGTTTATTTATTGGTACCTTGGAACAACATTGTGTACATCAGTATATATCCAATAAATTTGACTACATATAATAATGATAATAGTATAACAAAGGGGGAAATACGAAACACGATGCTCTGTTGTTCATGGATTTTGCGCGCCTCTGTGAAGGACTACGCAGACCACGATAAGTTAGCTCTTCAGTGTGATCAGTATATCGCAGTAGACAAGTTCGATTTTAGCGTTACCATTGTCATGGTATTTCACAGAAATCATAAGCGCACAGAGAAGGCAAAGACGAAGAAAGCGTAAAGAAACAGACCAAACTGACCAGCACAATAACTGTTACGGAAGATCGTGTTCGGTTTCAGTCGGTTCTTCGGCTATCGAAGGCGAAGTTCGTGGCGAAGTTTATGATCTTTCAACTTGGAATTCACTTTGCAGAATCTGCAACTTCTGCCCACTGATTATCTTAATTAATATGAGCTAACCAAGATCGCTTTCCGTCAGCGGCGACTTTCGTTTCTTCGCTGCCAAATTACTATTAAACTAGATTTTAGATATGATTTCTGTGTGAAACGTAAATGAATATTTGCAACTCAACGGCTTCAAGACGAGCTAGACGAGTGAGCGTTTTGAAATATTATTTTCACTAAACTGTAGAATTAACTTTGAACATTCTAAAAAATCAATAAGATTTTTTTAACAAAAATTATCGCATAAAGGACTCCTGATACCTTAACGCACGGTTAAAAAAATAAAATCTTAACTGATTTATCGATTATGGCTACTCCAAGTGAGGTTTCATCAATTAAAACTCCACGTTTGTAGTTGAAACTTGATTTATTGGAGCAAGAGAGGGTATTTAGCTTTTGCCTCGACCTGATTAGCATAAATTTCGTTTTAGTCTAGTCATATTGAGAGTAAGTTCGTTTGCGATTAGTCACTTGCCGATATTATAGTCTGGATTTAAACAAAATTCAAAGGTGTTTATGTCATTGTCAGCGAATGTTAGATGGATGTCATGTTCATACTGATTCTGGGTTGAGAATTTGATAAACAATTTGGCAAATACATTAGAAATAACAGAGGACCTAAAATTGTCCTGTGTCGAATACCGCATTTAAAAGAGCAGCATTTTGAAAGTGAACCATTAATGAAACACTGTTGCGTGCGGTATCTCCCTTCCCGGGGGGGGGGGGACTCCCATATAAAAGGGGTAGGGATGCTCGTCGGACATTTTCGATTTGACCCCTAAGAGGTACTAAAATGGGCGTGGCTCAAGCTTATTTTGACCCCTAAAAGATAATAAAAATGTAAATTGTTACAGCTTTTTTTGTTCAATTTACACCTGACCCCTAAAAGGTACCGCTTTACATAGAAATGTCTGTGTTTGATGGTGGATACCCTAAGTGGTACCAAACTCCTGATTTTGACCCCTAAAAGGTACGACGAGCATCCATGTACCCCTCACATAAGGGAGTCACCCCCCCCGGGTCTCCCTTGTATACCGTAGGCGTTTACTTTAGGGGTCGACCGTATCATATGCCTTCTTTAGATCTAAAAACGCTACGGCATTAACAATTGTATGCCCAGCTATCGGTAACTTCCAGTAAGGCCTTGACGGTTGAATGAAATGACCAGAGGTTTTGAGATTGTCATTTTCAGACAAATTCTTAGGTTGCAATCATTCCTAAGGGAATAAAATCACACAAGCGTAGCGGCCATCTTGGTTGGTAGGAACAAAAGACGGCAAATGTGTGTCGTTTTTTGTTCCTACCAACCAACATGGCCGCCAGTGCAACCCACCAATAAGAGTAAGGTTAGGAACTCTGGAACTCTGAATTTCTAACGAGACCTAAAACAACCATGGGGGCTGATCAAAGCTAGGTCCCGGCTAATCCACCGATCGAATTGGAATTTAGCGGTGTTGGTCATAGATTATTCTTTCAAACATCTTGGCCACAACAGAAATTACCGAAATTGGGCGATAGTTGTTCGTGCCACACCGTATAACCGGGTGACTTGGGCACATTTCCATTCGTCGGGAAACATACCCAAAATTGTCGATCGATTAAAAATTAAGATGATCAAGGTGATTTGTTTTGTCGCCGTCTGTAGTAAAATGATCGTCAAACGCGGTCGAAAGCTCTAGTGGACTAGTTATATGTGAAAATGCCGTTAAGCTTCAATTCTTTTACAGACGTTTTGTTTGATTTGCGGCATGTTGTTCATTGATATGATAGTTTTTATTTTTATAATAGAGCTCTTTGGCGTTTTTGATTTCATTTTTTACTGAATTGCGTAGCATCTTGAAATGAGTCCAATCATGTGGTCTTTATATCTTGTTGCTTTCAACTTTCAATGTCTCGACCACGGACATTTGCATGATCGAGCACGTTTCGTTCGCACAGGAGCATGCTTATCAACAACAGCCAAAACTATATTTTCCCATGCATACCACATATTGTTTGGCTAATCTTGAGGAAATATTATGGCGGAAAAAGTGAGTTTTTAAGAGCCATTAAGTTCCACATTTCTAAATTAAATTCTCATTTCCTTCTTACATAAAATATTCTCCTTTTCTATTACGGATGTGTTCTTACTAACAAAAGGTTCTTGTTTTAGGTAATTCTGCACCTGCGAACTAATGCATACGCTATGAACAATAAGAAATCGGTAGCTTTCTTATTCAGATTTCGGCTTCAAATGTTGATAATAATCTGTTCGTTATTTATCACTTTTGATATGGCAATTTTTGTCTTCTTTTCATCTTTGATAATCAGCGCAGAATGCATGGTATAACTGACTAAAAACCCTAGACAAACTATCGCGGTGTCCTAATTTTGCAGTGGTTTTCACGAACCTGACCAAACTATTATAGTCTCTCATTCGAAACCATGTATTTCTTCGACCGTGGAGTCTATTGGATCGTTTTATAGTTTTACTATTAGAATATATTTTTATATTATATGTATTTATAAGTAGTGTGAGGGCCACAAGATTATTAGTGTGTTCACACTATTATGTGCTACCCTCACGAAATAAAGGCTTTATTATTGTATTATTATTACTAATTCGGAATCATTCAGGATCAATCTTTCTCAGAGGCGGTTTCTCTACATTTATGAAATAATAAACGTGAAAAAAGTAGAGTTACATGATGAAAACTTTAATTACACTGATTCCGTTTTTGAAAAGAGAGGTGGAAAAAATGATAAAAACCCTACACGGTGTCTTCAGTTGATCATGTTGTTGCTCAAAGTAAAAAAAGAGTGCTCATTGAAATACAGTTGGTAAAACTGGATAGGGACGGATTTATCCGCCCTTCGAACAACCGGATTCTTCGTTACCACAAGTTTTGCTTGAAGATTTATAGGTCGATGTTATAAAGTGTTAGCCTGGATGACACAAACTCTGTCGTGTTTAAAGGTTGGTCCTGTCATCCGGCATCAAAGTTGACACAGTTTTATGACTTTAACTCCCGCTTAAGGATCGACCGAGTTTCAGTTTAAAAGACCATAACTTACCTAGTTTATGATGTAAACATATTCAGCTTCTCCCAAATGAAGATGTACAACCATGGTTAAATGTAATCACGAATATTGAATTATTTGATTCCTAGTGGAGATTATGCGTTCATTGCACGTTGTCACTTCCGCAATTACAGACCAAACTCATTATCATTTCTAGTTTTAACGAACTGTCTCAACACTCAATCATTATTGATTACTCGTGAAATTAATGGTAACGTTTCTGGTTTTCCTGCTTTATTAAATACGCACCTGTCGGAAAAATTGACAAAGAATTATAACTCGTTTTCGATTGATGTTATAACAGCATTACAGTTTCAAGAAACAGATATTGTCGAATTTTCTCTACACTGAAGCAAATGAAAGCATGGCATAATTGATCTAAGCCAAGGATCATCGCAATGATTACCGGATAACAGTGAAGAGACATTTACAATAACGACATTATTCAGCACTCAAAGCTCCGGCATAATGATATGACTTGAAGCTGTTCAATTGTTTCTCCACGTACCACTTCCAGCCGTTTCTCAGTAGAAAATGGATCGAGTACACAACTCAAGTTTACCAGCTGGCAGTTTATGCTTGGAAAAATATGATAAATTATGTTAACTAGTGATACATCAAACGGTGTAGCCGCACGACCATTGTCACTGGACATAATTCATTTTAATAAAACAAATCCTTGGGTACGTGTATGATAAATGGGGCAGCTCCAAAACAATAATTTCCAAGTTAGTGACAACGAACCCGGATTTTCTCCCTGTTTGATTATTCTATTTCGTCTATAACCCGGAATTCTACATATTTTTACGAATATCCCGGAACTGGAAATCGACGAAATTAGGTTTCAACCTCGGACCCTGTACGGAACCGCACAAATATATGACGTCATAAACAAGAATGCCCCCGGTCCCGGATGTGTAGATTGTATAATTGGCCATAACAATATTTTATAAAAAACGAGATTTCTTACATTGTCAGATCACTGTCACCTATCCTATGCCATAAAAGTTGGCAAGTGGTCGGTAAGTGGTTGGTAAGTGGACTTACCGACAACATATTTACAGTGCAGCTTGTTCGGCACTTTAGCCTAAAATTTTGCACAAGTACGATCACTTTATCTTATACATTAAAGTGCATATGAACCTTCGTGTAATTTTCATAGCTATGAAAAGTTTTGAGTACTTCTGCAAAGTAATTTTTGGTTCAGTACAGGAAATACTCTACTTCTACGCTTGCTTGAAATCATGGAAACGTGACCTTTCCTGACTCATTTCCGCGTAAGTAAAAGCCTGGGTCGATTCCTGAGGTGACGTCATTCATTAATGCATTATTCTCCATGGCACCTTTCTATCACAAAAAACATCGATTTTTAGGTAATATACAGTTTATGAGTTGTTAGTAAATGATAAAAAGTCATATTAGTGAAAATTGTAAGTTTTTATTCAAATTATTGTAAAGAATCGACCCAGGCTTTTACTTACGCGGAAATGAGTCAGGAAAGGTTACGTTTCCACTATTTCAAACAAGCGTAGAAGAGTATTCTCTGTAAGCAAAAAATTTCTTCGCAGAAGCGCTCAAAAGTTTCGGAGGTTCATAGCTATGAAAATTGCACGAAGGTTCATATGTACTTTAATGATATTCACCAATCTTCTAATGTGCTACAGTTTATAGTATTTGCAGATGACACTAATGTTTTTTGTACAGATAAAAATATTGACACTATTTATTCTACAATGAATAATGAGCTCAAGAAGGTGTCTGACTGGCTTATAGCTAACAAGCTTACTATTAATATTAACAAAACAAACTACATCATATTTAGACCTAAACAAAGGAAACTAGCTATTAGTGGCTCTCATCTTAAATTCAATGATGAAGTTATTACCTTAAAACAAAGCACTTTTTTTTTTGAGTTTTTATTGATGAACACCTCAACTGGAAAGAGCATATGGCAACCATTACCAATAAGATATCAAAATCCATAGGTATTATTTCCAAATCTAGATTTTTTTTTCTCACCCAAACTTCACTTCGCAGCCTATATTTTGCACTTGTTTATCCCTATCTGCATTACGGTAATATTATTTGGGGCAGCACTTATATGCTAGTACTTTAAATCGGGTTTTTCTCAGCCGGTAATATCTTAACTTTATCGAATATATATAAATTACAAGTAGGTGTATTTATGTTTCTTGTGAAAGAAAGTTACTACCACATGTTTTCAGAAAATGTTCAACACTAACTGGCTAGCTTTCATTCCCTTTCATTCTCCCTAGGAGAGCTCATGAGTACAGGTCTGAATTTTGTAGAACAAACACCAGGCAATTCTCCATAATTTATCAGGGTTCCAAGTTTTGGAACTCTCTTCCTAATGAACTGAAACGCAATTTTTTTTTGATTAAGTCATAACCTCTTGTCTATAATTGTATACTTCATTTTTTTTCTTCCTTCTTCTTCCTTTCTCCATAATACTCCTTTATCTGTATTAAGTTAATCTTATTGTACTATAAACACAAAAAGTACTATCTAAAGGAAAAAAAAACTCATAATACGCTTTCAGCTTCTATTTAGACTGTATTTCTTCACCGCTAGTTTTTTTGTTATAATATGGCATCTATTTATTTATCACTTCTAATTATGTGAAGTTGTGTATTGGTATGTAGTGTAGCGTACTGTAGTAGTGGGGCTCTGAAGGCTTAGTTTATTTAACTGAAGAAATCCATGGGTAAACATTTCCGAACGGATATTAAATTAACTTTAGCCTCTTCGATCGCCTAATTAAACCAATTCTTCTCTATGGCAGTGAAATCTGGGGGGCAAACACAACGAAGTCTACAGAGAGACCCAATAGAAATAGTGCACTCAAAGTTCTGTAAATTCAACCGCCTTACTGGTTAGCTCAGTTGGTAGAGAACGGTCTAGAGTGCGAGAGGTCGCGGGTTCAAATCCCGGCCGCGTCCTTGTCTCCTTCCTCTTCTAATCTATATGAGGGGAACATGACTGAAAGAACCTGTTGTGTTATTTCGAGAAAGAGAATTAAGGGGATTGTCTCCCGACACAACAGCCTGGTATTCTGAGATACTAACAATCACTCATGATTGTAAACTGCACGGCAGCACATTGCGCTGCAATAGCAGTCCGTATCACAAAAATAACCTTGTGAATCGCATTTGAATATATCCATATAGAATTTGCGCTAAATAAATGAATACCATTTTTTTACTTCTACTGGGAGTAAGCAAAAGCGCAACCGAGCAGAGCTTAGAAGATATCCTCTTTCAGTGGAAGCAAAAACAAGGAGTTATAAGTTCTGGCTCAAGCTGGATAACCCAGAACGTACACGTTTATCGCAGGACACATATACATATAGATAGCACAGACGGTAATATAACAAAACTGATTGGTATCAGAAAATGAAAACTATCTTATGTACGGTTGGTCTCAGAGGCATCTGGAATGATCCTCCGGTCAACCCAGTAATTCAAAAGCCTTATGAAAAATTATTCAAACAAAGTTTAGAAGATATCGAATGATACCAATGCTGGCTAAGCCAAATCGAGGACGATGATAGAAACGAAGGACAACGCAATAAACTTCGTACGTATAGTACTTTTAAAATTAACTATTCGCTTGAGCCATCAGTGCCTCTCTAAAGTTCACAACATTGATCATCGAGAAAGCTCTAACTCGTCTGAGATTAAGTAAACCACTCCTTCGAAATTGAAAAAGGTCGACATTCTAGGCCCAACTGAAATTACAAAAAGAAGTTTGTAAATATATACATGACTGCTTCAAAAAAACGCAAAAAATAATAGCTAAAGTACATTGAACACAGATACTTCTATAGGGTATGGTTTTTGAGCTGCCGAGGTCTGGGAAAGGGTATCCTTTTTACGGTTTTGATCTGAGAAATGGTATGGATTTGATATACTTGTCGTTGGCGCCATGCTTAGCGCTCTATCGATCACACTACAGCTTAAAATACCATATTAAAACAAAACATCGGTATCTGTTCGGTATCTGGGATAGGGTATAGATTTTGTGCTTCAGGTCTGGGATGGGTTTCGATTTTTTTGCTTCAAGTCTGGGATCGGGATATGATTAACGGCATTTTTAGGTCTGGGATAGGGTCAGGGTTTTGCCGGAGATCTCCGCGGCACACTCCTATACCCAAAACTCTTTTGTAGCTGTCTCCCTTGTATACCCTAGGCCGCATATCAAATGCCTTCTTTAGATCTAAAAATACTACGGCATTAACATTACTATGGTCAGTATTAGCCAGTAACAAAACGAGCAGGAGACTGGAACCAAGTCAGTAAAACTAATTCAATTAATAACTAGTGAAAGTGAGCATTATTTTCCAGAAGAACAGATCAAACTTAGCTAGTCTGGAAAGTTTGGTGAACTTTGGCTCAATATTGACGATGCTAGAAGGCATCAAATATGTCAATTTTCCCATACAAACTCTCTTATTTTTTAACGTTGTCCCTCCAAACCATACATTCAGGGACAAAGAAATTTCAATTGCTTATAATTCAGACAAGATTCACTTGAATCACGTCAAACTTGGTACACATGCTAATTTCAACATGTTCTATCATGTGATGAATTTCGTTTTAGAATTAGAGTAATTCTGATAAACTCGGTCCGAGTCCCCTGCTCATTTTGTTACCGGCCAATTGTATGCCCAGCTGTCGGTAGCTTCCAGTAAGGCCGCGACGGTTGAATGAAATGAACGGAATCCTGATTGAGCTTTTGAAATTATGACATTTCCAGACAAATAAGAGTAAAGTTAACTGAATAATAATATAGTAATATAATAATCTTTTAACAGGAAAGCCTACTCACCCGTAGGTGGTTTTCAGTAGGGTCCTATGTAACAAAAGAAATCTAAAGTATTTATATAATGTTTGCTAAAAATATTGCTAAAAAAATGCTAAAACGTTGGTCATAGATTATTCTTTCAAACACCTTGGCTACAACAGAAATTACTGAAATCGAGCGACAGTTGTTCGAGTAACAGCGTTCACCTTGTTTGGAACATTTCCATTCGTCGGGAACACACCCAAGATTATCGATCGATTAAAAACGGATGCGAATAGAATTCGAAATAAGATCATCACATTCTCGAAGGAGTCTGGCAGATATCTTGTCTAAACCAGTTGCTCGATTTTCATCGTTTATTTTAATAGAGAAAGAACTCGATTGCTGTTGCCAATATTTCAAATAAGGAACCTATTGTCTGGCTATCAGTTTTGGAAACTATAATCTGTGATCCAATTGCAAATGGCATCAGTAAACTCCTAACAATCTAAACCATAAGAAGGCATGTGGTCCTGGCTTGTTACCTATCAGAGTAGAAGTGGCAGCTGAGATAGCACCAAATCCTACAATTGATATTTAAGAAGTCCCTTGATACTGGCAAACTTCTAAATGACTGGTTTAGTGCCAACGTAACTGCCATCCATAAGAAGGGTAACCGAAGCTCTCCACTAAACTACAGGGCCGGGTTGTTCAAAGCCCGATTAGTGTTAATCCTGGATTAACTCTGCACAGAACCTACTGGTTGTCGTAGAAAGTAACCCTAGATTAGCACTAATCGGGCTTTGAACAACCGGGCCCTGTTCTATATTTCCCCACACCGTGGCAAAACGTCACGCGCATGCGTATTTGCTATTTCTTGTCGGCGCGCGGCCCCCCCCCCCCCCCAGTTTCCCGCGAAAACTGAAATGAAACAACAGGCACATGCCGTGATTTTAAAATTTCTGCTTAAAAGTGTCCATTTGTGAACTGTTTTCTCAAAAATAATAAGAAAACTACTTACAAGATAAGCCTAAGACTTTAACAGGTTGAATTGCTTTCAATTTTAGTATGTCTCGTTCATGCATGTGTTTCTTAAATCAGAAGTAATCCACGGAGATTTGCATGATCGAACACGTTTCGTTTGCATTGGAGCATGCTTATCAACAACCTCCAAAACTATGGAAACCTTCAAAACTAAAGTTTTTTAAACTTCTATAGATTAATGTATTATTTATGCCCTTTAACTAGGGGTACAAGAAGCTATTGGCAGAGCCATTAAGTTCCACATTTCTAAATTAAATTCTCATTTCCTTCTTGTATAAAATATTCTCCTTTTCTATTACGGATGTGTTCTTACCAACAAAAGGTTCATGTTTTAGGTAATTCTGCACCTGCGAACTAATGCATAGCTCAATGAAATATGAACAATAAGAAATCGGTAGCTTTCTTATTGAGATTTCGGCTTCAAATGTTACCAACTCGTGATAACAATCTGTTAGTTATTTATCACTTTTGATATGGCAATTTTTGTCTTCTTTTCATTGAAAAAATCATAGTTAATAGAGTGGAATGGTTAAAAAACCCGGCAAACTTCAAAAGGGCTAACAAAGGCGCTGCGATTTAGGTTGGAAGGGGTAAGACAAAAGATTGTGCACGATCATAGTTCATTAGCGTTCCCTGAACGACTGAACTCACACGTTTCTATTGGCTGATTGATTAACATGTTGGAATTTCTATTGTGTTTTGTGCACGGTAGTGGTTGAAAAAAGCTAACAAAGATATATAACAAAGAAGGTCCCTGAGTTTCCTAACCATTCCACTCTATTAACTATGAAAAAATGCATTACAATTTATGAAATCTTTGAAAATCAGCGCAGGATGCATTGGTATAACTAGAGTGAAATAAACTTCTTGTTCTTGTTCTTAACTAAAAACCCTAGACAAAATATCGCGGTGTCCTAATTGACTCTAGTCTCTATTATTCGAAACGTGAGATGAGATGAGATCAACTTTATTTATGCACGCTAGCCCATTCAATAACATATACTGGTTTCCAATAGGGGCGTGTACTAAAAAATATAAAGTTCCTTGTGTACGTTACAACGATTGTATTAAATGTTCAACTACTATAATTATAAAAATGCCTATGTTTTATTTAATATATTTCTACCTACTATTACTTATAACTACTACTAATAATATAATGATGAGAAAAATCTAACAAAAAAAATAATCAAAAATAAAAGTAAAATAAGTATTAACTATGGCCATGCGATATTTGTTTGGTGCAGAAAGAAGACAGTGAATCACAATTTCGTATTTCGTTTGGTAGTGAGTTCCACAGCTTGGCACCACTATAACTGATGCTTTTTTTAAAGAATTATATCTTTGGTAAGAGAAGGGCAACCGTTTTGAATGAATTTCGTACTAGTGGTAGCATACGATTCCCTAAAAATATTTGATATTCTTGTGGGTGCCAAGTTATGGAGGATTTTAAACATTAATTTAGCTTTTTTCAGAGCTTTTTCTGACTCACCGGCTTCGTTATTGCAATGCATTATAACCCTAGCGCGCCTGTTTTGAAGTTTTTGTAGACGCTGAGAGAGACCAACACCCAGTGAATCCCATACTACACAGCAATAGTCGAAGTGGGGCTGGATCAGAGCACTATAAACTGATACAATAATTTCGTGGCTTACATAAGTTTCTAAGCCTCCTGATTGCACCAATTCCCGATGATATCTTCTTAGCTATTTCGTTGATGTGGTTTTCCCAAGTAAGGGATTCATCAATATGCACACCGAGAACCCTACAATCATGAACTCTTTTGACTGGATCATTCCCGAATACAACATTTGGTTCTGCCGTGAGGCTATTCACCCTATATCTTGATCCAATCAAGGTATATTCCGTTTTTGCTATATTTAGGCTCAGTTTGTTTGCTGCAAGCCATTTCTTGATGCTATTTAAATCATGTTTCAGCCCCACTTCGATTTCATCGAGCGTTTTTCCAACGGCCTCAGAGGCGGTTTCTCTACATTTATGAAACAATAAACGTGAGAAAAGTAGAGTTACATATGAAAACTTTAATTACACTGACTCCTTTTTTGAAAAGAGAGGTGGAAAAAATGATAAAAAACCCACACGGTGTCTTCAGTTGATCATGTTGTTGCTCAAAGCAAGAAAAGAGTGCTCATTGAAATACAGTTGGTAAAACTGGATATAGGGACGGATTTATCCGCCCTTCGAACAACCGGACTCTTCGATACCACAAGTTTTGCTTGAAGATTTATAGGTCGATGCTCTAAAGTGTTAACCTGGATGACACAAACTCTGTCGTGTTTAAAGGTTGGTCCTGTCATCCGGCATCAAAGTTGACACAGTTTTATGACTTCAACTTAAGGATCGACCGAGTTTCAGTTTAAAAGACCATAACCTACCTAGTTTATGATGTAAACACTTACGGCTATTTCTTCAGCTTCTCCCAAATGAAGATGTAGGACCATTAAATTTAATCGCGAATATTGAATTATTTGATTCCTAGTGGAGATTATGCGTTCATTACACAATCTATAGCAGTTGCGACGTCTGCAATTAGAGACCAAACTCATTATTGATTTCTAGTTTTAACGTCTTAGGGGTGTTCCTTTTCTTTAACACTCAATCATTATTGATTACTCGTGAAATCAAGGGTAACGTTTCTGGGTGTGTTTCTGCTTTGTGAAATAAGCACCTGCCGGGAGTAATTGACAAATAATTATGACTCCGCGTTTTCGCCGATTTTATGTTAGAACATTACAGTTTCAAGACTGAATAAACAGATATTGTCGAATTTTCTCTACACTGAAGGAAATGAAAGCATGGCATCAGATCTAAGCCAAAGATCATCGCAATGACTTACCGGCTAACAGTGAAGAAGCATTTACAATAACGACATCATTCAGTACTCAAAGCTCCATAATGATGTGACTTGAATCTGTTCTATTGTTTTCTCCACGTTCCACTACCAGCCGTTTCTAGAAAATGGATTGAGTAGAGAACTCAAATCACCACTTTAGGTATAACTTAGTAAAATATCAACAAAAGTAATACATCATGAAGTAATTATAGGTTTTAATTTCTCGTGCATGCAATGATCAGTTTAACGTCAATCAGGGAGAGTCTAAATCAGTGAAGTCCTAGTTCATCAGCAGCTTCTTCAAATCATTTAATTCCTCGTTCGCTTTTTCTGCAAATGCTCGTAAAGCTTTGTTGTCTTGACATTGTCTATATATCAGACTTTTTCAACGTTAAATAGTTCTCATGTGACAGTGGTCTGACAAATGAGGTTTTAGGGGGTCTCAAGTACGTTAAGGCATGGGTTTGACCTTGGGTTTGACCTTACTGCTAATCACCCCCCCCCCCCCCCCCCCCCCAGCAAAGATTTCACGTTTTATTGTCTTACTTTACTTTACAATTCAGTATAACTTAAAGTGCCCTGGTCCCAGAGGTTTTCTAGAGAGAACAACCGCGAAGCGGCGATCAACGAGAAGCGAACCGCGAGAAAACCTCTGGTATCGGTGACAGACAGACAGCAATTGTTTACTGGCACTTTGTAAAAAGCCATATCGGTGGGTGTGAATCTCACTTTCATGAGGGTCAAGATCTGACTGTCTTTTCTGATTGGAGGAATATTTAATGAGCCCAACAAGAACTGTGATTGGTTAGATATATTGTTCTCAGGGACGGAAGGTAAGTAATCATTGTGATATCAACTAAGGGGACGGGAATTATTTAGGTTTTCTGGCTCAGCTTCGATCGAAGTTCGCTCGATCTCGCACGTAGCAAATTATATTATTCGTATGGCGATTCCTCAAAGCATCTATGAAGACATCGTGTCATCTGTACTAAAAGATCGCTTTCCCAAGATAACATCACCGACTGATGAGCAAGACAAAGCGTTATTTGGCGTTATAAATCGGAAATCCTACCGACTGGTCATGGCAAGTCGATAATTTTTCAATTGCTACCAGATATAAGCAAAGAATTATCATTGAGAGGGTTTATTTATCCACGGAACGCAAAAGTTATTGTTATCTGCCCTCTAAAATCATTGGTGGACTCTCACATTGATCTAAGGTCTTCACGAACTTTAGAATAGTTCTGTAGCATAATTTTCTTGACACTGGATCACTTGTGAAACGCCATTTAGGTCGGTATTCGTTGTAGATAGGCTACGTGCTTTAATGTTTATCCTGCAGACTCTGCAATTAACGTTTGTTCGAGATTTTACGGCTTTGAGTGGTGTTTTAATTTTACGGAGAGTTCTCTGCTGTGAAAACACCCCGGTGGGGGTCTGGCGAGTAAACAAATTAATCTTCTGGCACAGTATTCTTTTACTCTGGCTACCCCACTGAACAAAATTATAATGTGACGCGCACGTGGTATCTCTCTCCTGATTGGTCGATTTATTAATTACTTGACAGTTTTCAAAACATGAAAGTAAGATTCGCACCCAGCGATACCAGACGTTTTAAAGTGCCACTACGATGAAATTTGACCATTTCTTTTTCCACTTTTTTGTATTCGATAAGGCCAAACAGTGGCAGAAATATCCAAATCAGTGAAAAAAGTTTGCAAAGGGGGAACTTAGACCACACATTTAACGTCCGCCATTCCGGTTCCCGTGGGCGAGGAATGCCTAGTCGTTTTTGAGCGTACATCGCTCCCAAGTTGCTTCGAACCCACACCGCGGCAAAACGGTATGCTCCGCTGGCCAAAAGAACGAAGGCTCTGCTATAAAATACAAATTACCGAGGGTTTCAACTTTTTTAGTAAACAATTTTATAACTTAGTAAACTAACAATGAATTACAAATTAAGAAAACTTCAACCTGTTAAAGTCTTAGGCTTAGCTTTTAAGTAGTTTTCTTAGTTTTTGACAAAACAGTTCACAAATGAATACTTTTAAGCAGAAACGTTAAAATCACGGCATGTGCCTGTTGTTTCATTTCAGTTTTCGCGGGAAACTGGGGGCGGCCGCGCGCGGACAAGAAATAGCAAATACGCATGCGCGTGACGTTTTGCCGCGGTGTGCTTCGAACCTAGCCTCCTCCGCAGGCATCTCTATTTTTTGAAGAAATCAGATTATGGGCTCCCTGTGGCAGGTGAAGAAAAGAGAGGAATTCACGATTTTTTTAATCTGATTTCTTCGAAAATTAGAGATGCATTCGGAGGAGGCTAGCTTCGAACCCATACATTTCTTCTTGTAATGGCTACCAACTCACACTGCGAATTTTGCTGTGGTTTAGTAAATAACGACCGACAATCTGTATCATATTCTTCACAACATAATAACGTGTCTTTCTGTTTAAATTTATTGCCGGATGTAGATGATTTAGAGGAAATAGAGCCGCTGGCAACCGAGTTGAAAGCTGGACGAATACGCTAAAAGCTAACTGACAATTCGCTTGGGAAGTGGCCTGCGTTTCCCCCTCAAATATTCGTGTTAACAGGTCACGTGATAATCCGGAGCCGGGGGGAGCATATACACTCTTGTTTATGACGTCATATTCACCCTGTTCAACCTCTATTTACACGATTTCCCTGAAACATTAAACGACACAAATAATAATGATGATATCACAGCCGGTGGCGCACCACTAAGTAGCCTTTTATATGCAGACGACTTAGTTATTATGTCAAAAAGTGCTACTGGTTTACAAAATTACTTAAACAAACTAGAGAGCTTTTGTAATGAATTTCAAATAGATGTGAGCCTCGAGAAAACCAAAGTGCTTATTTTTAAAAATAACGGCAAAAGAATGAACAATTACTGCTTTTACTATAAAGATAAGGAATTAGAAAATGCAAGAACTTATAAATATCTTGGCCTCCATCTTAGTAGTACGGTAACTTCAACTTAGCCAGAGAAGAGTTAAGAGCTCTGAAAGCACTTTATAAACTCAGAAAAGAAATGGGACGTTTTTTTTGGAACAAATCTCAAACTTACAATGTAATTTTTTGATACATTAGTGAAACCTATAATCCTCTATGGAAATATGGATCAGAAATATCAAACAGAGATAACTTGGAAGTCGTTCACATCAAATTTTTGGAGCCGGAAAATACGCAAGCAATAACGCGTGTCGTGCAGAGCTAGGTCGGTTTCCACTAAATGTGGATGCAAGTTGGGCTATTTGTAGATTATTTCCCCCGCCAATTGGTGGGTTGTGGCGGAACAAAAGATGCCTCATTATCTACTTTTGTTATACCAACAACATGGTTGCTACGCTTTTGTGATTTTATTCCCTTAGGAATAATTGCAACTCAAGAATAGCCGGAAACCGTTCTAAAAATAACCGCCTAGTATGCGGGATGGACGCTCCTAGTTATCAGGGCCTAGTATGTGGGATGGACGCTCCTAGTTATCAGGGCCTAGTATGTGGGATAGACGCGCCTAGTTATGGGCTCCTGTTTTATTAAAATTAATTCTGTTTGGTGACAATGGCCGTGTGGCTTCTCCATTTGATGTATCACTAGTTAACATATCAGATTTTTCCGAGCGTAAACTGTTACCTGGTAAACACTGAATCACCTCTCCTCTCAGCCAATCAGCGTCTGATTTCGCAAACGCACTCGCGCGCTTCAGCTGTGACTATGCGATGCTATATACAGTTTACAGTCACACTTTGCTTTGGAATTAACACACGGTCGACCCTTTGATATATAAAGCTAACTTTTAACCCTCCCGTATTGTTTAATTGGTTTGGATTTGTATATTAATAGTTCGGCACTCGTACTGTGAATTATGAGATGACAAAAGATTGAATAGAATCTCCGCTTGAAGAATGTATTCTTTCTCCATCAATGATTAGTTTTTCATCTCTTCAGCTTATTGCTTAATCTATTGATCATAACGACAAGCCAATAAAATGTGAGTATTTTAATTACAGTCCTGTGCGTTAAAGGTACTATACAAATTCAGCTAAGATGTAAACAATCCTATTCCTAGACAAATATTGCTTTTCCTTAAGTTGTATTGGAAGCGCCATTTGTTGATCCTTCTGAATTCTTGTCTTGCAATCTTTCTTAAGGGATCGGAAAAACTCACAATAGCGTAGCCGCCATGTTAGGTGGTATAGGAACCGTTTAAGCAGCTAATGAGGTATATTTTGTTCTTCGTGCTTCGCGCTCGTTCTAAGTTAGGAAAATAAACTACAAGTCGACTCAGTTACCAACTATGAGTTAGATTTCTACGGAAAATCTCAGTCTAAAGACCTATAGTATGTTTTACGCTCAAAACATAGCATTCGACCTTTAGTTTCACCTTTGACTTTCCTTATCTATATTATTATTCGTTTAGACAATCTTTCTTTTGAAGGTCAGTTCCAGTTAATAAGGCTACGTTGCACAGCAACGAAATCCGACCATTCCTTTTGGCACGTTTTTGTCTCCAAAAGGACACACAATGGCGAAAATATCCATTTCAGTTTAAAAGATTGCCAAGGACCAAATTAAACTATGAAATTTGCGGAGAGTTTACCGGCAAATCACGTCCGCCATTACTGAACATGGCTTGTTCCAATATAGTTCGCGATTTTCGTCCAGCGGCTTGCTGTCGTGATGTCGTTTGCTGAACACATTGCTGTTTTAAAGGCATATTTCTATTCACAACTTCGTTCTTTTCTTTCCTTTGAGGAAAAAATAGTGAAACATTTTACTTTACTGATAAGTTCGCGCTAAGATTTGTGTGAAAAGTATCCCTTCATGTTGTTGAGTTGGGTAAAATAAAGTCACTTTCGCTGAAAATTAGCTCGGGGTCGAGACACTCTGGGGTTCGGGTAATGGCGGACATAACTCTCTCAGATTCGGACCTCCAAAAATAAGACTCCCGTCATCATATCGAAAACCGGTTTGGACAGGGAAAAATATAGCAACTGTACTTTACAAATACGCAATCCTATCGATGGCTATCTCAAAATTTGATCGTAGGGACACTTTAATGACAACATTGAAAACCGTAACTTTCTCTTTCAAATATCGTAAATACACCTAGAGACGGTGGATAACGCTATCCACTAGATAAATGACACTTGACACGTCTGACACTTGCTTTGTAAGAATGATCTACTCCAATGTCTTATGGTTGCTACGGAGTTTCATTGATGACTTTGAATGCAATCAGCCTCGAAATCAGATCCACAGCTCTTGCTCTTCATCTTCGCTATCGTGGCCGTCTCCTCTGGGAAGATTATAAGATTTGTTTCTGTCATATGGATACTAGATATTACATTAACAGTCCTTCATTGGGCGGAGAAGAGTTTTGTAATGCAAGCGATTCATTTAAGCGTCTGGTTCCTCTGTCTTCCTCTGGGGCAATATATTTTCGAATTGGAGAAATCGTGCAGCGGCATCATAGGAATATTACTAAACAGGAACAATTACCTCCACGAAATTACCGTCGTCAGATTAAATAGCGGTGAATATATATGGCTCAGGTGTAGCTATTTATTTTGCCTTTAACATTCCGGTTTTGTTAGTGACCGCATCATCGGGCAGAATCAGGCGACATTACTTAGTCACGTGACACGATCAAACGCGCTGGATTTAAATTTCTGCTCCAGCGCACATGCCAAATAACAAAGAAAACTGCCTCAAACTGGTCTATGCCCTGAAAATATTGCCAGTTTGTGGGTTTAAAAACTGATTTCCACAAAAATGTAAACACGGGATTTTAAAGTAGGGATGTTACGCTGCAATTTCCACTAATTTGTGGGTAGATTAAGTGGAATCTGCTGCCATTAAATAAACGCTGAAGTTTGGGTTAATTTAGGTCGAAAACGTATGGAAAGTGTTCTCATTTGCTATTCAGGACTTATTTTCTCACGAAGTCTAATATCATTAAAAATTGTAAAAACGGGAAAATATTATTTTATAACTTATCTGTTATCGAGTGTTCTTTTGTCAAAATCCGTTAAATATTTCTGCCATTAAAGTTTAAAAGTATTTCTAGCAGTGAAATTGTCCTTAATGCTTGCATATTAATCGACCTTTCAAAACTCCCGGGAGACCGGCAAGCTAACATAAGCTCCGCCTCCTGGGTTAAAATAGAAGATACCGAAACAAAGGGGCGGCAGTGGAAAGCTAATTAGTCAATCGAGTTGGATAATCATATCGGCGGTAGCGCCTGGCTTTTGAATTTGACAAAACTGCAATTACAAAAGCCAAGGAACTACATCAAAAAGTAAAGACGCATCAAGAGAAACTTTGCATTCGCATCACTGTTAGCGTTGTAATTAGAATTACAATCTGATTTTAAAAGGAAAATATTTTCACCGATCACGGACTTTATTTATTTATTACTCTTTCTACACCAGCGTTCTTTTTCTTACGCGGATTGTAGCGTAGTGAATCCTACAGAATACAAACTATACTTTCTTCAGGAAAACTCGAAATAATCCCGATTCTTGAAAAATAACAATCCTGGATTCGGTAAGCGTTTTCTAAAAGAAAATACCGGGCACTTATGAAACGATTTTGACAAGAAATTTCGGCCCGAATTTTGTATTTATCGCGTTGAGTTATAGATTTTTGCTTGCCTTCACATTCTGACTCAGAACCGGCGTTTGAAAAGTGAAAATTAAAACTAACAGAACAACGTAAAAAGCTCTTGCGCATCGTCAACAGATGTCAAAAGGGAATTTTGAATTATTCAGATTAAAAATGAAACGTTTCTCATGTTTCTGTTTGCTGTAGAAGTCAAACTAGCAAAGAATGATGTGAATATATTGCCTTGTCGTATTGACTCAGAGCTATATATGCCGCGTGTGAAGCCGTTGCCGCCTCACTGTTTTGAATTCAGAGCAAATCCGGTTTGAAAGTTAAAGTGGAAACTAAAAAAAACATAAATAGCCGGCTGGTACTCTAAAACAAAATATTTCTGAAACAAATTACTGCCCAGTTATGACCGCTCGCGAGCAGTAAAACAATTGACTAGTCGCTAAATCTTATTTCGAATGTTGCAGAACTACTGTACTGGTTAAGTTAAACTTTAGCACACAGTTTGTAGTGCGTTTTCATCCTAGTTCGACAGGGAGATTTCAGTTACGTTCGCTAAATTCGCTCAAGACCTGACTAATATCATGATTCACTAACTTTTCGAAAACCGTTCAATGACATAATAGGCTTTTGGCTTTAGCAAACATAGTTATTTTCTAGAACCGGCGTTTCAGAATTCAACCAACCGTCATTTATGTTAGAAAACATGAAAACTCAAGCAGGCGTAATTAACAGTCGGTTCAATTGAAGAGGATATCTATTGTCAATAATCTGATACTCAATTAGCGCCATCACGTTATTTCTGACATTGATTGACGGGTGCCTTATCAGCCGTGGGACATTTGTATTCCCATAACGATTAATGAACAACCAATCAGGTATCGTTGAAGCGAACTGCTCAAGCGTTAGATTATAATTATTCCGCTTTAGATTAATTCTTCAACAGTAAGTACATGTCGCGAAGAACAATAGGATTCTGCCCGATGATATACACAAATTTCCCAGTGCTATTTGAAAACAATGTACATATGCATGCCTATTGACATCTGGGCCGAGACTAGCGTTTTTGAACTCGTCCATAAGTCCAGTGGTTTGTTGTTGGAAAGATCATAACATTCGTAAAGCTGTCAGCAGAGTTTGTGGGTTCGGGAAAAGTAGAAATAGCGGCCACGAACATCATACCATTTGTAGGTGTAAAGCTGCTGTAATAGAGGTAATCGGCTAACGCTGTTTCCACCCAATTCAAACACACATTAGTCTGGAGAATTGATTCTTTGAAAATTAATTTTATTCAGATAGGCATGATTGCATTATGATTAGAATGAAAAAGGAATAATTCCCCAGAGTAGCATCTGTTTACATCACATGATCTGAATTGGGTAGCAACAGCGTTAGCCGATTACCTCTATAGCGGAGCTTCCGCGTTCACACAAGGCAGTTAGAACGATCTGGGAACGATCCGAGATCGATCTAAGCCGAATATGTGCCAAGTGTAAACAGTCCACACGATCCGAGATCGATCTCAACTAGTCCAACTTCTAGTGTGAACGCAGAGCGATCCAAAATCGGCTTTTCTGCTTCAGTGTGAACGCTCCCTTTGAAGAAGACTAAAATTGATCCGAGGTCGATCCGAAAAGTTCTGCTTCTTGCGCGCGGACTGTTGAAACCAGGCGGCCCGGATCGAAACCTGGCCAGTAGCTAGTCGGATTTTTTTTCCCCATTTTCCGTTATCTTATTTTTTCTCCTAAACCTTTTGCACTGATTTCTCTCGATTCTACCAGTTATTTTTGTGTTTTTATCTTTATTGTTTTCTTTACATAATTTATCGTTTTTTCGGGTCGTTTCAAAAGTTCAGATGATGGGATCTCTGCTTTTAGGCTTGTCTTCATATATCTATTACCATTTGTAGGTGGAAAGCTGCTGAGGGCCTCACAACAGCCTTGTAATTTATTTATACGATCAAATGTACAGAAAAGGAATAAAACTGTTCAATTCTCTTTCGTATCTACTCTTTTCACCTGGTGGCCATCTTGGATTCAAAGCGAGGCAACATCTGGTTTTGTTAGGCTAAACTCATTCTGATAGAGCGGATTTCAATTGACCTATATCATTATGACGTCACGGCTTGTTTATGAGGGGGACAGAATTGACATGAACAATATAATTTTGAACTAAACTGCTCTGCTGAGGAAAATTTAACTTCGAATTGTCTGGTTTCCAGATATCAGCCGTATCAATATTTATCCCACAATATTTACCGTATTTGGTGGCTGTTACCGCTATTCTACGTTCTACAAAATGCATTTGATAGCGATTTTCTTTGTGTTGTTGCTGTTTTGTCCCCCTCCCACGACCGTGATCCTTAGCGTTTAAACAATAGATTGTTTTGATTTGACGTCATAATGATATAGGGCAATTGAGTGTCGGAAATGTTTTGGTTTTGCGTTTACTAAGCTCTCCTATTGGCTGAGAAAGTAAACCAACCAATCAGAATCCAAAGTAGAACCAAACGCAAATTGATTTTGGTTTTGCTTTGGTTTGTCATTGGCTCACAGGGAAGCCATTGGCTGTGGGTAATTTGCGTTTGGTTTCACGGCTACACTCAACTGAAAACCGCTCTATCCCTCAGTGCGAGGCTAACGAAGCAAAAACAATGGGTTGCCTCGTTTTGAATCCAAGATGGCCACCAGGCGAAGAGTGAATTGAATGATCAGATTAAGTTAAATACCAGAGGCTTATTATCAGCGGGATTTTACCGACATTCATTCCATTGCAAGAGGGATAACCTCTTCCCTTTATCACACCTTTGGAACTCTAACTTTTTTCTTTCTTTCTGTATCTAGGGGCTCACTAGAAAACCTTCAAGTGTTTATTTAACCCCTAGACACCTATATGTATATTGTACCTTTATCATTGACTTTTTCCTATTTTGCTACAAATTTTTTTTCAAACAAGGAACTGTAAATGTACTAATAGGTGTGAAATAAAAGATTGATTGTATCTTTTTTTTTTTTTTACTTTATATATTTTTTCACTATATAAGCCAAATGGGCTTTTACAAGTCAGTCCTCCCTATCGATAAATTATATTATAAAATGATTTGTTTGTGATCAGGTAAAAACGATTCATTGAACTTGAATTATAATAATAATGTAATAATAATAATAATAATAATAATGATGATGATAATTCATAACTATAGCACTTACCTAAATTTGTTTGTACATATTTGCTAGACCTATATCTATGTCTGCGATATATTTTCTTTTTTTACTGTTTTTTTGGACTGCTTTAGGCCTAAGGGTATAGTGTTCCATAAGTCACATCCCTTTGACTGAACAGAAAACTTTCCATAATTAGTTCTATATGTAGTGTTTACGACATGAGAAGAAGTGTTTTATCGGTAGATTCCGCAGGCCGATAAAACACTTCTTCGAACGTTGTAAACTACTTCTGAAACTGAAATTGACGAAATACACATCCATAACAGTAAAAACGTCAAAATAAGACAACTTTTAGTTTAGTTTTTTAATTTCGTTTTTATTTGGTTAGCTAGTAAATAGCTGGGGCAGAAATCCCATGGGACTTTCACCAGACCGCCATATCAGCCAGTAGCATTTTGGTTCGACTATAAAGTTGAGCCTCATTATTGCCATTCTTCGTTGCATTGGGAGTATTTCCACTTCAATGAATCTTCTTGTGTACAACGACTGCCAAACAGAATATCATTAGACGCACTTATTTTATCATAATAGAAGTGGGTCTAATGAATATTCAGTTTGGCAGTTGCGAAATTCGGGTTCAGTTGAATTTTACGAACTGAAGTGAGGTTGTTTGTTATGGCGGCAAGGTTTCGAAAACCCAAGTCAACAACGGAGGAGCAAGATTGCCTACAAGAGAGAGTTCCGTCGTCAACTGTATATTCCACGAAATGGGCCTGTAAGATTTTCACAGATTGGCAAGTCAGTAGAAACAACTCCGACACAGTAAGAGAGAAATCGAGCCTTACATTCAAAGCCAGTGGACATCAAGAATCTAATAGAGAAAAAGCTAGAGGATATGAACGCGGCTTCTCTTAATTTCTGGCTGATCATATTTGTCCAGGAGTTGGCCAAAAAGAATGGTGAACGCTATCCACCGAAGTCAATTTATCTAATCATTTGCGCCATCAACCGCTATTTGAATGAGAAGAATGGAGGAGCGCAATTCAAATATTGAACAAGAACGAACCAAGGTAACAGTCTATCAATTTCATAGTTCATTGCGAATCTTTGGTCAACCTCAAGCATGTTAAGGCATGGTTTGAGCATGAAATCGAGGCTAAAGCTATTTTATTGAATAGAGTGGCTTATGTTTGCCCGAATTCTACAAAAATAGTAGTTATTACTAATCTCAATCTCTTCAGTCGTTTGAACGGATTTTTGTTGTAAAATGTCTGTCACGTGACCAACCACGTGATTACAAAATCTGGAAATTTCATCTCAAAATGGGCCGGTTACAGTGCATTTTTAAAGTAACGATTTCTTGCTCATCTGATTACACTTCTGGTTGTTTCTAAAGATCTGTTTGGAATGGTTGGTCCTGATAGATTGTTAAGGCGAAAATAGAGAAAACAGGTCACGTGACCTGTTCTTGGAACCAGTTTTCCCTAATTTTCTCACCTACAATGGCAAAATGTCAACCATTCTAAACAGATCTTTAGAAACAACCAGAAGGGTAAGCAGATAAGCCAGAAATCGTTATTTTAAAAATGCATTGTGACCGGCCCATTTTGATTTCTACGTTTTATCAGCCTTAAGGTCACGTGACCACCAAAACACCAGAATACCTAACTTAAAATGTCAAGACATATGATTACTGCCTAATTACAGATTTCTATGGTATTCCATTCAAAAATGACAAAGTTAGCGAATTTAGAGTCTTTTTAAAGAATTGCTCAATAAACCATGCCTTAACATGCTTGAGACTGTTGTATAACAATTTGTCGAAAGCGTGTTCTTAGTTTCGTGTGTGCTTATTTTTTAATTTTTTTAATTTTTAGACTTGATCAATTCAGAAAAGTACTTGACTCAGAAATGAAGGAGGGAACGAGGTACGAGGTCTGGGATAGCTGTCCAATCAAAGAAACATGAACGAGAAGGAAGAAGAAGAGACCTTCTGTCGAAGGGATTATTAGGGAGCCAAACAGCTGAGTCTTTACTTTACTTTTACTTTATTTTACTTTTATTTCACACTTCGCAGTTGTTTACAGTGTTGATAGTGAATATCAACCTATGAGAGGTGATCAATAAACTAAGTATACTGAAATATTTGGGAAATGCCTAGAATCTAAATAAACCGTGAGGTTTTCGAGTTAGACACTAGTCAGCTTATCGGTAAAATGTGTTATGTATGCATAAAAAAACATACGAATACATACTAATACCAATACTTACAACAATAGCGACCATTTGTGAAATCGGAAAGAAAAACAGAAAATGTCATAAGAAAATGTTATAAGTTCGTGGCCAAGCTTTTAAGGAAGACAAGAATTTTGCTCCAATAGCAGAAAGTGTTAAACCATTTTCGGGAAACTGAAATTGCCTATTTTTTTATATTTCAGTTAGTAATTTCTGCCATAGGTCCGTTGCCATAGCAGAAATAGTCTGTTTACCAAGATTAGTCCTGAAACGAGCCTTGTAAAAATTCTCTTTCGAAGCATATCTATATAGCTATAGTATTATCGGAATGGATGTCACTGGCATAACGAAAATAGTTATCAAATATACCTGGTAATTCAGTGGTTTTTATCCCATCGATGGGCCAATTTGAGTGTTTGTATAGATACTATCCCGACTGTCAGGAAATCAAGTAAATTAATAATGGTAAAGCACTCTCAGTATTTTGACCAAAAAGTGCGGCAAACTGAAACAGAACTCTGGGGAGCCGGAGTGGCACACGGTGGTTAAGCGCTTCGCCTCTCACCTCTGTGGCCCAGGTTCGATTCCCGGACGTGGCGCCATATGTGAGTTGAGTTTGTTGGTATCTCGCCCTTGCTCCGAGGGTTTTTCTCCGGGTTCTCCGGTTTTCCTCCCTTCGCAAAAACCAACACGCTAAATTCCAATTCGATCTGTGAATTAGCCGGGACCTGGCTTTGATCAGCCCCCATGGTTGTTTCAGGTCTCGTTAGAAATTCAGAGTTTGTTTGTTTTAACTCGCGCTATATGGTTTTGTTTTATTTGAATTATTTTTAAATGACACGAATAGGCACTTCCCCCATGCAGTTATTGCATATGAAAATCAAATATAAGGATTATAGTAAAGTTGTTTAAGTTGCTGGAGCCGAGAAAGGAAATGCCAAAGCTTATAAAATCGTCAATCATCACACCTAATTATTTTATGTGATCTTTTTTTCTAAGGGAGTAGCTAGAGCCATCTTTATTGGTTAGTTTTATATCAAAAGAAGTAATCTTCTTTTTTGGTGATTTTGTGATCATGAAGTTGTTTTTTTGAGGTTAATTGACAGTTTATTGAGATAACACCATTCCTTAAGTACTGTTTAAAACATGAACAGCAGTGTTTTATCAAGTTTAAAAATTCGAGGGCGAAGCCCGAGAATTTTTAGACTTAATAAAACACGTGCTGTGAGTGTTTTAAACGACTTCAAAAACGCTTTAAGAATCAATGAAAGAAAGACGCACATCTCAAGGGAATGGTTACTTCATGAACCATTGAACCTTTGTATTCACAACGCCATGCAAAATATTCGAGTAATCACCGCCTGCAATTACGAACATCTCAAGGGAATGACATGAAGAAATTACCATACTATGTTGTTTGAAGCGGCGTTTCGCAATCGGCAAGAAGAATCTGCACTTGAAGGATTTGGTGTCGTGGTTTACCTCGATAAAGTTCAAGACTTGGAAAGCGATGTCACTGACATGACGGCAGACTCTAAATTTTTGACTCCGGCACAAAATATGTAAGTTTAATGCACGTTTTTATAATTTTACGGCTTTGAGTTTGGTTTAATAATTTGAACTAAACAGTGGCTCGGTAAACAAGTAATGGTAGTTGGATAACTTCATTTTAAAAATATTATCTGTGTATCTCGGTAGTCTGCTGATATTAGTAAATTTAGTGCAAAATTTATTATCTAGGTACCTTATGTTCCGTGTACTTTTTGCTATCTTTGGGTCTTTATCAGTGAATTCTTAATTAGGATGAAACATTATATAAAATTTCATGTTCATTGATATTCTTTATATAAAACGTTCATCCTAATTAGCAATTCAGTGAGAAAGCTGAAACATCAATAGAAATTCCATTGTCTCAATCATTAACCCCGTTTCCCTCTGGGACAGAATTCAAATCCCTCCGCGGGCCTTTTAGAATGATGAGATTTTAACAGGTATAAAGGAGCATGCACGTGACTGATTTGCTTCATCTGATTGGAGAAAATGCTCATTAATTATTCATGAGTTTTTGAACTTTTGTTAGCTCTTGGTTAACTAGGGTCTCCAAGTCAGTAATATTTCGGGAGGAAGCGAATATAGTCGTCAGCAAATATCCTAAAGGAAAGTTGATCAGAGTAATTTTGTGAGGTCATTTATATAAATCAAAAATAGCAGGGGGCCTAGACAGCTCCCCTGGGGAATTCCACAGACGACTGTTTAGTTGAGTCGAAATTGTCTAGGGTAACATACTACTGTCTGTTAGTTAAATAATTGGTGAAGCATTGAAGAAGTATTCCTCTTATACCATATGTCTCTAATTTTTTTAGCAAAATTATATGATTTACGATTTCAAAAGCTTTGCAAAATCAAGGAAAACACCGCAGATGAATAAATTATTGTCAATTGCATTTTTAAAGTTGTCAGTAATTTCAGTAATTGCTTGTTCAGTTGATCTGCCCTTGAAACTGGAATATTATGTTTTTCAATATAAATGATGAGTTGTTTATACACAAGTTTTTCAAAAATCTGTGTAAAGCAGGAAAGGATAGAAATGAGTCGAGAGTTAGTAGGATCTGTTATTTCACCACCGTTGTCTACTGGTGTAACTTTAGATATTTTTAGAATATCTGGAACAATTCCTTGTAGAAGAGACTGGTTATATATCATTGTTAAACTTTCACTTGTATGGTTACATGCTAATTAAATGCATTTACATGTAGGAGGGGCACCTATTGAAGACTTGTTTTGATTCAGGCCAATAATCAAATCCTGTACTTCATGGGCATAGATACCACGGAACATGAAGCTACTTTGGAATGTTGTTTATGTATTTAGCAGGATTATCGTAAGTGGGTATTTGGGTACACAAATTAGGGCCAACGTTTATGAAATACGAATTCAATCGGTTACATATGCTTACTTTATCCATGTAACATTTATTATTATAAATAAGTTTTGCGATTGAGGCAGAGTTTGCAATTTTCCTCCTATTGATTAACATTCCAATAAGCTTCACGTCATTTTAATATTACCTTTATTTCATGTCGAATTTGGATGCAAAGTATCTCTTTTCAGATTCCTCCTTAATTTTATTCAACTTATAGTTATACATTTTATATTCTTGTATTTTATGGGAGTCCAGGCTTAAGTAATGTGATTTAAACATCTTTTGCTTTCTCTTAATTGAGACAAGAAGTCATTATTGTACACAATTTATTTTTACAACGGGAAATTGTTTGGACTTCTGTCTCTATATCAATTCCAAGCCCGCCCATCCCCCCCCCCCCCCCCCCCTCCCCGGGCAAGATGGGGCATTTGACATCCTATCTGTCCCTGGGGTGGGGCATTTGTTTTGCGTCAGCCCGGTCCCGGGGCATTTGTCAAAAAATTATCCCACCCCTCCCCTGTGTTTGATTTTGTTTTGCTCAACTGATCAACACGTGCTTGCTTCATCGATCAACATGGCGGCGGAAAAGTCATCCGTGAACATGACGTTAGGAATTTCCCAGTTTCGGGGTGAAGTGTGCGGTTTGTTGGGAGCTAGTGAATGTGGGATTTGGGGGCACTTACGAAAGTGTTTGAAGGTGAGTACTGCATTACTTTAATAAAGAAAAGCGGTGAAATGTGGCTTTGAAACGGCGAAGAAATTTGGCGCGTTCGCTATACTTGCCCCGGGGTGGGGCATTTGCATAACTTAGCTGGCCCCTCGGTGGGGCATTTGCAACGTTCTGATTCCAAAATGACAAAATCCCCACAAATGCCCGGGGGGGGGGGGGGGGGGGGGCATGGGCGGGCTTGGAATTGATAGAGACATTAGAGCCAAGGAGCATCGGCAGCTGCGAATGTTAAATTTTAGAGTTGAAAATAACTATTTGATTTTCGATGAGAGTTTAAGGAAAACGTTCCATGGCGGTTTGAGCGACTTGAAATACAGACCTCGCGTTGTAAGACATATTTCTCACAAGGTTGGAGATGAACACAGTCGTTGTCTCGTCCAACTTTATTCCATGTATTTATCTAAGATTCAAGGCTTTGCAGATAAGATAGCAGCATTTTACTTTAGACCCAGTCGGCAAACTGTAGCATATGATAAGGTCCCAGTTGGTATTAATACTATGAATTCTATATTACCGGAGAAATTATGTGCGAATGGCTGGCATTCCACGGAACACTGCGCATTGCTTACGTATCACTTGTGCTAGCAAACGTTGTCAAAGCGGTGTGGAAGAAAAACTAATTAGGGAACGAACTGGCCACAGGTTAGCCGCGCTTTTGTTTTACGAGCAACCAACAGCTACCCAGATTCAACATGTTAGTGATGTACTTTCGCCTCCAACTGAGAGCGAATTTGAAGTGTCCGATGAAGATCTTGCTAAGATTTACATGGACAATGTTATCAACTCAAAGAGAAATGCTGCAGATGTTGTGAACATGGAAATGCCGGTATTTAATAACTGCACGGTTAACTTTCACTTTCACATGTAACAATAATAATAATAATAATATACATTTCTACCGCGCAAATTCCAACAAATGTGTTCAAATGCGCCTTACAATAAATAATTATCTCTGATGATAACGAAGGATAAAATAACATATAAGAAATCTAAACTACAATAGTCAAAACCACTAAAATACCAGCAATAAAGTCTCTGTCGCCAAAAGAGGCGAGTGTTCTAGAAAAAGGTGGCTTCAGCAGTAGTTCATTATTCGATCTGAGATCATAATTAGATTTCCACTTTATAGTAATAAGACTGCATATATAGCTAGGAGCAAGACCATGAATTGCTTTAAACGTAATTAAAATGTTTTGTATATATGTTTTAGCAAGTGTGTGTTATGATGATTAATATTCACAATGCCTTTGGCGGTGTATATTACAGTATTATTATTATTATGTACCTTATTATTTAAGGTGAAGTATTTATCAAAACATGTTGATAAATGTTTGTTATTAAAATCATACACACATCAGTGGCTAATGCACAGATCATTGATCTGATAGAGATTTAATATATTTATGAAATAAAGGGGCAGTTTTCGTATCATTAAAATGTTTGGCAGAGTTTGCAAGGAAGGTTAAACTATAACTAATAACTAATGCCAAAATAAGAGGGGGGGAATGTATCCATTTTATCTTACACGGAGGGGGGAGTAGTACATCTTATAATTATTTATTTATTCATTTTATAGTGTCCCCATTTAGTGGTGAGTAACTGCTATCATCTTAATGACACTGAAATAAAGTTGTTATTATTACTATAATGATTGCGTTGAAAACAACGGAGAATGGAGCAGAGAGAACATTGACAACTACTGTCGCTAGGTTTTCTGGATACATATCTTGAGATTTGAGACACTGTTGTAATGTTGTTAGATGAGCCGAGGTAACTTCTGTTCAAAGAGATTGTTAAAGAGATTGTGGTAAAGATTTTCTTTGCCGGCTACCCCATGTTAATGTTATAGGTAGCAGATACAATATGAGCATTAATCAATACTGATTAATGTTTTTAACTTGAATAAGAAGTAAATTCAGTTCTCAAGGGAGGCCTTAAGAGGGTATCCATGTGAAAACCATGCACCCTGAAAAAATGAGTCTACATGGTACATCTCAGATTTTGTTCATATTTTGCACATATGTTACTATTGGCCTGGCATTAGACTTGGTAGAATATTTTGGAAAAATTTCAAAAACTGTAAGAGATATGGGGGTTAGTACGAACTGCCTCGGTTTGAGGGGTATTTCCACTATGTATTTTTAGTCATGTTTACAGAATATTTTTGAACAAACCATATAAGCTATATACACAAAACGTTTCTACAGCATAAACACGACCAATTACAATTTAAGTATGATATAAGTGGCAAAAAATATTCAGTATTCAAGGAGTAAGGCTTTCATGTACAAGTGACTTCCGAAATTATTTTTCAAAAAGTCAAATTTTAGGGTAAAATGACATTCGAATACTATCGATGCGGCGAAATTGTAGAAGATGAGAGAGTTATTATTTTGTAGATCAGTCATTTGGAAATACAACTGGGGACTAAAAAGTTTGTAAAGTTTATTCAGCTTAGGAGCAGTGAGGCCAAAGTAACATACTCCCAACGCCCGGGTCCAACGTAAATAAACAATCAACGCCAGATGCAAGCTGTATCGTGTGCAGAATAACGGGACAAATAACGGTCAGGAATGAGAAACATAGCCCTAAAATAACTGGGTGATAAATTTATTTGTCACTTATGCCTATGGTTTTGCAATAAACAACAACTAATTAACAATCAACTTCAAAATAAGAGAAATTAGTAATACGAAGGATGAATCAGCAATAAATGCATACCTGATTCTATCCTTATTTGTGCTCTCCTCCACAGCTCTGTCATGGTCTCGAAGCCACAACTTACGATAATTATCTTCTTGTCGATTTTACACCGAAAGAACATTTACCCATTATAGTTTATACAGATGGCTTTGTAGCATCCGCCATTTTATTTAGGACTAGAACCCAGTCTGCTGTTGTGGACCACAGGTAGCCCGAACACAGATGTGTACATTCCATGTGGAATATTGGAAGAAAAAACTCTCTACCGTTGAATCAGCCTTTCCTTTCTTGTCTATTTATCTTTATATATTGCTGATCAGATCCCTACACGCTAGGAGATCCGGTGTTTTGTCATTTCGTCTGTGGTGCCCAACATATATACCAGAGTGGGTAATTTATATTGAAATATTTATGAATCTCATGAAACAGAACTGAAAATAATCATAATGCACTACTTAATACATCTACATAATTTTGTTTGCAAAACTTTAATTTTTTTCAAGCTGATTATAGGTTAAAATTACCCATGATGCACCTGATATATGTAACTATTATGGGGTCAAATGTTTGCATACATTCATACACAAGGTCACAACAATGAATTATAAATGATTTCTAACATCCCGTGCATATATCCTGTATATTCACACGACCCACATACGGCCATCCCAATAAAATGTTCCGTTTCCAATCGCCAGACCGACCCAATTTTTTTTGGAAAAGTTACTGACAAAAATACAAAGCTTGACATTGACCCAATTTTTGGGAAAAGTTTTAAAAAAAATATTGAAGAACATACTTTCAACTACACCTCTTTTCCTAGCTCTCTACGTATTTGCATTTTATTGGGATGGCCTAATCAGCTGTGTCGGTGCCGAACTGGAGCGCAGTGCCATCCTGGAAAGCGAAGTTCAGAAATGTCTGACGTATGTTGCTTATTGCTACAAACTATCTTAGAAAAGGGTTCAGAAAACATCTGGGTGAACGATGAAACATATTGTGTGGATCGTGACAGACTTTATCCAGACCTGAATTACGCTGGATTTACATATACATGTATGTGCGGGGCGCTTGTTCAGACACACGGTAAGCCACGCAGTTTACAAGCATGAGTAGTTATGTTAGTTATCTTCCCATTAATGCGGCTGACCAACAAGCACTGAGGGTGGTCACTGCCAGATATTTGTTTAACGTCCAAAGTGGTTCCTTAGCGTCCTGTGATACACAGCTGCTGATGAATACGAGCGTCGTGAGATGCAATCTCGTTCCCAGAGCCCGCGATCTTTTGACCAGCGCTAAGATACTGGCCAAAAGATCGCGGGTTATGAGAACGAGATTGCGTGAGACGGGACCGCCATTTTACGTGATCATCCGATCGAGGTACGAGGAATCGAAAAGGCGTAGGCGCGAACACTGCGCTTCTCTGTTTCTCTTAATGTTGCCTGGGTGGCTAATTGAACGAGCAGGAAGCATACAAATGTTTTGCTGCACGGGTGGATATACGAGGAAACGTTGTTGCAGAAAAAAAACTAACGATTGCGCACTGTGTCAAATTGTCTTGCCGGTGGGGTCTGGGTTTGTGTTGCTAAGAAACACATATACTGTGTGTCACTGGAGCCTAGTAAACATTGTTTTCCTCCATAGCCAACGTGAAAACATTGTTGCGGAAGCAAATTTTGCCTCATCGAAACAAAAAAATATCTTTAAAATGCTTCTGAAAAATGTTTTCCTTCATGGAAGATTGATTTTTTTTGCGCAAATTATCCCGCGGACTTTGACTCGTTTTTACAGACAAATTTATGGAAAACTAAATCCACGATTGCATGCTTCCCAGCACAGCTACATCCCTCAAATTTCGATCAATTAATCTTTTACCTGGTATCTTAAGTTTGTATCTGAAGAATATTTCAGAAATTCGATTTTACGGATTTTATTTGTCATCGGATTCCCATACAAACACTGTATTTCGCGCCATGTTTACACCCCTTTCAAAATGTCGGAATTATAATAAACCGCGAACTGGTCTATTACCTTAAAACTGTAAAGAAATACGTTATTCTTTGTGTACAGTTTCTCAGCTGTAGGATGTCCGGTGTCCGCGGGGAACAGGATATCAGGACACGTGACTTGTCCCTTCGTGTGTACCGACCTTTACGTCTGCGAGCGGGCGAGGCGCGCGGCGTGATTTTTTTTTCACTTGTGTGGGTTGTTCTTTTATCTTTTGTTTTCCATATTGATTTTCTTTGTTTTTTTATGCAACGAGCTCCGCTATAAAGAGATACGAGGACGACAGTAACAAATCGCATACAAGTGTATCACAGACAGCTTTAAGCAGAGAGTGAGCCATTATGCACTAGTCTAAATAAACCCCCACCCCCCCCCCCCCCCCTCCCCCTCCCACCCTGTCCCGGGTTGGGGGAGGAGGAGGAGGGGGGGGGGGGGGTTTACTTTGACTAGTGCATTACCACCCCGCCCTAAAATCAAAAATGAATAAAATACCCTGTCTAGACAGTACAGTACAGGTGAAAATATTTATAGATTTTATGATAATTTTACTTCACACGCGCCATCAACAACATCCGCGCCAAGTGCCAAGGCATTTCATACAATTCTTAGTAAGGGGGTCGGGACATGCCTTCAACGGTAATATAGTTGTTTTTCCCTGGTAACGCCGAGAAGATATGCCACATTCCCTCGTTGAATATACACAAAATGAGCACTTGATCAAGTCCAAATCCATTTCGTGGATAGGGCGGGAATACACGTGCAGACGTTACACGCAGTTCCTGTCACGCAATTCTTGAGATATCATATCACTGAAGGGATTTCATCTATTTCGGTGATACCACATTTGATTTCATGGATTATACACACATTTTGGTATTTCAACGGAACGAACAGAATATTATGCACAAGATTGAAACAAATTGAGTCTGTAACAAGGTAGTAACGACATCAGAATGGCTTCCCGTTACTGAATCTAAACGGTTCTAACTTGGCCAACTATTCGATGAGCATATAATAAAGGGCTTCCAAGAAAACGAAACCATTAGGGTTTTTTTTATTATGAAAAGAAAACATCGTTTCTTTACAGAATAAAAACTAAAAACTTGAATGGAGAATCGGCTGAAGAACCTAGTAAATACGACTGTACGTGCATTTGTACTTGTCACTCATTCACCCCGCTACAGAGGCTCGCAAAATTCAGAGTGACTCGCCGGATTAGAAGCTGTATTTAAAGCGTAGCGTAGTTTGAAATCCTCTATATATCATATTCAAAGAAAATTCATTGTCTTTGATCCAATCAAACAATTTTAAACAAAGATACTGCCATAAACTATGAGTACCTATTTTTCAGCTTTGACTCCGTCAAACTCGACAATAATTCAGTCACTTTAGACATCTGCATATCGGGTGATGGACTTGGTCACCCTTCAAAACTAAAATAATATTGAAAATGAATGTGCATTCGAATTCTTAAAGAAATGATTGTCAGAAAATATGTGAAGTTCACCGTATTTTCGATTTTAATCGAAAAAAAATCGCCGTGTCACCATATCGTCGTTTGTTTAATAACTGAACATTGCGGATTTTGAGAGTGCATACTCTCTAACCCAGCATTAACTTTACAGAGATTTTTTTTACCAGATGCAAAGATCTATTGTAAGTCAATCTAGAAATATTTCTAAATTCAAAGAAAAGAAGGCCGCAACTCTGCAAACGGCCATTGCCAGACAGCATTTATCGGGTTTTAAAAAGACCTATTAAAGTAGCGTTAAATAAAAATTCGACAGAAGCGACAAAATATAAATAAAATTAGTTGATTTTGGTTTTAATATACTGACGGGACTTAGTACTAAAGCAGGTAAAAATATTATCTTTCTACTTAAAATCATTTGCGATTGCGACATGTTACAACATAAGGTATATTTTGCTCTGATTTTGAGCATTTCAGGGGGTCAAACAGTTTGATTGTCATATCTCAAAGGCCTTTTACATTTCAGCCAAACTATTTCACATGGGACATTAGCTAGTTAAGATATAAATGTGTGCCAAGTTTAAAGGAAATCGGAGAGGTGCACTGTAGACTCGTCTGCATGGTTTTCACATGGATCCTCTCTTAATGTTTGTATTTCTTCAATTGATCGGCAACGATATGAATCATAGTGCAGATAGTTATCATTTTCCACGAGGATATTCAGTTGTCGGTTAACATGAACAAGAAGTCATTTCAGTTCTCAAGAAAGATCTTAACAACTGTTGTTCTTACTCGGTCATTGGCATCGACATGAATGCAGATAGTTTTCATTAATCACGAGAGGTGGTAACGGTTTGGATTAGTACAAATCATTTGCATTTTCAAGTTGAGTTGTAGTGTGATGGCAGATACACGTTTTCGTCCTCCGAGCAGTTTACATGAAGAACTGTTTCTTTGCTCAGGGAGGTAACCCCTAAGAACAATATAACACGAAGTGGGCGGTTAAGGTTTTTGAGGTGTGGAAACAGACAAGTGCGAACAAGAATCCTAAATTTGAATCGCTGGGTTTAAGTTTCACGTGGTAAACGTAGACGACATACAAGATTTGACTTGTAGAATCGAAGAAATGTCGGCAGAGACATTGAACTTTTGGCTTTCTAAATTTATTGCTGAAGTTACTAATCGAAGTGGTGGTCGGTATCCCCCGGAGATTCTGTATTTACTGATCTGTGCGCTTAATCGTTATTTGGCGGAGGTAAAATGCGAAGAGAATTTCAATATCCTAGAGAAAACTGATCGAAAGTAAAACAATATATATGTTCTCGTTTAAATTTCTTGTTGCCGCTATAATCGTTTAGAAAACACCAAAAACATTTTTTTTCAGATTTATTTGATTTGTCTGCCAATGCCAGAGAGTGAAACTCAAAATATTTGCACAAATTGAGTGTTTAACAATTGCACTATTAATTTTATGGTTAATTCTAAGAAGATGTTCTCGCCTTAGAAATACTGTGTACACGCACATTTGCTTTTCATTTTTGCTGTTGCTGTATTAAATACTGTAAAATAAATAATATAAATTACAATATCATTAATAATTCATAAGGGTTCTAACCAATCTAAACGCAGCTTCCCCTGTAAACCCATACAAGATTCTAGTCAGCCTATTAGTATTCTGTATCAAATAATACAGAATACTAATAAGCCCTATTAGTATTCTGTATCAAATGATACAGAATAATAACTAAGCTAATTAACATGTTATCACTGACTTTCCCTATCTCGGGCAGGAAGAAATCGTAAGTTTCATACAACTGCTCTTAATGCATACAGACCGTCTCTCATGTTTTTGTGCACGCTGCGCATGTCCGTGGCACACACTATTACTCCAAAGCTTTTTTACGCTTTTCTTCAAAATTTCAGAAACGTTTTAAATTTTATATAGTGCATATCATAAGTACATTACAATATTCGCATGCGAATTGTATGGGATTTACAATGGCTCGCCGAAGCGGCTCTCCGTTATATATCCCATACAATTTGGTCGTTCATATTGTAAATAGTACTTAAACTTGGGTTACTTTTATCAAATTGTTACCGAACTGTAATCTGGTTAATTAGTATTCTGTATCAAAATTTCAGAATACTAATTAAGCTAATTACCATGGTGTATTAATTCATCAACCCCAGCCTTTCCCTGCTGTCTATTCGAACTCTCCCCGTGCTTTTAGTTACTGAGGCTATATGGGGATATACAGAGGTATCCATGTGACTCGAATGCTGCGTTTGGATTGGTTAGTTAACTACAATAGTAATTAATTTATTATTGACATGTCGGCATGGGGGTTCTGGACAATGTCTTGAAGTGACATTAGCTAACCCAAGGAATCAAAGAAAGAAAGAAAGCCTCTAGTTTCTTTGAAAATTGCACATTAACTTACTAAACCGAAATTTCCAGTGGACGTTTTTTGAGCCTGAGAATTTTGCCTAAACAACATTATTTTTAGTATGGCAACACAAACATTGATTTTTCCAACCAAAATGGTCCTCTTTCAAAATCACGTGACTGGTTACTGCTGGCCAAATATAGTGAAGGATCGTGTTTGAAGGACAAAGTTTTCATTTTCAGTCGCAAGTACGAATAAGCAGCAGTTGTAATGAAACGACATGATAACTGATCCTGCAGCACTTGGTCGCCGAGATCACAGCCATATTGAAACGTTTGTCCTTCCAGTACGAGCCATGCCACGTGATTTTGACAAAGGCCTATGTACAGTTTCAATTGATAACTTTCTCAATAAGAAACAGGAATTCATCCCTTGACTTCACTTGAAGTGCAACTAGCCTTCCATTAAACACGATTAAAAACGAAAGAAGATATGCACTTCGCAGTCCAGTTGCCTTCATCTGCAGATTAAAATTATGTTTTACCTTGTTCTATTTCCAGATATAAAATACAAATCGACAGCTAACGGCCTTTTGCACCTTGATTATCCAATATTTGGTAACGCTTTCAGTTAAGCCAGGTATAAAAGTCGGACCAGACTGCCAGTCCGAGTCGAGCCAGGTTAAATATCATTTTCACCGCAAATTAAAGTATTTGATATTGCTATGGAGGTGATTGTCCCTTAATGCGAAGCTTTACGCTTTGAAACTCTGCTTCACCCTTCGAAACCGGTTCAAAACCACACAGGTAGCCGGACTGATACCCACGCCAAAGAGATCTTTAGCAATCTCGAAAACTTTAATTTGCGGTGAAAATGATATTCACATTGTTTTTACCCGATCCGACCTGGTCCGCTCAAGTCCGACCTGGTCCGATCCAGTTCGACCTAGTTGGACCTGGTCCGACTCGGACTGGCAGTCCGGTCCGACTTTTATACCTGCCTCTTCAAAATTATTACGAAATTTGAGGCCTTTCAATAACATTATTGGAACAACCGCAGAATACAACGCCACTTTTGAAGTCATTCCCGATAAACACGGCTCCATGGAGTGTTCTTCTTAAGCCTAAGTTAAACCCTTACCTAAACCTTACCGTCCAAAATCCTAAAGCCAGCCCTAAGCCTAATCTGACTTTAAGCTTAATGTGATTCCACAGACTTATCTCCAAAGTCTGACCTTAAATGCAGCCTTATATTACAAACCATAAAGACCTATAAAAGAACATAGTATCTGAAGTGGCCCCATGGCTCCACAGTTTCTCATTACTATTCAATAACTTATACTAAATGAATAATTAATACTACCTCAAAAGAACATAGTATCTGAAGTGGCTCTGCGGCTCCATGGCTCCACATTTTCTCATTTCTATTCAATAACTTATACTAAATGAATAATTAATACTACCTCAAAAGAACATCGTATCTGAAGTGGCTCTGCGGCTCCATGGCTCGACAGTTTCTCATTACTATTCAATAACTTATACTAAATGAATAATTAATACTACCTCTAAAGAACATAGTATCTGAAGTGGCTCCATGGCTCCACAGTTTCTCATTACTATTCAATAACTTATACTAAATGAATAATTAATACTACCTCTAAAGAACATAGTATCTGAAGTGGCTCCATGGCTCCACAGTTTCTCATTACTATTCAATACCTTATACTAAATGAATAATTAATACTACCTCTAAAGAACATAGTATCTGAAGTGGCTCCTTGGCTCGACAGTTTCTCATTTCTATTCAATAACTTATACTAAATGAATACAACAACTTTATTTACCCTATTACTTACAAATAGTATATACAGAGAAAAAAGAAATTGGAATATTTAAAGGGTACTGGCACCCTGAAATAACTAGAAAGCTAAAAATGCCAGGGAGCCAGTTTACATGGCTGAATTAATTACTAGGTCGGAGAAATAAAAAAAAAACACATACATACACACAGTAAATTCTACCTATTTAGTCTATTATACCATAAATATTATAGATACATATATTTATAGAGAGAGGAAGAAACCAGTCTTGTTATCTTAAAAATCATTAGTTGCTATTGATATTTAAAATGTCTGAACTAAGCTAATATTTGCTTAGAAATTCGTTTTTTAGTTTTTGCTTAAAGTGCCACTTCGACGAAATTCGACCATTTTCTTTTCTACCTTTTTGTCTTCCAAAACGACACAAAGTGTCGAAAATATCCAAATCAGTGAAAAATATTACAAAAGGACCAAATTAACGTATGAATTTTGCAGAGAGTTTACCGTTGAAATCACGGCCGCCATTACTGAAGTGTGTTCCAAATACTTCGAGATTTTCGACCAGCGGTTTGCTGTCATGACGTCATCTTCTCAACGCGTTGCTCTTGTAAATGCGTATTTCCATTCAAAACTTCGTTCTTTCCTTTCCTTTTTGGAAAAAATAGTATAAACAAGTACTTTACTTATAAGTTCGTGCGAAAGTTTGTGTGAAACGTAGCCCCGCATGTTGTTGTGTTGAGAAGATGACGTCACGTTCGCTGGAAATTGGCTCTGTCATGGCTCTGTCACGGAACGGGTTAGAGTAATGGCGGACATAAAAACTCAAGATTCGGACCCAAAAAAATAAGACTTCCCATCGTCATATAAATAAACGGTGTGGGTAGACAAAAAGTATAGCAACTTTTCTTTACAAATACGCAAAAATATCACTATCTCAAAATTTGATCGTAGTGGCACTTTAAACTGTCGAATTGAGGAATACTTAATATGTTCTTCAATTGAATTCCAAACTTTTGGTCCTTGAAATCTGATATTAAATAATCCGTAATTGGTTCTAGCTTTAGGAAGATAATAAGACTGTTTTGCTGCAGATCGTGTATTGTAACTGTGGACACTTTTGACTGAAGTGAAAAAAGTATTGAAAACAGAGGGTAGAAGTTGATTGTGAAACTTGAACATAAAAACTGCAATATGGAAGGTAATGAGATTTATAATATTCAATATTTTAAATAAAGGACTTCAATGCTCGTCAAACTTTGAAAATGTCAAAATTCTCACAGCCTTTTTCTGTAGTACAATAAGAGGCTGGACAGTTGTTGGGTATGTATTACCCCAAGATATCATACCATATATCAAGAATGGGTATATTAGAGCATAATAGAGTTTGGCAAGGATTGATATTAGTAGTTCGGCTTCGGCGTCATAACAACTGAGACGCCATTCCGTGATTTTAGACGATTTTAGATGCTCTCTTGAAAGTATCTTACGGGGTATGTTGTAATCTAGAGGTTTCAATCTAGAACTCAGATAAGTTCTAAAGTAAATCAAAATACTCAATATGGTTTCAATTTACTTTTATTTCGATTACTTAAATAAGTGGGCGATCGACCGGTTCCGTCCTGGGTTCAAGTACATTTCCAATGGTTCTCGATTTTCTCGTTAAATCTGTTCAACTCTTCAACCGAATCTAACGTCGGGCGAATCGACTACTGGATTCGGGCGAATCGACCTCGACCTCGGGCGAACTGACTCCGGGCGAAACGACCGGTTACCGTCAACATAGTACCGAAGTTTAGATAAAATGCCAACACTTCTCTTTATTTTTTTTGAAATACAATCAATTTGAGATTTCCAGCTGAGGTTAGAATCAATAAAGATACCAAGATATTTGATACAATTATCTTGTCGCAAAGGCGTATTACTTATAATTAAATTAACATTTAATGTTACCTCCTTTGGGGAGGATGAAATAGAACAAAATTTGATTTATCTATATTTAGTGAAAGCTTGTTTGCACATAACCAAACATGAATATTGATTAATTCATTATTTATGTTGGATTCCAATGTAGAAAGGTTCTTATGCCTATAAAATAGATTGGCATCATCTGCAAATAGGTGAAAGTCAAAGAGATCAGAACAAAGATGGAAATCATTTATGTAGAGCCGGTAGAAAGAGAACTGGACCTAGTACAGATCTCTGGGGGATACCACAGGGGATTGTTGCTGAACCAGAGGTTGTATTATTTACTGTAACAGTTTGTTGTCGGTTACTGAGGTATGAAATAAACCAATTTTTAGCAATTCCTCTGATTCCAAAATGTTCCAATTTCTTGATCAAAATTGCATGATTTACAGTATCGAATGCTTTACTAAAGTCTAAAAATATTCCACAAGAAACGTCTTGCTCATCGATTGCTCTTTGGATTTTATCAATGATGTTAAGAACAGCATGATCAGTTGAATGTTTAGCCCGAAAGCCAAACTGTTTGTCAAAAAATATTTTTCTATCCAGAGGGCTTCAAAATCCTATTTTGAAGTTGTAATGTCTGTTCGCACAGAGAAGTTTAGATTATTTTTAATGTAAAAAGCAACACCACCTGCATTTGAAAGGCTGGGTTCAGAGATAAGGTCATAACCAAGAATGTTGACATTAGTAAAAAGTTCCTTGTCAACTTTACATTTTTGTTTCAGTAAGGCCAATCAATGAAAATGGGAAATTCAATGCTGATAGCATGTGCACAAAATTATCATAATTTGCTGCCAAGCTTCTAATGTTGCAATTTAGAGCAGAAAATGAAGTGTTATTTGACGAGCATTCATTTATATCATACAGTAGTTGCTATGGAAATCGTGTACACTATAATAATTAAAATTTTGATCGGTTGTCAACATCTGAATTTGTAAGATGAGGAATACAGTGGAACCCCGCTATCTCGAACTCGGTTATCTCGAACTCCCCGCTATCTCGAACTAAAACTCATTTCCCTTGGTTTTGCCCCTGTTATTTCAGTTATTTACTATGGGCTATCTCGAACTCGGTTATCTCGAACTCCCCGCTATCTTGAACTGTTTGCGATTTCCCTTGTCCCAAATCGACCCCGGCTATCTCGAACTCTAATTGCTAAGACGATTGACAAACAACACAACACAACACTAAAAATAACATCGTGCATCGATGAAGCGAACATGGATTATTTTTAAATCGGGGACTTAGTTCAGTGATGTACATGACGTCCCTGTTCGCCAGCAACGACATCACACTCCATCCCCTCGCCGATGCGTTCGGCAATATGCTGGGTACAAGCGCTAGCAGACTTTATATTTTCTAGAGTCATTTCCTCGTATTCGTACGGGACGAATTCTCGCGGCCCCATAGACTATATCGCAACTCCGCCGTCGCAGTGCACTCTGGGATGGATATCTCAGTTTCCATTGTTAAATCCAAGATGGCCGCCCAACAACAACAACAATGGAAAACTGAGATATCCATCCCAGAATGCACTGCGACGGCGGGGTTGTGATATAGTCTATTCTAGAATACTTCTGAGCTTTGCCTGACACTTCCGAGCTCAGTCTCTGAATTATCATTCGTTCACGTTTCAGTACCTCGTTTGTCGGACCGTTATACTTCTTTCCCGTCCTCTTTTCCTTCATCGCTCTTTTGAACTGCTTCCACGGTGCCTTACCAGCCATATTATTTACAACGGACCGGAGAAGAAAGCAAACGTCAAAACACCCAAACACAACATGTGCTAGGGCGACCTCGATTCCAGGTCCCTGGCTCGTTCTTGGATTGATCGCAAAGCATGCTGGGATACTATGGCAGCCATCGGCCGCTTTGATTTCATTTTCAAATGCTTTTCAAAACAAAATCGAATGAACTTTCGTTTTATTTTTTATTTACTTTTAGTTTACTTTGATTTGGCTTTTCATTTTCAAATGCTTTTCAAAACAAAATCGAATGAACTTTTAGTTTATATTTCAGTAACCCTTTTCATTTATTTTCTAATACATTTTAATTTCGAAACGTCTTCAAATTGGTTTTCATTTTTCCTTTTAAACTATTTTAATATTTTGTTCATTATAAAAAAATATTTTCAATTTTAACGTTAAAACAAATAAAAAAAGGGAAATTTCCTTCCCTTTCTTAAAAAAAGTTCAATGGCAGCGTTCGGCCACCATACATGCTCAAATCAAAATTATCATGTCACCAACATAAAGAATACGCTTAGTTCGTGAGGTTCCCGCCGTGAACAAGGGGTCAAAGTCCCGGATATAAACAATAACAGAAGCACTGTGGGTGTTAAAGTGACAAAAACACATCCTAATAAGTTGAGCAGGGGGAAAAGATCACCAACTGCAGAATTCCAAGGATTTCATTGAAGAATTTTTTCATGTGTCTCAAAGCAGAAACACAACGGAAAAACCCTGTGAAAACCCCTCACAAGGCCTACTAAAAGCAAACCAAGTACTTTTCAGCCGTCCTCAGACTTAATGATGTCCTCTAGCTCTCTTACAGTGGCTTTTTTGTCCAAAATTAGAGCACATTTCATTGGAAACCCTACAGAAGTTGCAGTACCTACCGTCGACGAGTACAGAGAATTCTCCCGAATGGCATTGTGGAGAAAGTTTGAGCCCTCAGCTTAAAACGTCAGCAGTATTTAACTAAACTGAGGGTGGAGGGTTGAGTTAGCACTCTGGATTTCGCCAATTGAGCCCAATTCCCCCCAAAGAACACACTGACACCGCTTGCTTGTTTGGCTAAGAGAGAAGTTTATTAAAATGCACGGAAAACAATCCGAGATACAAAACGTGAAAACATCGGAAGATGCAAACAATAAACCTCTGCCACCAAACCGCGCCAAACAAGCAAGAAGATATCCGAAGACTAATCAATAACACTAATGGCATTGCGTACGACGTTAGCCAGCAAAAGCTTAGATTCTAGAGAGAACTCGAGATATAGCTTATATGCATCGCTAGACCAGTCACCATAAAGTTGAATTATTTCCCCTGGAATACCGATATTGACTGAAGGCCCAAGATGCGGCGCCTCGACGAAAAGAATGACCTCTAAAGCTGTTTGAATGTCCAGTAGTGAAAGGGTTAATATTAATATGCAGGCTTAATCTAGAAGATGATAGCATACATGTACATGCATACTCCATGAAATACAATCATGACTGCTGCCTTAAAATATTTTGTTGTAAATAGGTGGGTAAATATTGCATGTATCTGTGGCTTCCCCCTGGGGTCGACCCCGGGTGTCTATAAAACGAAGACCTATAAAACGAAGACCGAAGACCGAAGACCGAAGACCGAAGACCTATAAAACGAAGACCGAAGACCCCCACAAATAATAATAATAATAATATTTATAAGTTAATAAAGTCACAAATAATGAGCTGACAACTCAAAGAAGCTTTGCGGGTATTCGGTTCGTACACATTGTCTACAGGGAACTTTTATCGCCAGGGTCTTCGTTTTAAAGATCTTTAAAACGAAGGACCCCAGTTTCCTCTCTCAGCTTTATCGTAATCTAAGCTAATAAAGTCACAAATAATGAGCAGACAACTCAAAGAAGCTTTGCGGGTATTCGGTTCGTACACATTGTCTACAGGGAACTTTTATCGCCAGGGTCTTCGTTTTAAAGATCTTTAAAACGAAGGACCCCAGTTTCCTCTTTCAGCTTTATCGTAATCTAAGCTAATAAAGTCACAAATAATGAGCAGACAACTCAAAGAAGCTTTGCGGGTATTCGGTTCGTACACATTGTCTACAGGGAACTTTTATCGCCAGGGTCTTTGTTTTAAAGATCTTTAAAACGAAGACCCCAGTTTCCTCTTTCAGCTTTGTCGTAATCTAAGCTAATAAAGTCACAAATAATGAGCTGACAACTCAAAGAAGCTTTGCGGGTATTCGGTTGCTACACATTGTATACAGGGAACTTTTATCGCCAGGGTCTTCGTTTTAAAGATCTTTAGAACCGAATACCCGCAAAGCTTCTTTGAGTTGTCAGCTCATTATTTGTGACTTTATTAGCTTAGATTACGATAAAGCTGAGAGAGGAAACTGGGGTCTTCGTTTTAAAGAACTTTAAAACAAAGACCCTGGTGATAAAAGTTCCCTGTAGACAATGTGTACGAACCGAATACCCGCAAAGCTTCTTTGAGTTGTCTGCTCATTATTTGTGACTTTATTAGCTTAGATTACGATAAAGCTGAGAGAGGAAACTGGGGTCTTCGTTTTAAAGATCTTTAAAACGAAGACCCTGGCGATAAAAGTTCCCTGTAGACAATGTGTAGGAACCGAATACCCGCAAAGCTTCTTTGAGTTGTCAGCTCATTATTTGTGACTTTATTAACTTATAAATATTATTATTATTATTTGTGGGGGTCTTCGGTCTTCGGTCTTCGTTTTATAGGTCTTCGGTCTTCGTTTTATAGGTCTTCGTTTTATAGACACCCGGTCGACCCCTGGGAAACCCATGGGAACCCAGGAGCATTTGTCAGATGTTTGTTGCCCGTCGGTGAGGGGTAAAAGCTCACTTTGGTTACATACACAGGTTGTGTATATGTACTAATGTACTCTCAGATCTCACACTGGTACAGGCCATGTTGTTCAATACAATTGCACTTCAAGTGCCTAGGCGGCTATATAAAAGTGCCAAGATTTTGAAATGGTTTTAGTTACCATGGTTGAAAAGAGCTTCGATACTGTATACAAAGCTATGACAGGATCGGAGTGAACATATGTTTGCTAAGATATTATTTCAGCAGCACTTTGAGTTTTTGCGAATCCTATTTATCCTGTTTCCTATCCCTTGAGTAATGCTTTTTTGTTTTTTTGTATCCCAAGAGGAAATGTACCAATTTCTATAATTGGGAAAAAAAAGCACTGAATCCTTGGAGAACTATCACGTGGTCTGAAATGGGGCAACAAACAGGCAAGCTGACTAGGTCTATTATCCGGCTCCCCTAGCACAAACCATGTATAGCACAAACCATGTATGACACAAAAATATGCTAGCACTCCATGAACTAAATGTATTCACATATTCCTCGGTGGCCCGAGTTAAGGCCACTCAGGGCCTCTTGTTTATTTAACGTCATTGACGTACAGGAATGGTTTCCCAATCTCCTGAGCCAGAGGCTCTTGTAAAAACGCAGGACTAATACAGCTATTACACAAATGTAGGGTAACATAAGCTATATATTAAGACTAATTACAATTTACAATAAACTAATTATTTTAAAAGCAGTCGGTACAAAAAAACAGACCGCTCAAGGTGTTTACAAGCAAGAATTCAACGCTATTTTTGAAACTGTTTCGCGGAAAATTGAAGAGATAAAAATAGCTGAAAGGTTTACACAATTTCATAAATTTATCGACAACAAATTCATAAAACATTATTTATTTTGATTAAGAAACAGTACCCATATCATTGCCATCATTTTATTTAAACGATTCTTAAACTTTCTAATAAACTCTTTATTCCTCTTGAAATTCTCTTCATCCAGTTTTATTCAACGTTTGGCGGGATCCTGTTTTTATGGGTTTTTTTTTTAGTGAATGCTTTTATGAAAGGTACGTTCTATAATTCCTGGTTTGGCATCGCTGAACTGGTTCTTATTATTGTTGCACAGTTTACACATTCTTAAAATTTATTTTCTCTAGTATGCTATTTCAATCTCATAATTCTGACGAAACTGTTTATTTATAGCTTTGTCAAAACCAAAAACGTTAGCAGCTATGGACCCAATTAATAACATCACTTTATTGTGAATCCTAGTTTCCTTTTGAATATTATATTGCAGCTCCAAACAACAGCAGTTTTTTCGCAGTTTGTGAATTTCGCCTCATCGGGATCAGCTAAAAATAAACATTACACACAGCAGTTAAAGGAAACGATTCGATGGTCAAACTGTAAGAGGTTTTCTTACTTGCTTTGCTGAAACGTTAATTTTTTTTCAGCGCTCTGCTTATGGCTTAGAATCACTGACAAAAACTGATCACTGACAAAAAATGTAGAACGTTAAAGTTTCAAATGAATTGATATTGGCCCTGAACCCACAGGTCAGGTATTTTAGGTCATCATAAGATATCCTAACAGCTTTAAAATAGTTCTGAATTCACGCTTCGAACCTGAAACTTAGGCATAATTATTTCACGTTCTCTTTCCGCCGACCAGATATATGTTCTGTTCTGCAAATATTCGACCTAACAGTAAATATAGAGTGCATTTAAACTCTCAGATCACTTTAAGCTTTCTTGCCTGTCCCGAGCAAAAGTGTTGAATTCTAGATGAATTGTCGAACTTTAAATCAACTGCATAAGTCTTTGCTTTGATGATTTGCAAACGCGCGCGGATATCGGCTGTAGTTGCATGTTAATGAACTTACTCTTACCCATAATGCACCCGATATAGTTATATCATTGAGGTGCGGGGGGTCAAAGTTTTTGCACTTTGTTTTCTATATGCATGTATTTATATAAATTGAATATAAAAAGGCGGCAAAAACTGACGATGTACTTCCTGTAGAAGGATCCCTCTGGATTCACAGCTAGTTGTAGTTGTATATTATATAAAGAGAGTACAGCTGGCAACTTCTCACAGTTCCATATATTGAAAAAACGTTTCGGCTTTCAGCCTTCATCAGTTAAAAAGTAAATAAAATAATTTTATTTTACAAATAATTATATATATATAAATATACACTCGTTTTCAAAAACATTGCACTGCAAATATATATATACCTTTTGTATTCTTGACAAATTTGACATATATATATATATAAATCAAAAGCAATGTTTTTGAAAACGAGTATATATATATAAATATAATGAATGAATGGACGCAGTTAAGTTAAGTTTTGACTTCGGTTTACATACAGGTCTGTTTCATACAGGTTTACAGAGTGAACCTGCACTATATATAATAATTATTCAACTACTATTATATTTTTTTTTATTTATTGACACGTACTTTTAAAATAGCTTAGGTTAGAACACGGCGTTCTGGACTATGAAGAACACATATTTGTGTATAAATAAAGATTATGTATGTTACGTGAATGTTTCCCTGCCAGATACGGACCTTCTAGTTATTGTTATTATTATTGATTATTATTAATTAAACAACACACTACTTCTTTAATACGCACAGAGGGCTTAAATGGCTTAGGGTTAGCGGATATCGATAAAAATACATGAAGTTGGCTAATGCAGGATGGAGATAACTAATAGGGCTAGGTAAACACACATAGCTAGTGAACATAAATATAATAAAGGCATTAATTATAAGATAAAAAATTCGAGTGGAAAAAAAATGATGATACTGATACTAATATACTGTCTGATACTTCAGCAGATGAGTTCGAAAATATATAATATAAATAAATACTACTGACTGAGAACACACAAAGAAATTAAGAGAATACTGCATTACATCTCTGGAGAGAAGAAAATGCTTTTTAAGTAAGAATTTTTAATTGAATCGTATCTTGCATCTGAAAATCATTGGAATAACAGCCCGAGAAATGACTTCTTACTTTCAAACTGAGCTATACTCTCATATACTAATAAAAACGTAACAGACAATAAACCAAATTAAGATGGAATAAAATAATAATAATCTGTTGTTGTTCCTACCTGTTCTCTGGACATGGAAGACTCAAAAGTGGCGTCTAGAGGATACTTTCCCTTTTTAGTCGACTTTTCTAACTCGTGCGCTGTTGAGCTGCAAATGCGAATCTCAACGCTTGGGCTGATTATTATGACGGTAGTCTTTTCAGCATCAGCCAGTTTTTTTAGCTAACCAACTATTGTCTCGGCAGATATCTGACAGATTCATGCTACACGGTTCAAGTGTGCAAAGTTTCCGTGACAAAACCTGCATGCCAATTACCGAGACCAGACTGAGAATTATAATTAAGGCATTAATTCATCTCACAAACCAAAGCGACGTTAATAAGTTATCGGCTTAAAATTTTCATAACTCCTAAAGTATAAGGTAAAATTGTAATTCGGTTTATTCTTGTCAAGCTAGTTAGTTGGAGACGGCTAATGGCGCAGTTAAATTCATGCTGTCATTGACTAAACAAACTTTGCTATTAATTCGCATATTCAGACTATTGTACTTTGAGCGCAACTAGAACTAAGAAATCTATTGCAGATGACGATCGATACAAGACTTTCATAATGGCCGCATCCTAATTTGTATAACGTGGAAGATCAATCTGTAGAAGAAACCAATGCTACCACATGAAAGACCACATTAAAACTTGTAATTATTTTGAGTTTTAGAGCAATGTGGAAAAAACATGCAAGCGAATTGAGGCAATAAAGGTCTCCGTTGTTTTTCTCATACAAATCTCTCAAATTTCAACTTTCAGAAGTTCACTAATGTCGACATGCTCTTTCACATGGCATATTTTCTATACATGTGGATCAACTACCGAAACGGGAAATCACATTATGCAAATTAGGAGGCAGCCATTATGAAAGTCGTGTATTCATGTTTATTCTCTCTTGGTAAACATTTCCCTGGGTACCAGTGTCGGGATTAACTTCTCACAGATTTGTTTCCTTATAAAACCGAATAACAACACTCCAAACATTAGTTTTTGTCCGCCATGTTTTAGCCCTCCTCTTACATGTGACTAGTTTCCAAGCCTACCCCCGACTCTAGGGTTAGGAACGCCTGCCTATTTTTTTACTTGAACAACATCGCCGAATGACCTTCTTCGTCAGCTGTTTTATTCGAGGTATCCAATATTCACGTCTGGTGAATGCCATTGGGAGGCCCCATGCAGTGTCAGTAAATGAGCATTCATAACCATCTTCTCGCTGAAAGGTGAGTTTGGTGGCAGATAAATTGGGTAACTTCCTTGGATTCTGCCGCAACATTCATACAACCCCTGTTCATTCTTCTGTAAATTTAGTCTCAGCTTGTCTTCTTTGAACGGATATATCTGTCTGGTTGTGCCTGGTCTGCATTCTTCTAACCCAAAACTGGATTTGGTCATCTGTCTCAGCAATACTCAAGAGTCCTGAAATACGTTCCGATTGTTCAGACTTGCATGATAATAATAAAAATAATAATAATAATACCGTCTTTAATAGATTTGATAAAATACCTATAAAATTTACAATTAATCGTATAATAAGTATAAAAAGTTATTTACAAGAGTATCTAAAAATATTAAGCTTCTATTATAATTATAAACAACTAACTATTAAACTGTTAAAAAATATGTACAGGCCTATTACATTACGGCTAAGTTAAATCTAAAAATTAATCTATAAAAACGTTCAGTGGAAACTTTAGGTCATATATATACTTTCCTTCTTTCTCAGACGTCTAGAAGATTATTTTACAGTAGGTAGCATTTGCTTTAGTAGGTGGCTCTCAGACGTGTTCAAGGACAAGTTCCAGATTTTTCCAACAACTGTAGTGAGAACACCGGCGAAATCTCTCCATGCATAACCAGTATGGGAGCTGGACAGGCCCGGTAGCAGTTCGCTTGATAGTGGAGAGAGCTTTGAATACTTGAATCTCACTTAGCTGTGGCGGCTTTATTGTTCGGGCATCGGTATGAAAAGTCGAGGGTTCTTCGTACTTCGAGTCATGACAAAATTTACCAAAGTATTTATTGAGGTCATCGATAGATTTCTTATCCAATAACACTCTAGGGCGGTTGTTTCCTAGTGTTAGTTTATCAATTCTACTCCATCATTGCATAGATAGATAGATATAGATAGATAGATATATTAGATAGATAGATAGATTTAGGCAGGGTGGCCCATTCAGCAACGAGGCTGGTATCCAGAGAGGCCCTGCATATTGCAGTTGTGAAGGTACCTAGCAACTCATGCGGATATACGTATGGTCTTCCAAACCCCACTAGATGTAATTTGTAGCCGTTATCTGTCGCACCGGCTCGATTTATGATCGCCTGCATTGCAATAAACACAAACCCTGGGTTTCCCATCTGGTTGGTTAGTTTGGAACAGTCCCTCTCCATGCTGGGTGGTCGGTACTGCCTTCGCTCGCCACACTCATTCTCCGATGCTCGGTCATCTGTTGGCACTAGATTTCTCTCACACCACTTCCGCAAGGACTCGATCATCTGAGGAAACCTCCATTCCTGCCACTCATCATCCGTTCTAACCAGGTCTGCTCTAATCCCTGGCAGCTTATCCAGCGTTAGTTAGACATAACCGTTTATCTCCCTGAGTTTTCCCATGGTTTCTAACGATTGTATATTACTAACCAGTTTGTCGTAGAACTCGTGTACCTTCTTCGGCTGAGTACCATGGATGGTCTGAAGAGACATGATATTCTGGACGTGTGCATTTACAACTTCACAAGGCTTTCCATATTTGGACTTCAGTAGATGTTAGGCCCGCTCATAACCTTCTGTGGTGAAGTCCATCTATTGTCATTTTGACTTTCGGAATGAGTAACGTATAACGACGCTCTAGATGCAAACAAAGCACTATCCAAAACCTTGGCTCTGATGTGCTCCTCTTGAAAATAATCATATCTCCAATTGTAGATATTTCTCAGCGATAGAATTTGGTGTATTATTCTTATGAAAGATTGAATTTAATCCTCAGAAACTTTTAAAATATTATCTGGAGCGTCTTTTTAGAAAAACCAAAATTTGTACATTTTTTAGTTTTTGCCATTTGTCGAATTTTGAAAACATTTGCACTGTGTACGTGTTATATGTTTGGACAGTTTCCAGTTGTTTGAAAAAAAATCGTTCGAATAGAGATTTCGAGTAATGGCTCAAAATGTCAAAAAAGTAGGGTTTACTTACGTCATTAGTAGTATTAGTTGAATCAATAAATAGTGTACTGTTTGTGAAGATTTGAACAGAATCAGACAAAAATCGTACAAGTTATGACATTTTGTTTAAATTCGCGAAGTAGCTTCGGAGTTTCGATTGAGAAACAGTATAAATGCATTAATTCAAGAAATTAATTTCTTCAGTGCAGCCTGTTCGAGATGAAAGACTTCTTTCATTATATTCAAACTAGAAACCTTTTGCTTCGTGTCAAGACTATACCATGCATATATTTTAGATATATATACGTAAAGGCCGTAAATCAGAAGAAAAAAGCGGCCAGTAATTCATTTCCCCTTTTTTATGCAAGCCCTGAACAAGAAGTCCAGTATCCAGAAGGCAGATGATATCTTATACGCAATGCAATACTTCCGCATAGTCTTCTGCTAATGTGTCCCTGCCAGCTACGGACCTTCTATAATGGTTTATTTTACGTCGAAGATACAGGAAGCCGTTATCGGGTCTCCCAAGCCAGAGGCTTATATTTAAGTATGCCGACGAACTGGTCGTATCGAATAGATTGTATCGAATTGATCGTATCTTGTATCTGAAACTCATCGAAATAACAGCCTAATAATTTACTGCTCCTTACTTTCAAACTGAACTACCCTCATACTAATAAAAACGTGACAGTAAACCAAATTAAGATGGAATAAAATAATAATAAATATGTTGTTGTTCCTACCTGTTATATGGACATGGAAGACTCAAGTGACGTAAAGAGGTACCGCTTTCCACTTTTTAGTCGACTTTTCTAACTCGTGCGCTGTTGAACTGCAAATGCAAATCTCAACGCCTGGGCTTTTTATTATACAGTGGTATTTTCAGCATCAGCCAGTTTCTATGTAATTTCACACTCAGTTGAGCTTACCAACAATTGTCTCGGCGGATATCTGACAGATTCAAGCTACACGGTTCAAGTCTGCAAAGTTTCGTGATAAAACCTGCATGCCAATGACCGCGACCCAGTCTGGGAATCATAATTAAGGCATTCATCTCACAACCCTAAAGGCTGGTTCACACTCAGTTGCGACATAAGCATAAGAACATACGCAAGCGCAGATTGTACTTTAAGGTTGGATGAATGCTAACCATGAAGTACAATCTGCGCTTGCGTATGTTCTTATGCTTATGTCGCAAGTGTGAACCAGCCTCAAGCAACGTTCAGAAAGATTCGTTAATAAGTTGTCGGCTTAAATTTTTTATAACTCCTAAAGTATATTAAGATAAAATTTTAATGCGGTTTATTCTAGTCAAGTTAGTTCATGCTGTCATTAACTAAACAAACTTCAAGTATAGCTTTGCTCATTATAGGGATACGCAACTGCGTATTACAACCGATTTCACTGAGTGTTACGTGCGTAGAGCAATCATTCGACACAATCGTTCGACATGCTCTGTCCTGAATCGAATAATTTAGGTGCTTTTTCATATTCAATTACTCAACAGACTTCACTAACATACGTTGCCGACCCGAAGTGGCGGAATTTTGCGCGGAATGATGGTCAAATGATTGTCTAAAAAACATGAAACACCGCATCGGTTGTAAATATTCAGATTATTGTACTTTGAGCGCAACTAGGACTAAGAAACCGACTGCAGAGGACGATCTACACTCTAATCAATGTTTATTCTCTTTTGGTAAACATTACCCTGGGTACCAGTGGTTCTAACATCTCATACTCATTATTTATGCGTGAGGTAACCAGCCAACCATGTGCCCAGAATTCGATCACATGACGATCCTTGAAACCCCGGAAAGTACACCCAGAACTCCCAGGGGTACATTCGACCAATTTCTTTCCAGTCCAAGGACTGAATTAATTTTGATCCAGACCTTGAACCGGACAAAATTAATTCAGTCCTTGGACTGGAAAAAAATGGTTGAATGTATACTCCTGGGAGTTCTGGGAGTACTTTCTCGGGGTTTCAAGGATCGTCATGTGTTCGAATTCTCGGCACATCTCAACATCAAGGTTTTCTATACTTTCTAGCAGTATGTTCAAGCTTGTGGCCCCCAAAGCGGCAACTTTGTTCTCTCTTGTCTGCCTCCATTCTTGGAAAATATTCACTGCCGAGTTGTTCTTTTAACGGGTTGACAAGGGCACAGCATTTGTTAACACTTCTTCTTCTTCCCCGCTGCTTTTCACTTTCCTAAAAGGTTTTAGAGGTCGGAAGTCTTCCTCGTCGCTCTCACGACAAGCCATGCTGACTTCCCGGCGTTGTCTTACAACTGTACAAACTAAATTCTGAAATTTGATATTATAATTCACGTACTCCAGTCTCAACAAATCCCAATGGGTGAGAAACAAAACCTACTTCATTACTAGAAATAGTAGGATGGATCAATCTTCAGTGACAAACAAGTTGCCTCCCAAATAATTAATGAGCATCAGATGTCATTTCAAAGCCTCCAATACGGACTGGACGGGATTACAAGTCCTTGCAATTAGTTCCAGTATGAGGCGCACTAATTGCGCGGACTTGAAATCCCGTCCAGTCCGCATTGCCGGCTTTGAAACATTACTTCTCTCTCTCTACTCAAAGCTAGTAGATCTCCAAGCGAGGGCCTCTGGAACCAGGGTTGTTAAGCATAAGCTAAGCTAAAAAACTCAAAATAATATTTACTTGTTTCATTTACTTCTAATCAAGTCAAGTTTATTCACGTGTCATAAATATTACTGTCCCAGTCTTCTCTGTGAAAGGAAAGAAAGAAGTAGCGCAGGAGCTGAGGCGAAGAATAAGAACGCGTGTGGGGGATGACGAGGAGGAAAGATATCAGATTTCCCACCAGTCCTTGTTCCATACGAATGTGGCGCCCCAAGTCTTTATTACTCGGACCGCGTATTAAAGAGTGTCCGAGTCTTAAATTCGCCTCTGTATATTATTTTTTTCGTCGAGTGGGAAATCAGTGCGTAACACATCCATTACGTTCTATCAATGTGGAATCAACAAGTTTCTCAGATCACACGGCTACCGCGCCGACGCGTCAGACTTCGATACTTTATTTACCTTTTCACTTCCCAAACTTATTATTCTTGCAGAACTTTTAGTGAACCCAAAAACATATGAATCTTTTCATAATTTGTAAATGGAAACAGTGCCACAATGGCAAACTCGTGGATGTAGTGTATATTAGTGTTATCACGTGGGTTACCTGTGTTAAGGATGCATATGGTTGGTCATGTGTAGATAATGGAGGGTAAATGACGACCAACATCTAAGTACTGACCTGACTTACTACTGGGTTACCTGTGTTAAGGGATGTAGAATGTGTATGAAAGATGTGGTCTTCTAAAAGGCATGTTTGATCTAATCCAGGAGATTTATAAGCGGAGGAAGATTAGTGATTCACCAAAGCCCGTGTACGTAGATTCACAAACACATCCTTTCGATGAATGAAAGATTCCAATGCTTTCTGCTCTGGATAAAGCTTGGAAATCCTAAAAACCTTACATCTTTAGTCGACACACAGCTCAAGTTCTTCACCAATGCCATTTAGAAAAATATGCGAGCACATTCCTTAAATTCCAGACTGTCAAAAGTTGGTTGAAATTTAGACAATGGGGAACATGAAAGTCTAGTCCATCAGACGGGGAGGGGGATCGATGGCCCTCATTAGCTATATGTTGGAATATGATTTTTTACAGGGGTGAACACACATACTGAGTATGTTATGCAAGAAGTTTCATGGCATTTTGGTGAATATTTATGTTTTCAGAATTTTGAACAGTTATAATTATGATAATTGTGCTGAAATATATAATGTTGCTTTTTCGCCTTAAGAAGACCAAATCTTTCAGGGAATGGTATGAAATGTGTACAGGAGTGAACACTCATAATGAATATGTCATGGTAAAAGTTTGGTTAAATTTGCCTAAATATTTTTGCTTTCAGAATTTTTTTATTTTTTTTTATTTTTATTTAATAGCTTAACTCAGGCTGAGAAACAGACTCTAGGTCCAAACGAGCTCAGCCTGAGACAAATACGAATACACTGACAATACATTACAGATAGAACTATGAATAATGTATTAAGCATGAAATGTAAAATATATGATGCAAAAAAATATATAATAATAGTGTACATTTGGTCGGCCGGCCAAGTACAAGTAAATAAGCGCAGAAAAAAGTTAGCGGCAACAAATAGTAGATCGGCATTTAGAACAGATAGTTTTATAGGTTCTAATGCGATCAGGGTCAAAAGTGGAAAGCAAAAGCGCAAGATAGTGAGCTCGTAGCAATGTTTTGAAAGACGAAATTGAACTACAGGACTTAATATTTAAAGGCAGCGAGTTCCATAGAATAACTATGCGATTAAAGAAAGAATCCCTATAAGTAGATGTTTTGCATGGGTTAAGCTTGTAGTCTGAACCAGTAGTGCTTCTTGTAGATCTTGATGAAAGCGAGCATGGAGTTACATAACTAGATAGATCGGTATTGTTAAGCTTAAGGCGACACTTAAACAAATATATGAGGTCTAGATATTCTAGCCAGTATGAAAGTGGCAGTAGATTAAGTTTAAGTAGCCTATCTTTATAGGGTAAGTCTACTTTTAACATGAATTTGGTTGCGCGGCGCTGAATACGTTCGAGAAGTTGGATATCTCTAGAGCTTGACTGCGGGGCCCAAACCTGACTACCGTAGCACAGAATGGAACGCACTAGCGTAAGATAAAGGGTACGACGCAGCGTTACCCCTAAAGAGTTAGGGGTATTACGTCTCAGGAAACCCAAAACCTTATTTGACTTAGCTACCACCGACACTACTTGGTTGTGCCAGCGCAGATCATTTGAAATGATAATACCTAAATCTTTTTGAGAGCTACTCTCTTTTAAGGCATCGTGGTCGATGTTGTAGAGACGCACCAGTGGATTGCGTCTTCTAGAGATTTTAAGAACCTCGCATTTACTGGAATTGAAAGCTAAGTCCCATTTGACACTCCAGCTGACCAAACCGTTTAGGTCATACTGGAGAGCCAAATGGTCTTGCTGAGAGTTCTGAGAGCGGTAACATTTGGTATCGTCAGCGAACATGACTGACCTAGTACTAGCCGAGGTTACACTGGGAAGATCGTTTACATATAAAAGGAAAAGTATCGGACCCAGGATGCTGCCCTGTGGGACCCCAGAAACCACAGGCGTCCAGCTGGAACTGGACCCTTCGATGACAACACGTTGCCTGCGATTGCTGAGGTAATCGGCGAACCAATCCCACAGTGCACCAGCTACCCCGTATAACCTCAACTTAGTTAGTAGCTTTATGTGATTGATCGAATCAAAAGCCTTAGCGAAATCTAGATATAGAATATCCGTCTCAATATTTTTGTCTAATAAGGCACCTATTTCGTGAAAGACGGTAAGTAGTTGAGAAATACAAGACCTCCCCTCTAAGAACCCAAACTGGGAATCAGAGATAACCTGCAAGAAGTACGGTAGCGTGTTTTTTAGAACGCATTTTTCAAAGACCTTACTTATGATGGGAAGTAAAGATATAGGTCTATAATTACTAACAAGTTTTTTTGAGTCTTTCTTGAAGATCGGTGTTATATTTGCTTCCTTCCAGTCAGCTGGAAACTTTCCACAGAGCAAGGACAGATTGAATAGCCTTGTAAGTGATGGAGCGATCTGAATTGCACATTCCCTGAGCAGACGTGAAGGGATACCGTCTGGGCCAACGGCCTTGGATACGTCTAAGGTGACCAGATTTCTCAACACATCAGATAAGGATAGCACAACATTGGATAAAGTAGCTGTAGTGAAGGGCTCGACGGCTGGGATAGCGGTGGCCAGATTGGGCTGTCTGAATGTGGAGGCGAAATAGATGTTAAACGCTTCAGCCTTCCCGAGTGGAGTATCGTATTTAGTATCTCCAAGTTCGACAGTATCGGGAATTGATCCTTTGTTAGACTTTGCCTTGAAGAAAGACCAAATCTTGTTGTTATTATTGGAAACGGTTGAAGTCTTAGTTAGCTTTTCGATGTAAGAGTTGAATTTGGCTCAAATCAAGTACTTTGTATCCTTTCGTAAAAGTTTCACACGCTCCCATAATTCTCTTTTATTTTCCCTTATAGCTCTTCTTCTCAAAGTGTTTCTCTTATTTATAGAGTGAACTACTTCGCCGTCGATCCATGGCGGCGAGTCTGCACGCTTTAGTTTTGTTTTTGGAATGCAATTGTTCACGGCTTCAAGAAACCACGCCTTCCAACGGAGCCAGCAGATGTCGATGACATTAACAGAGAAAATATCATCAATGGGTTTTTGGGTCAGGGTGGTCCTCAGGGAGTCGAAGTCGCCATTCTTGAAATTGTAAACAACCCTGGGTGTTGAGGGTTTTCTGTATGGATGGATTTGCAAGTCAAATAATATTGCTTTGTGATCAGATGAAATTGATACTTCTTTCGAGACTTCTAGGCCTGATATTTTTTCTACCATGTTTGTGATTACAAGATCAAGAATGTTCTGAGACCTAGTTGGCTCGTCGACCAGTTGGAATAAGTTCAAGTCACTTAGGAAATCACAAAAGTCTGATTGATCACTTGAGTTTGAGAACCCCGATCCCTCTAGCCAGTTGATATTAGGCATGTTAAAGTCACCGAATAGCAATATGTCTTTGTTGCCAGAGGACTGAAAACTAAGGACCAGATCCTCAAATGACTTGAACCAGGAAGGCGGGGAGGAGGGAGGTCTGTAGATTACTGCAATTAATAATTTGCGACGGTCTTTGAGCTGCACTTCGGCAGCTACGTATTCTAGCTCCAAGTTGGTATTTGAAGAGCTGTCGAATCGGCAAGCTGTTATGCAGTCCTTGATGGCCAAAAGGGTACCACCTCCAATCCTTTGGAACCGGTCATTTCTGAAAATCTGGTAGCCATAAGGAAGAATCTCTCCATCAGACACGTCGGGAGTCAGCCATGTTTCGGTTATACCGATAATGTCCAGACAGTGACTGTATACGATCTCTTGAAAGTCTTGTAGTTTACAAGATGACCGCCCCGCGCCATTAGTTGTTAACAAAGACTTTAGGCTGCGAGCATTCTGGAGGAAACATCGGATGGTTTTGTTGTTGGGTCCAGGATTTGTTTGCACGTCATTGCTTTTTGACAGGACAAGAATGACAGGATTAAATGTAGCAGTAGAGTTTGAGTAGTAGCCAAGTCTTCGACGTAAAAAGCACCGTTTGACTGTAGTTGATGACAACCAGTATTTGGCGTAGAAAATTTGCCCAGTCGCGCCATAGTTGAAAACATTGGCGACAGGTTTGTCGAGCAGATTAGTAGCTTGGTTGCAGTAGGTAAAAAGTTTAAGTGTGGATAAGTTTATCACAGTTAAAAAGCAAAAAAAGAGCAGAGGCCAGAAAACGTGGCCGACCGCCATGTTGCACGCACACAAAGTTCCTTTAGATAAATGTAGTTTTCCTCGCGCACAAGGAAGATGTTCTTTGGCGCGCGCAACAGTTCTGTCTTGACAAATTTCCAGCACGCGCTAAGATCCGTTGGATGCGGACGATTGACGAGTCCCTTTTGTGGCGTCAGCGGTACGCGGTAGATCCAACCGTTATCACGCTGGCATGATCAGAAATTAATCCAAAAGTAACGGAAAAACCGTTTAAGATTGTCCCCAAAACTCCAATGAAACAGTCAGTAGACGAGGCCAATAAACGTCTTCCTTCTTGAAATAATCTTCAAGTATTCACACAACTTGTCACCCAATGAGATGGTACAAAATGTTGTGATGACGGTAAAAAAAATTGAGAAAATCGAGGAGCTAAGAAAGACGCACCCACTTGCTTTGGCGCGCGCAGCTGTTTCACACTTGAACACACTTGAACACACTTGATTTTGGCAATTTGGTTTTCCGTAAGTTCAGCATGTAGGCCAATGGCATCTAAACTTTGCACAAAAAGTCCGGTTAAAACAATCTCTGATACAAAAAAAACTACACTAGGACAACTGTAGGGTCTTGTGTGACTAATCGGCACAACCATCTAGTTTCAAAACGTTTTAAAAATAGAAGTAAAAGCGTAAACGTTCTAAGACTTTACGGCATTCTCAAACTGTCATGCAAACTTCCGTTTAATAATCTCCTGCTCTCCAAAGCAGCTCAAACAGGATACTATTCTGAGAAATCTACATGTCAGCTGCATTTACAATTTTGGCCATTTGTCAGTTAGCCAAAGTTAATCATTACCAGAGAAAATTATAACGTCTGACCCACAAAAACCAAATTTGTCAGTTATTTTTATGGCTGTTTGTCAGTATTCAGTTATCCCCATTCAAGCCCTCTTAGAAATGAGGGATACGGGCATGTAACTTAAAATCACGTGACCGATGACATCATCGTCACGACATCGCCACTAAGTGATTGATGGGGACGCAATACCACGTCTGTATTAAAGTGCCTATCACCCTTTTGCAATTTTGATAGCCTATGAACCTCCGAAACGTTTTGAGTACTTCTGTGAAGAAATTTTTGGTTTAAAGTGAATACTTTATGTTCTACGCTTGTTTGAAATCGTGTAAATGTGACCTTTCCTGACCCATGACCGCGTAAGTAAAAGCCTGGGTCGAAACCTGGGTAGACGTCATCTCATTAATGCATTATTCTCCATGGCGCCTTTTTATCACAACAACATCGATGCATAGAAAATATACACAATTTTTGAGTTATTAGTAATGAAAAAAGTCATTTTAGTCAACACGTTGAGTATTTCTTCACATGATTGCAAAGCCGAATTAATTATGACGTCAAGATGACGTCTACCCAGGTTTTTACTTGCGGTCATGGGTAAGGAAAGGTCACATTTACACGATTTCAAACAAGCGCAGAACATAAAGTATTCACTTTAAACCAAAACTTTCTTCACAGAAGTACTCAAAACTTTTCGGAGGTTCATAAGCTATCAAAATTGCAAAAGGGTGATAGACACTTTAAGCGACTTAGGCATGAAAACGTACAAGGGTTTTACGTCACTAATTTTCTCGTCTATTGCTCATGTAACAGGCGTTCCGTACAGGAAGCTGCACCCCATTCCATACACAGTTGTTACCTCAGCTTTAAAATAAGAGTTCGGTGATTTCTCCAGAGCAATTCCCTGTTCATTGTGCCGAGTTTTTAATTCATCTGAAGACTGAAATAAAACAATCTAAATCGTAATTTCTACCATCGTAACGGGAAAATAATGCAGCAGTCACGCGACACATTTCAAACGTTCTGGCGGTCACGCAAGATTATTTTACATAATCTTATTTACATAATCTTATTTTACGAATCGAAATCATCTGAAAACAGTGCTTTACTTTCGAAATAAATTCACAAATGGAATCAATCACCAATTAAGTTCTTACATATGAAATATTTTTATTGATGCGACTGAGTCAGTATTGTCGGCGAAAGGTTATTACATTCCGTACATAATATTGTCTAAGAAATTAACCCGAATGTTCCCCTGAAATTCACAACAGGATCTATTTCAATTATGTTGGCTTTCAGAGCCTTCTCGCCTTACGTTTTACCCGAAATTAACCGGGATAAGAACTTCAAAAACGTAATGGCATCTAGAATGTGAAGTGGTCTGAATTACACAGAGAAACTTCACAGCATGATCACACTTTCAGAGCCTTCTCGCCATCACACTTGATAATCGCTACAGTTAATGGCGGAATACTGATCCACTAAACTCCAGACAAGTTACGACTGAGCATAGGGATGTCTTATGATCCTTCGCTTTGTAAGAGTTCATTCCCCAGTGAACGGGATGTTGAAGCCAAAAGCTCTGGTCTCTATACATTGATCAGTACTTAATCCCAACACATGTAGGTAGACTGTGAGAGAATTTATTATCCCAAAAGTTCACTATTTTGTGAACCCCAAGACATCAATGCTTCGCCAGCGTGGATAAATAAATATGAGCTACCACCATACGAGTATATCCTGATCTAAAACATAACTTCAATGTCGAGTGCTTTTAATTAGTGTAGCAAGATCGACACAGAGAAACTTCACAGCAGTAAATTATAAGTCATTTCGGAATATAAAGCGGCCTATCTACAGTATGACCAAATCCTTTTGAAAGCTAAGACACTTCTTCTCCGATAACAGTTTGTACTCACAGTCAGAGGTACCACAAACGGCCGTCAATACATCTTCGGAAAAGGATACACTACGTTTACGCCCGGAAATGAAATCCACCTAACCCCAATAACTCGTTCCTGTACATGCGTGCATCCACTAGTTCAAAACAGAGCACATCAAACATTGACGACAACGCCGAACTAACTGGTCTAATGCAGAAGTTAAAACAACGACTCGAAACACGATATCGGGTCAGATTTATGCAAACAAATAAAGATAAGGGGTCAAAACTATATTAAAAACGAACTTTGAGCTCTTTGGATATCATTTAGAAAACACATTAGGCTCCTCTGCTCTAGTTTTAACTGGGTGGTAACGCAATCGGCTGTTTTTGCGGCTAAGTTGGAGTTTAGCCTTCCCAGTAGGCAAATGTGACCTGTCGCATAGAAATAAGTCTGTTATATGTACGGATTTTGCATAGCAGTATCTTCGGTCCTATACAACCCCAAAAATTGGCTTTCTTACTAACTCTTACTGAGCTCTTACCAGAAAATCGTGGTCTATTTTGAACTAACATGTTGTATGTTAAACTTTCATACGGTCCAAGAACAGGCTGCGCGCAGCCTCTAGCTATAGTTTAAAACCCCTTCCAGCACCCCGACTCGTTATCTGAGGAAATCGATAGCTATTTAGCTCTCTTATATCGAAACAGTACTTCAAAAGCTCTCCAACATTATTGTTCTCGGAAATGTTGAATCATGTTGAAACCATTTGACCGCTTCATTCATGAATACGAGCATGCGCACCTATTGGCGACAGGGTGGACGAGAGGAATCTGGTCTTCCTAGGTTCACCCAACATTGTTGAACCAATGTCAAAACCGTTTGACACCCATGCTTCAACATGATGCCACAACTGTTGGACTACGGTGTAAGGTCCCCAATAACACAAGCGTTCATTTTGTTCTTTTTTTACAATCAGATATTTTATTATTGATGCTAAAGTTCTTACCTAAACTAAGGCAAGGGTAGTAAAAGTCATTCGGTTTACACATTACACTTTTCACAGGAGATCTGAGTGACTAGACGTCCCTGGACGTGTGCAATTAGCGGTCTCTTCGTTAGGCCACTCGATAGATAATGGGGAGTGCTGCCGAGTCAATCGATGTACAGTGTAAACGACGATGTACTAACTCACCAAAGGTGTATCCATAGTAACGGAAGCGCACGCTACAAACTGTGCCGGTGCCATGGACACTACTTTTGAGTCGTCAAATATCCCAAGAACTATGTACGCAATCTTGGGACACTCGACGTATTTGCTAATGTACTGTTGTTAAAGTGCTATTGCGATCAAATTACACTTTTCCGGTTTTCTTCAGCTTCGTAAAGAAAGAGTACTAAATACTTACCATTTCAAATCTTAAGTCGAAATTCCTACGGGAAGGCCGATTATTTCAGCCATAAGTTCCAGCTCAGATTGACCGCCATTACTCGTACTAGAAACGAGCGATCCTTTGTTTAGCGTTTTTTTCGTGACGTCATCTATGCAACAGCTACACGACATGTACGCGACACAGACTAAAAAGCATTTTATAAGGTACACACTCCCATATAAAAATGACCCGTTTCTTCTGCATACTAAAGTAGCTACGTCTATTTTGTTGGGTTGCTTAAATGACGTCATCCAATTCTAAACGGAGTTAGTGGCGGACATAAACTATGGCTAAAAAATTCTGACTTTAGATCTTAAATCGTAATTATTTAGTACTTTTACTTTCCGAAGCTGAAGAGACAGTATTTGATCGCAGTAGCACTTTAATGACCCAAGTAAGTGACTACCTGTTATAATGAACATGGTGTTTTCTACCACACGGCTTCAGCACTAGCGTTGTTTCTAGTAATGTCTGGCCAGAAAATATGCGCAGCTGCGTTCATGGAATCTTCGTACTGCATCGAGAGGATGGAATTCCAGGAGTTTGCCAAGAAAAAAAAGTAACAACCCTATTGTATTCCATGACACATTCACCTAAAATTGCAAGAGGTCAAGTGCGAAACCTTCCCAGCAGTAAGTGGAAACATTCTCTGTGTACGAGTTTCCTGGTAATGGCGTCCCTAACAATCGAGAAGTAAACAGACGCAAACATTTGCTTCGTCCACATCTGTAATCCATATTGTCCCATAAAGTCTCTTCACGTTCGGGATAACCGCTCGCGTTCATCATTCGTCACGAGTCGAATGCAATATCGTAGAGCTGTTCATAGTGAGATACAAAGTGCACTTCTATCCCTTCCTTTACGAAGTCTGGCAAGTCAACAAATTCCTTTCGATTTCCTTCTGGTAAAATGATACATTCCACGCTTGCTCGTCGGGCCTATAGAAAACAAGGAAATATATGACACTCAGCCTAGTCCCCAAGGCCTTCTGATCTGGCTGATATTTTTTTCTTAGTGGGTTAATGGTTCTTTGTGGTTTGTACTGGTTTGTGATGAGCGGTGACGTCACAAACCAGTACAAACTGGGATCATTAACTCACTCAGACAAAATACCAGTCACAACGCCTTGGGACTAGGCTGTTATAATAGGTGATTGGCATCCAACTTGAAATTTATTTATTTATTTTACATATTGTTTTTGATGGGGTTTTATTTTTTAAACGTCTTTATATGGTTATAAAATCCTTAGCCATGCCTGGTCCCAGGGATGTATGAAAATCAGTAAATCGTTTTCTCAAAGCAAAATCCATAACTCACCGCGATGATTTTCTCTTTGATGCCACCCACCGGTAAAATCTGAAAAAATATGAACAAGAATCATCATAAGAAAGCTAACAGTCTTCATTATCTCTCGCTGTGCTCTCGCTGTGCAACACTGCATTCCTCTGCACCCGGTTGTTTGAAGCAATGATAGCATCAAATCTGTAATTGCAATCTGTACAGTTTAACTTTGGGTTTTCGATTTAACCCCAGGATAGTGCTTACCCTTGCTTCGGACAACCGGGTCCTGGAGTTTGCAGAGGCAGAAGTGCTCCAAGAACGTCATCTTCCGCTGAAGAAGGTTTTCACCTGTCGCCACGTGTTTTGAAGTAATGAAAATTCTTTTCGACGCCATCTTGGATTAGGTACGCAAAGACCCTAGAGAACGAGGTTACTGTCTACCGAAACGCATTGCCCAGGCCCCGTGCGAAAAACTAGTGCCTTGTCTCCCATTCGTTTCTTTGCTGTCCCAATTCAGATCACCTGACTTTTCCCTTGAGTAATATTTATTTTTCTGTATCCCAAGAGGAAATGCATATATTTGTAGAACTCTAAAACAAAGCACTGAATCCTCTGGAGAGCTATCACATGATATGCATTGCGGCAACATCGAGGGAAGCTACATCGGTCATTTGGAAACGATGGGAAAGAAGGGACCATGGCGCCACAGGACACCCAAAAACGAATTTGCCACATCCATGGCAACAGCGACTCTTCCGCCTGCCACACATGCCTTTCCACTCACCTTTCCCGTTAACGAGACTTCTCCCGTCATGGCGATATTCTGTCGTACAGGTGTCCCCATAGAGAGCGACAGCAGAGCAGTGATGATTGTACAACCTGCCGAAGGGCCGTCTTTAGGAGTGGCTCCCTGGAACAAGAAATCAAGGACTTCATCGCTAAACAAGTAGTGGCTTTACATTTGACCGCAACACACAAGACAATATGTGGTCGTGGTTGCTGGCATGTAACAAACCTGTGAATATATCACGGAAGAACTACGTATGCATCTTTGAGCAACGGTTATACCATGCGCAACAAAGTACATATGAGCCCAATTTTTTTATCATTAATATCGATTCTCCATCAAGTAAATAGCTGAACTTTTAATATATTTTAATAATATATAATAATATTCTAATAATATATTTTTAATTTGAGTGTGGCGTCTATGAGTAAGAGGTTTACATTTCCAATATGCTAATTATGTGACGATATGTGAGGTCAACAAAAGGTCACTTCTTTCCCCTTGTGAATGAAACTATTTCTGATTTATACAAAATATTTGGTAAAATCACTGATATAAGGCCCAAATATTACATGGATGTTTAGAAAAATACGTATATTTCTGCCAGCACATTTTTGTATAATAAATGAGTCCTCGCATGTCGTCACATAATTAGCATATCGGAAATAGACGCAGCACTCTAATTAAGAAATATTTTACAATTCAACTGTTTACTTGATGGTGAATGGATTTTAATGATAAAAAATTCAGCTCATATGCACATCAAGGTAGTGAATGGTTAACTCTGACAATTATGATAAAGAAATCTCGCAAGTTTGTTACCTCGGGAACATGGAGGTGGATGGCTGCCTTCTTGAAGAACAGGTTTTCTTGGTCTAGCTTGGCCATAAAACCCTGAAAAAATATTGTAATGTTTCATATACAAGACACGGAATTAGACGGGATTTAAAAATACGCGTGAAATTTCAAATACCGAGGGCGCAGCACATTAATTATTACATGCAGAGTATTGTTGGACTATTGTTTTTAGTTATCCCGCTCATGGGTTATCGTTCTCGGGCTTATATGCTAGTTTTGAGGACGTCAAATTTCCAAGGGAAACTATCAGCCGATAGTTCCGAGATAAACACACTCTATTTGTCGTTATTGTTCATCACAAAATTGTCTTCCGCTCTCAGCGGGCACTATCGCCTGATGGTTTGCCTCCGCGAATGACAACTATCACGTCACGTGATCGCTTTTAGCCAATGAGCGCGCGCCAAAATTTTGTGGTGAACTATAACGCCTGATAGTTTGCCTCCGTCTCCAGTGACTGAAGACTATGTATCCCAGCTATTCTCTGAATTAAACGATAAAAAGGCATCATTACATGTCCCCAACAAACTAATAAAAATTGCTTGTAGATTATTAGCCATACCCTTTACTTTCATCTATAATCAATCAATCTCATCAGGTATAGTCCCAAATATACTTAAAGTCTCTAGAGTAACTCCAATTTATAAAAATGGCATTGCAACTGACCCTAATAACTACAGACCAATAGCAATTTTGTCACCCTTCAGTAAAACACTAGAAAAGATTGTCTATAACCAATTAAACCTATTTTTAGAAAAACATAATATACTCTTCCAATATCAATTTGGATTTAGGAAAGGTTATTCCACTGAGCAAGCTATTTTAGAAATAACTGATAATCTCAAATCATCAGTAGACAAAAACCTTATAACTTGTGGCCTTTTCTTAGACTTTTCTAAAGCATTCGACACCGTTAATCATAGTATATTGTTAAAGAAACTATATAAGTATGGGATACGTGGACAACCACTTGATTGGTTCAGGAGCTATCTTTCGAATAGAACCCAATATGTAAAAATTGAAAATACCGAATCCAACCCTTTAAGTTTTGTTTGTGGTATTCCTCAAGGATCAACGCTTGGGCCATTATTATTTCTCCTATACATAAATGATATCTCTAATTCATCAACGAAATTATCTTTCCGAATTTTTGCTGATGATGCCAATATATTTTACTCTTGCAAAAATCCAAAGGAACTTGAAACAGTTATGAATACTGAATTAAAACATGTTCTCAGTTACTGTAATATTAACAAACTTTCTGTCAACATGAAAAAGACCAATTATATGTTAATTACTTCACCCAGAAAGACCCTCCCACAAATGAATATTCTAAATATTGAAAGGAAAAAGAACATTAAATATTTAGGAATATACTTAGATGAATACCTCAATTGGAAAAGTCAAATCACCCATATCAATAACAAGATAGCCAAAAATGTAGGAATTTTCTACAAATTACGGAATTACCTCAGTCTTCAAATGCTAAAACAACTTTATTATACACTTATATATCCCTATTTAAACTATGGGTCCATCAGCTGGGGAAACACATACCCAACCAACTTAACAAAAATATGTACCAAACAAAATAAATGCATTCGAAGTATCTTTTTTGCCAACAACAGAGAATCTGCTTCTCCTTATTACCAAATTCTGAGCATTTTAAAATTTGAAAATATTGTTAAGTTGAACATCTGTACCTTAACACATAAACTATACAAAAATCCATCTGATATCCCCTCCGTGTTTCACGATTTCCTAATACCCGTAACAAATGTACATAATTACAATACCAGGTATGCAGCTAGGACAAATTTCTACCCCCCTAAAATTAGAACCAACTTAGGTAAATTTACTTTTAAATACACTGCTACGAAAATTTGGGAAACTATACCTACTAGCCTAAAGCACCTAACAAAAACAAACAATTTCAAAAAACAATATAAAGCTCACCTGCTTAATCATCAAATTTAAGAGCACCATTTTACTTTGTTATAAACCTTCTCACAATAACTATTTCTCCTCCTAATCCTCTCTTTCGTTTTCTTTTTTTCTCCTTATTTTTTTCTTTCGTTTTCTCATATTGTAGTTCCTCTCAAGCTCAATTTATTACTCTAATCAATACTTTATTTAATGTATTCTATGTATTACGCTCAGTTATTCAATTATTATTTGCATGTAAGCAGTGGCCAACTCGAAAGCTTTTAGCTACTTTGACCACTGTACACTTGAATCTTTTAATTTATTCCATGTACTTATTTTGTTTATACATTTTTATCTACTCTCCTTATTGTAAATATTATACATAGTGTGAAATAAACTTGAACTTGAACTTGAACTCCGCGGACGACAACTATCACGTGACGTGATCGCTTTTAGCCAATGAGCGCGCGCCAAAATTTTGTGGTGAACTATAACGCCTGATAGTTTGCCTCCGCGGACGACACGTGATCGCTTTTGGCCAATGGGCGCGCGCCACAATTTTGTGGTGAACTATAACGCCTGATAGCTGTCATCCGCGGAGGCAAACTTCACGTCACGCAATTATTACTATACAACAACCTTGGCAAAAGTATACGCAATCTGTGCGCTCTCTTTCATAACGTCTCCGAGCTGTCCCGTGATGCTCAGCGAGGCATTTTTCTTATCTTGGTCCTTGTCTATCACGTCGCTTAGTGAAGTCTCTATGTATAGCGTTGAACCGCCTGCAAACACAGATACTCAATAAGTTATATCGGAATGTTTTTACCACTGGAATACTAAATGTATCCTGGATATGATATGTCAGCCAGCGTTTGTATATTACAGTGCAAACTGTGCGTGAACCAGTGATTTCCAGAGACCATTCCATCTATTCTTGATTCTGGTACACGACAGATAAGGTAAATCAGAAGAAAAACTCAGTTGTAAAGGAATTCCAGTTTACTGGCTGAAAATATATCATCATCATTTCTTTAAACATTTTAACAGCATGTGCTATAACGTCATTCACCCCTTAACCGCCGTGTTTCATTGGTCAAAACTGCCGATGAAGTAGGCTATATATTCATCTGATAACCGTTCTTTCTCCAGGAATTATTTTCCTTACAATGAAAATATATTTAAAACTCTTCAACAGAACAACTGCGCCACCTACCCAAGGAAGTCCATGCCAATCCCATGACTACCCCCGGTGGGGTTTGGGCATACATGCGGTCTGTATCGAAGACTGGGTTACCCACGAAGTCTTTGAGTGTGTCAGGATTCACCTCAACTCCATCCCCACAACCTAGAACAATTTTGAGTGCAGCCTTGCGAAATATCTACAAGAAAACAACGGATTTTAGTGAACACGTTTTACCGTAAAAAAAGTGGACAGTTTAGTGGTCGGCAGTGGCCGGTTAATGGTCGTTACATGGTCCGTTAGTGGTCCGTTAGTGGTCGGTAAGTGGTCCGTTAGTGGTCGGTAAGTAGTTCGTTAGTAGTCGGTAAGTGGCCCGTTAGTGGTCGGTAAGTGGTCAGTAAGTGGTCAGTTAGTGGTAGGTTAAAGATTGGTTAGCGGTCATTAAGTTATCGCATAACCGCTTGCCAATCACTTTTAATGTTTACGGTACAACGTGTTCCCTACAGTCAAAGAAACAAAGAAATGTGCTGCAAGTTGTGCAAAGCCTTTAATAGTTGTGGAAAAATAGTTCACCTGTTACGGTACTATTATTAAAGAAATCTGAAAGCACAAGAATGCAAGAAATCAGGAGCCCATTACCAGGAGCGTCCATATATACCATACCCGTGAGTCAGCGTATGACCGGTTTGAGCTATTTTTAGAACATGTTTCCCGGGTACCTGCCTTCTGACTCTGCTGCGATCGTGCATATGCTTGCCGTAATTATCGAGATTAAGAATGATCTATTGTTCTTTGAGGTGATTTTACCAACGCTGCATTGTCCTGACTATGGTTTGATTGGTTTCCCAAAGTGTAGGCACGTTGACTCCCGTGAGATCTGTTCTAAATATAGCTCAATCCAGTCATACGCAGACTCGCAGACCTAGTATGGGAGATGGACGCTCCTGGTAATGGGCTCCTGAAGAAATATAATTTATTATCCTATAAATCTTATATTTCAGCCAATCAGAGCTCAGCTTTACTATGAAATACAGAGCGGTATTTCATGGCTAGATCAAGGCCAATCAAAATGCAGGACATTTTTCGCCCTTTCTTTATCAACCAATACGAATTCAAAATTTCGAATACATAATTAGTCTGCAGACGCGTCCGCCACTCGAAAAAAAACACATTTCAGGCGAGAAAATTTGCAGTCTATCGTCCGGTAAGTTACTTTGTTTTCGTGATAAATCTTCCCGTAAATTTGTTATTTATAGGATAATAATAACCATGGTTTTCTATGGAACACTGGCGAAAATTTAACTCAATTTTTTTCCGCAGCAACTCTAGTTCATGCACTTGTAACATCTATACTAGATTTTTGTAATTCAATTCTGTATGGACTTCCTAGTTATCTTATTGAATGCCTACAGAAGGTTCAGAACGCAGCAGCTCGAGTAGTGTCACTTACTCAGAAGTATGATCATATCTCACCTGTACTGATTAACTTGCACTGGCTGCCAGTGGAAGGGCGGATTGTTTACAAAATACTGTTTCTGACATATAAGGCGCTAAACGGTCTAACTCCACAATATATTAGAGATCTAATTGATTTTCATGTCCCTAGACGTAATCTTCCATCTGCATCTAGTAAACGACTAGTTGTACCATCATATAACTTACGTACTTGCGGTTTCAGGGCATTTTCCTGTGTGGCACCCTTCCTGTGGAATTCGCTTCCACAAGAAATAAGGCTTGCAGCCTCAGTGTCCAGTTTTAAACAGCAGATAGAAAAGCCTATTGTTAATTAACAATGGCTTCAGAGACATACGGATATGTACATATGTAATACACGTTTTCCATCATTGTAAGTTTAGATTTTAATAGTAGCTATAGAATTTTTACATTACATTTTTATTCATTGTAGTAGTTAGTTTAATTCATATATTGTAAGCGCTTAGTTGAAAGGCGCACATTAATGGTTGTGAAGCGCTATTGGGTAATTCTTTGGAAATAGCGCTATATAAGTAAATAAATATTATTATATTATTTTGGTATACAACTCGCCTAAGGCTCGTTATATACCAAATAATAGAAATTTCTCGTGAAATATTCGCCCGTATTCCATAGAAAACCATGAAATAACCAGTAATTATTAGGGTAGTAACGATACATGACTTCCGAGTTGCCTGTTCTGTGCATTTGATGTGCATTTTTCGCCTAAAGGCTCGCCACAATACGTACGAATGACTCGTAAAAATACACAGCCGATTAGCTGGTTTACCAACTACTAATAATCTCTATTTATAGAACACACAGCTACACTGTATTAGATTGACATAGAGTGATCTGCAGTAGATTGTGCGTCGTACCTTCTCAATGTGTTTCTGTAGGTTCCTAACTCCACTCTCCCTGCAGTATAGTTTGATAAGTTCCTCGAGGGCCGCATCCTGAAGGTCGACTTGCTCAATCTTGATGCCTGTTTTGTTTCTTGCTTGAGGTATCAGAAATGCCTATAAAGAGAACAAAATAATAAATACCTCTTATTAACAGAGTGTAAGGCATGGGCCAAGTTTTGTCCTCCTTTTTTATGGCGCAAGCGTGAAGCACGCAGCCCATTAATAAGGGGGACAAACGAGGTGTAATTAGCCTGCGTTGCGGCTCTGGAGTACCGGAGCGCAGCGAGCGGAGATTAGGGGGATTGGGGCGAGGAAAAAAGAGAGGGGGGAGGGGGTGGGGAGGAGAGGAAGAGAGCCTAACCCATGGTTATTTTGATATCCACCCACTAATTAAAATGCATAAAATTAGTAAGTCATTCGACCGATTCAATCAATCATCATTCGGAAGCACAAGCCTGTTCCTCGAACACACCGGCCATGTTTCTACCGTGTGCGTTTCGTCGAGCAAGACGCTTGTGGAGTTCCGATACAGGGTTCTTCAGCTCATCGCGAAATTCGATCTCATTACAAAAGAGATCTGCAGTAGATTGTGCGTCATAACGGAGTACCTCATCGCTGAAGGAATTCTCGGTATGTTTGTCGCCATACTAATTGGTTTCTGCTCTTATCGCATGGCAATGTTTTCTGTCAATCACGCATTTTAGCCAATAGCAATACGCGGCCTTCAGAGGCCGAGAGTTAACAAAATAACCATGGGTTGCCGGCAGGCTCTCTCTTCCTCTCCTCCCCCTCCCCCCCCCTCTTTTTGTCCTCGCCCCAATCCCCCTAATCTCCGCTCACTGCGCTCCGATACTCCAGAGCCGCAACGCAGGCTAAGGTGTAATTCGTGGTTGGTTTTACTTCAACCAATCACGAGGCAAAGTAAACGCAATCATGGAAAACTAACCAATCAAACTCGAAAGCAGTCACCTGATTAGTTTTCGACACTCAATAGACCGTTCCCGCATTCCGCTCCAGTGCCCACGAACAATGGCACCAAGTCGAGATTGGAGTATACATTTTCATACATTTACTGTATTTATGTCTACCCCAATCTCGACTTGGTGCCATTGTTCGATCGAATGTGCGAAAGGTCTATTGATAACCACTCTGGACTGTAACATGTAGTGACTTTTATACCTTAGCGATAGCTTTTTTCTCATCCTCTACATAACCTGACACGTGAATAATCTCCATTCTGTCCTTCAGGGGACCTGGGATGGTGTCTGTAATGTTAGCTGTACAGATGAACAGAACCTGAGAAAGAAACACAAACCTTCCCTTATTCTTTACCCTAGATGACACTATCTGCATTCACAAGTCATAGGTAATAGTTTAGAATACGAACCAAGAAACATCGGTAGGTGACATTAGGCGTGGAATTAAGACCAAAACAGTTGGGAACGACTTGGAGCAAAAATATGGATGTTAAGGGAGGAGAGGGGACGGGGTCTGACATTGAAGTGCGTATAAGCCCTGGATAAATATATTTCTTACGAAGAGACCAGAGGCCATCGCCATAGGATTCAGGAATAAAAAGTTGATTTAATTTATTTGTCATGGTGAGTTGCCCAAAAACGTGTCTTGGGTTGCCTGTGGACCGAAATCAAGCGCGCAAAAGCAATTGGCACTGGGTCTAGCTTGACGTCATCACCACAACACGCTCGATGCGCCATTCCATGAAAGGCACTGCCGAGTAAAGCTCTACGAAAATTATATCGCGATATTATCATCTTATCAGTTTCATCTGTTCAATTATTTTGCAAATATGCCAACGCTTTATACCCGCGAAGTATAAAGAGACGAGTTCTGTTGATGAGGTCACATTTCAGTTTCGTCCCAGTCACCGGACGTGCGCGGACAGTTTTTGAGAGTATGTAGCAGTTTTTGGGTCGCGGCTAGATTCCATCCGCCAGAAGGTCGAATTGCAATTTTCTCGATGTTATATTTCTAAGGTACAAACTAAAGCGGCACTTAGTAGTACGCTTCCCTCAACCATATAAAAAAATATCGGCTCAACGAAGACTTGAACCGAAACCCTAACCCATCTATTAATCGAAACCCTAACCGTCGCTATCCCTTACGCCACGAGGGATTTGCTGTCAACAACCGCTTTTTTATAACTTTTATACTGCATGCTGTTTGATTAGCAGGCGTTACTTAATTAGACACCAGTTCCTGCTCTCAATGAAGTATTTTAGTGCAGTGCATTTTGGGATTGCGTCCTTCTGGCGGATGGAATCTAGCCCTAACCCAGTTTTTGAGAGGTCTATGGTAGTTTTTGAGAGGTCTATGGCAGTTTTTTAGAGGTCTATGAAGTACTTCAAGTTCATACAGTCATTTTATTCTTGCACACTCAACACATACACACATTTCACTTTGCCAGAGTTAACCCTGAAGGTGTCAGACTTAGTATAACTCAGGCTTCAGAGTATCTGCCATTTTGGGAAAACAACGATTTGCATGATGGGACTGGGAGACTCTGTAGAAGCCTGGGGATAATGAAATCAGGCTAATATGCTATGATTGGCTAATGTGCTATGATTGGCAAGGCTACATATATATAACTATATATGTAAGTCAACAGTAAAGTTACAACTGATTACCTTTGACATATCGACAGGCACATCAAGGTAGTGGTCGAGGAAGCCAGAGTTCTGTTCTGGGTCAAGAAGCTCCAAAAGTGCTGATGCTGGGTCACCCTGGACACCCCGGCCTATCTTATCAACCTAAAAAACAACAACAACAACTTTCACCAAAGATATCAATACCAATTCAATTAACTTTCACAGATTACTCAGTGATTCATCCACCTGCACATCCCATGTCTCTAACACATTATTTTTTCAAAAGATGCATATATCACTTAACTGTTGTATCTCTTTGTATGCAACTTTTCATTTTAGACAGCAATCATCCTCACGAGAAATATTATCGTCGTAATGACCAAAACATACAGGTATTGTCATTCGTATGAGAAGCCATTTCAAACACTCATTTGCATGTTTGATTATGAATTCCAAACATCTCGAAAACTATTGATTGTTTTCTCTGAGTGTGTTATAACACTCAGGCTCTTCAAAATATCCAAGTAGAAGGTGTTGCATTGGAGAAACAATATGGGACATGCAGCTCAAAAGATCAACCTGCTCTATCCTCTTCCTTCATATCTCCTGTCCCATCTCTCCCAATCAGACTGCCCCCCTCCCCATTAGACTGCTCCCCTCCCCCATCAGACTGCCCCCCTCCCCCATCAGACTGCCCCCTCCCCCATCAGACTGCCCCCTCCCCCATCAGACTGCCCCCCCTTCCCCATCAGACTGCCCCCCATCCCCCATCAGACTGCCCCCTCCCCCATCAGACTGCCCCCCTTTCCCATCATAGACATAGACATAGACATATTTATTAGCACCGTATACAATTTTGTACATTGGTCTTGCAGGTCTATAAGGATATAACTGTATAGGCTACAAGTACGCTAATAACAACCTAAAATATAAAAGAGTCTAATTACCGGAAGTAGGAAGAGTCATTTGAGGGACCAACACTGTGATTCGTTGCGTACTTTAAAACACATGTGTACATATTTTGCGACTTGCTTTTGGAGTGCAAGCGGTGGATTCATTGAAATGTTAAAGAGGGTGTTGTTATTTAGTGTTGTCGAGTTGTACTTTCGTTGAACATTAATGATACTGATTATACTGCATCTGAGAGAGTCGTACGTTGGACATTTAGTTAAAAAGTGTCTTTCATCCTCAGTCTCCCTTTTACATTTAGGACAGATTCTGTCCTCGACTTTTCGATATGGCTTTTCATGCCTCCCTTTCTCGATTTCAAGGCAGTGATTGCTTATTCTAAGGCGCGTAAGTGCAGTTCTGAGTTCAATATTGTGAACATTCAAAAGATAAGGTTCGAGTATGTAGCTAATTTTAAAAGTGCGATATGTTCGCAGCTTGTTTCTTTGATCCTTATCTTTTCTGTCATCATTATGAATTGCACTCCACCAGTTTTGATATTCAATGTCTTGCAGCCTCTGCTTTAACATTAAAATATAATACTTTTGCTCATGAGGTTCATCGGGCTGCATGATCCACAAATCGGCAAGTCCTAATTCGGCTATGTTGTTTTTTGTTTTGTTGTACCAATCTGTCTTGTTATTCGAGTTAATACTGTCTAAGTATGTATCACGTGACAGCGTATTTCCCTCTGCTCTGAGAAGCTTGAACCAGAACTTAAAATATCTTAATTTTGCCTCTATTTTTAGTGGAAACCTTCCCAATTCTGCTCTGCAGGCTGTGTTTGTGGCGGTTTTGTTAACTCCCAATAGGAGTTTACAGAATTTATTGTGTACAATTTCTATTGGGTCTTTATCTAGTGACTTAGTCGTCTCAGCTCCCCAAATCTCGCTACCGTAGAGCAGGATTGGTTTAATAAGTGAGTCAAAGAGCTTTAGAGTTAGTCTTACGTTGGTTCTGAAGTTTTCACCCATACTCTTTCTTAATTTAAATAATGCCTTAAGCGCTACCTTTTTAAGTTCTATTTTAGCTAAGTTAAAGTTACCAATGGCACTCAGCATTATCCCAAGATACTTGTATGATGTTACATTTTCAATTTCTTTTGTTCGGTATGAAAACTGGTAATTATTCATAGCCTTACCAGTATTATTGAATACTAATATCTTGGTTTTATCTAAGTTAATTTCCAATTCATTTTCATCAGAGAATATTTGTATTTGATTGATATAATTTTGCAGTTGTACTTTGCTTTTTGCCATAATAACGAGATCATCGGCGTACAGCAAACAGCTGATGTTGTGTCCCATAATTTCGACGTGTTCCCCAGCATCAGTTGCTTCATTAATTTTCTCTGGTAAATCATGTAGGAATAAGTTAAAAAGCGTTGGTGAAAGAATGCATCCCTGTTTAACTCCACAGAAGCAATGGAATTCTTCTGATACTTGACCGTTAACTTTTACAGCGGCTGAGTCATTGGAGTACATTGATTTTAATAATGATAAGAAGTGGCCTGTAATTCCTGCGTTCTCTACTTTTTTAAACAATTTATCTCTCGGTATCGAATCGAAGGCTTTCGAAAAGTCGATAAAACAGGTGAATAGCATGTTTCTTTTCTTTTTAGGCTTGCTTTTCACATATTTATCAATTATTGTTTTCAGAATAAAGAGATTATCCACAGTACTATGCTTTTCCCTAAATCCGCCTTGTTCTTTTTTTAGAATTCCTTTCAATGTTAAATAATTATAAAGTCTTTTGTTTAAAATTGACGCCCCCCTTCCCCATCAGACTGCCCCCTCCCCCATCAGACGGCCCCCTCCCCCATCAGACTGCCCCCTCCCCCATCAGACTGCCCCCTCCCCCATCAGACTGCCCCCCTTCCCCATCAGACTGCCCCCTCTCCCATCAGACTGCCCCCTCTCCCATCAGACTGCCCCTTCCCCATCAGACTGCCCCCCTTCCCCATCAGACTGCCCCCCTTCCCCATCAGAATGCCCCCTCCCCCATCAGGCAGCCCCCTCCCCTTTGCATGTGCACGATTGACTGGATCATCTTGCTACTGCATTTGCATTCGGAAGAAATAGGCTTTTATGACACCTCAGTAATTGGGTTCAAACTTGTTGAGGTTCTCTTTCCACCATTGCGTGGTACAGCAAAATAAACAAATCCATACCTCATCAATGAGAATAAGAGGATTCTCAGTTTTTGTTTTCTTCAAGCATTGTATTATCTTCCCTGGCATTGCACCTATGTATGTACGTCTTCGGAGAGAGAAAAACACAAACACATTTATAGTCCATCAAAACCAATTGACTCTTGGCATGTCTTTGCATCCAAACTGGTTAATCCCAGTGCAAATTATACGTTTCCCAAAGTATTTCAAAATCAAAGTTTTTGACAAGAGTCAAGCATTAAAGTGTATATCAGGTTAAAACTTTTTATCATTAACATCAATTCCGTATCAAGTGTATAGTTGAATAGTTCTCGATTTGAGTGTTGAATCTATGAGTTAGAGGTTTATATTTCCAATATGCTAATGATGTGACGTAAATTTGACGTAAATTCGGGAATTTACTTTCATTTCTTTTCCTTGCGAATGAAACCGTTTTCTGATTTTGACAAAATATTTGGTAAAATCACTGATATAGCCTTCGAATATAACATGGATGTTTACAAAATGTCATTTATCTCTTCCAGTATGTTTTTGTATAATAAATGAATACTGGTTTTACGTCACCGGCTTGAATATAAACCGCCTCTATAACTCATGGATGCAACACTCAAATCGAGAAATATTCTACTATTCACTTGATGCAAATGTTTGAGCTGATATATACACTTTCAAACATTGTACATTGTCAGCTGCCACATATTTGATAATGAAAGCGCTATGAAAAAGGTGGAAAACTGCAGAAGTGTCTGTGATTTGAGTGAAAAGTTGACAATTTTATTTCGCACCAACATCACGCTATTTTCATCGAACATGCTAAAGATTGACAAATGTATCGATTTTGAAGAAGATAAGATAAATTAAAACTCACAAGGAAAAAATAAAAACACCATTTACAGTAGTTCATTGGTCCTTATGGAGAAACACTTTGACAGTACCTGTGTCCTTTGATCTCAGCGACATCTGTCATACCTCCAACACTAAATCGGAAATACTGAAACAAGAATACAATGTTGTGTTGGTCGACAGCTGAATACAAATGAAAAAGGTTCAATGGCTTATGAGAGAACGTAGATCAAAATCAAAGTGACACAAATAATTAGATATAGCCTGCAAACAGGTTCATGGGATTTACATGTAGGGGGAGGAGAGGGAAGAAGAGCCTGCACAGATGCTATACAAATGTCAATTATGCTGCTACATTGGTCCATCATTAGACTACAAACAAACTCATGGGAATAGGGGGAGGAGGGGGAAGAAGAGCCTGCATGGACGCTATACAAATGTGAATTACGCTCTTACATTGATCCATCATTAGTCTACAGACTCATGGGAATAGGGGGAGGAGGAGGAAGAAGAGCCTGCACGGACGCTATACAAATGTGAATTACGCTCTTACATTGATCCATCATTAGTCTACAAACAGACTCATGGGAATAGGGGGAGGAGGAGGAAGAAGATGCTATACAAATGTGAATTACGCTCTTACATTGATCCATCATCAGTCTACAAACAGACTCATGGGAATAGGGGGAGGAGGAGGAAGAAGAGCCTGCACGGATGCTATACAAATGTGAATTATGCCCCTACATTGATCCATCATTAGACTACAAATAGACTCATGGGAATAGGGGGAGGAGGAGGAAGATGATGCTATACAAATGTGAATTGCCCACTTTAGAAATGAGTAGGGGGCTGGGGCGAGCCCGGTTTCGCAAAGGTGCTTGGGATCGTTACTGGGGACAGTTAGTTGCGGTATTTGCCATGTTTCTTTGTATTCTACAATTAACTGCCCCCAGTAACGATCCCAAGCACCTTTGCGAAACCGAATTCGTCCCATCCCCCTACTCGTTTCTAAAGTGGGCAATTACACCCCTACATTGATCCATCATTAGACTCATTTCAGATGTCGCTCCACTATGTGCCGAATGCTATTCCAACAAAGTATAATAATAACTGGGTGGCTTTGCTTATCTGATTCGGTTCGGCACATAAGTGCAGTGGCATCTGAAACAGACCTAATTAACATGTGAAAAGATTTCATCAAAGAATGGACCAATAGGAAGTTTCCATCCAAAATTTGGATGCAGATAGCATCTGCGCAGGCTCTCTTTCCCCCTTTCTCTCTTCCTCCCATGAGCCTGTTTGCAGACTAACATAAATTGAAGAGGTGAGCGCAAGAAAGAGTTAAGTGACGACAGATCAAATTCCAAATTCTCTTTTATCTTCTTTGTTTTGTAAGGGAGAATTGAGAACTTGATCTGTCATCACTTAACTCTTTCTTGCACTCACCCCTTCAATTATAGACAGCCAATCAGCTCACTTGTCTGTTCAGGGCACGAGCAATGGATTTGGCAATGCTTGTTTTACCCACACCTGAGGGACAATGAAAACAACTGTGTTAGAAATAACTATAAGAAAGAAAAACTTTGGAATGGCATACGCACCTGGTGGCCCAGTGAAACATAGGATTTTCCCCTGAACTCTGCTGTTGAGTTGACTCACAGCAATGAATTCCTGCAAAATAAAACATTAAATGAATTTAAGTAATGGTCCAGAAAAGAACTGTAGTAGAATCCATTGTTCTGCGTGAATATGCCTTAAGTGCTTTAGGAGGTATCTATAGTCCAAACTACATCTCGAAAATAAAATATTTTTTTATGCTATTGGCTCTTTTTTTATGTGAAAACGCAGAGAAGCCATAATCCAGCCAATTGGATATAGAGAAAACAAAGGATTTTTCAATCACAAATTTGAGATTTTTTTCCACACACGATATTCTTCGAAATTAAATCATAGGTACCTTGATTATAAATAAATTCAAACCACAAAAAAATATTGAATGAAAATGCATTATTTTGATGGGTTTCTATTGAATTTATAAGTATCAACCAATGAAATTACGAGAAAGAATAATAGAAAATTAACACCTTTTAACATTCCTTGCCGTAGACACTACAGTTCTTATCTGGACCATTACTTAACATGTTGCATAGCTCTTATTGGCTTCTGTGACTGGAATTCAGTAGGCTGTGATGCATTGATACCCATCCTGTAGCCACGCAGACCATGACAAAATGTTATGACCGCTGGCTGATAAGGGATCAATCACGGTTTCTGGGAAACCCCCACCCCTCCCCCACACTTCACCCTAACCTTCAATGGTTAATCATTAATAGAATGATGCATGTCTAAGGGAGGGAGGGGTGGGTGGGTGGTTTCCCAGAAACCAGGATTGAGCCCTGATTAAGAACAGAGGCTCTGGGGAGGAGATTGTTCTAAATACAGGTTGGGTAAATTTTCCGAGGGCCCAACTTTTTTAGAAAATCATTTTCTAACTTAGTAAACTTGCAGTGAATTATAAATTAACTTAAACTATTCTTTAAAGTAGTTTTGTTGCTTTTGTCAAAACATTTCACAGACCTAAACATGGGTGATTGCCTGTTTTATTTTAGTTTGTGCAGTAAAGGGGGAGCCGGGGTGGCACAGTGGTTAAGCGCTTCGCCTCTCACCTGTGGCCCAGGTTCGATCCCCGGATGCGGGGCCATACGTAAGTTGAGTTTGTTGGTATCTTGCCTTGTTCCCAAGGGTTTTTCTCTGGGATATCCTGTTTTCCTCCCTCCACAAAAACCAACACGCTAAATTCCAGTTCAAACTGTGATTTAGCCGGGTCCTGGCTTTGATCAGCCTCTTATGGTTGTTTCAGGTCCCATTAGAAATTCAGTGTAATTCAGCGGAAACTGGCATGCACACACTGGGCTCGCCAACAATATTGCGCTTAATGTATTGCTACAGTACTGTGTGGTGGCTACCAGTGCCCTGTTCTTACCAGGATCCTGTCTTTGATATCCTGTAGTCCATAATGGTCTTCGTCCAGCACTACCTTTGCTCTTTTGATGTCCATATTTTCCTTACTGTGAATGCCCCATGGCACGCTTGTCAGCCAGTCCAAGTAGTTTCTTGTAACACTGAAAACAGAGAAATTCCACAAGTAGTGAAGTATTGACTCTGAGATTCAAACTAGAGCCTCCTATGTTTTGATTCTAAGCTTAACTGGCACGAACACATCGATGCATTATCAGCTAGAGTATCATGCAGATTAGGGCTCCTTAGGAGAATCAGGAAATATGTTAGTGTAGACACCTGTAAACATCTTCATTGTACACTAGTTCAACCATTATTAGAATATTGTGACATCATCTGGTCTAATGCTGATCAGACAAGTCTTAATAGACTCCTTAGGCTGCAAAAGAGAGCAGCACGCATAATATTGATGAAGAAGACACGCGAGGAACGTACAGTGAATCTATTTAGAGAGCTAGGCTGGGTTCCATTAAACCAGCGTTGGGACTTCCATAAATGTCTCACCGTTTTTAAATGTTTAAATAATTTATGTCCACCGTATCTCCAAAATCTATTTCACCGTAATTCTGATGTACATAATTATAATACTAGAAACCGTAATAACATCCATTTAGTCAAAATTTCATCTAATTCTGGCTATAGATCATTTACTTTCTCTGCAGCTAAACTCTTTAATAGTCTAGACAGCTATATAAAGAATGCTCCAACTATCAAGAGTTTTGTAAATAACTACTGGAATAACCCTATCTGTAATTAGTTAATGCTGCTACTACATGTATAGTACATCAAGTATATTTTAAATTAGGGTAATTACTATCAAGTATTTTTTAATCAGTGTAATTACCATCTATGTGAATACTTATATTAGCGTAATTATTATATATTATCAATTATTGTAAACTTATTTTAGTTTTTAAACACAGCTTCAATGGAAATCAGTGTAAACTGTTTGAATTCTGTGTATAATAAAGTTTATTATTATTATGAAGTTATACTCGCGTATGTGATAAGGTTGAGTTTTAGACACCCAATCTTCCATCTTCTCACAACAGGAAACCCTGTTTCGATTTCTTTTCTTTTATAAGAACTGGCATCAAAACATACATACAATACAGCCTGTGACATGATGAGACTTCCCTATTGCTTCCCTTTGTTTTTATGGAATATAAGAACATGTAATTGTATCCATCTGATCATGTCTTACTTGGAACTAAGATTACATTTGAGTGTTGTAAAATGTACATGTACGGTACTTGGTCAGGGTTGGAGTTAATGAGATGCAAAAAGTATTGGTAAACATGCACTGTTCCAGTGAATGAGAAGCAAATATTCAAGATTATAGTACTCTTAATGCGGTTTTCATCCCTGTCTTTGGCCCAATCTCACCAATCTCACTAATTCGATTTCAACGTGAATTTGAATATTACAAGTGCTTTAAGGGCGCATTGACGTATCCCGTTGCTACACAACCCCGTTGCTATGCTCGCAGGAGCAGATGTGATTTTGACTTCCGGTTTATGCTAGCCTGAGAAAACAGCCGAATTAGGCGATATGAGTCGGCTGTTTTCTCAGGCTAGTTTTATGTGTGTCCACCGGCCACCCAATAGTTTTAATACTTACACATGTTTGTAAGTTTTATTCATTGTTTATCTGAAAGGTTTTCATGAATAAATGAAGTAAAGTGTCCAAAAGTCGGAGCAAGCCGTAGCGGGTGCTAGCGCTTTTGTCTCTGGAAAATGAAAAGCTGGGTTTATCATGTGAAAGAAAAATAATAATACTTGACAAGAAACTCAATCCGACAATTTTGAAGGAATCGTTCAGGACTCGAAAGGTGCATAACTGTACTTGAACATAGAGAAAGAGAATAATTAATAATTTCTACTGAGCAAAAAAGTAACGGCAAGCATACGGCAGCACCAACACAGTGATGACTGAAAGCCCATGAATGGGAAAGAAAACTTGTATTGGATTCTCAAATGTAGCCGAGCTCTTCCCGATGTTGATAGTGTAATATCTAGTTCCGGTTTGGACCATGCACTTCCGGTCACATGACGTATTAGTCAGTTGCTGAGAGTTTGGGGAGAAAGCAAGATGGCGGACACAAGATCAGTTTGTATGTGTGTTTATTTACATTAAAGAGACAGACTTTACATTGGCAAAAGCAAGCAAAAGCAAGAGAAGCACCAGACAGCAAGAGAACCCGGCAGACGAGAGGAAAAGGCTCACAGATGCTGCGGTTATTGTGGATATGCAGGAACTCATGAAGAGGGTCAAGACTGTCCTGCATACGGTAAGAGGTGCCGAAAATGTCACAAGATGAACCACTTTGCCACAGTATGTAGGTCAGACCCTGATGAAAATAGCAGAAGCAACCCAAGAAACAGGTATAACCAGACTTATAGAGGACCAAAACAACAAAGGAACCAGGTAAGGAAAACCACAGAATATGACCATGACAGCTCTACCAGTTCAGATGATGAGTTTATTGGACAAGCAGCAAAACACCTCAGACGAGTGAGAAAGCTAGGCAAGGCAAGGGATGATGACAAAACCATCAGTATAAGAATAGATGATGTTGATGTTAAAGCAGAACCAGACAGTGGAGCAGATATAAACATCATGGATGAGCACCAATTCAAAGCTTTCACCCACAGATCCAGCAACAAACAGCTTCTTGAATCGAGTAAAACCAGAGTAAAGACTCTTCAGGATGAACTACATGTATCAGTGAAGGGAGAGTTTAAGACGACAGTGAAAAACAAGAATCGTGGGGTGGAGACGAAATTTGTCATTGTCAGAGGGAGAATCAACTCACCACCACTCTTGAGTAGAGCCACTCTTATCGACTTGGGCATGCTGCACATCCAGCCAGAAGGGTTGCTAGCGGCAACCAACCACCTAAGAATCCCAGACGAGAGTGCTGATATTAAAGTACTCAGCAGTGACAAGACAGTGAACACCCAACTCAAGGAGATCACTAACAGGTACAAGAATGTATTTGAAGGTATAGGGAAGATAAGAGACATCAAGAACAACAAAGATATCTATGCAAGATTCAGCATGAAGCCAGAGGCAGTACCTATTGCCCAGAAGCCACGACCAGTAGCGTACTACCTACAAAAACCACTGAAGGAATGGCTGGACCAAGGTGTAAGGGAAGGAATCTTTGAAGAAGTACCACAGGGGGAGCCAGTCACATGGTGTTCTCCATTGGTTGTACAACCAAAACCAAGGTTCAGCAAAGTGGATCAAGATGAGCTCAAACCAAACATGATAAGAGCCAGTGTGGACCTAAGAGTTCCAAACAAGCACATGGAGAGAAATCGAATCACACAAGGACCTGTGGTTGAGGATTTCACTCACAAGTTTCACAACTGTAAAATCTTCTCCAAGATGGACCTCAGGCAGGGATACCATCAACTGCAACTAGACCCAGAGTCGAGAGCAGTAGCAACATTCAGCACACCCTGGGGTAACATGAGACCACGGCGGTTGGTATTCGGAGCCAGATCATCCCAGGATCTATTTGATGAGATGATGCAGAGGATCTTTGGGTACAGTGTACATACCAGGTTGCCTCAATCAGCGTGATGACATACTGATAGGAGGACGCAACATACATGTAGAAGAGCATAATGAGATACTAGAGCAAGTGCTACAGAGAGCTGCTGATTTTGGAATCACTTTCAACTTGGAAAAGTGCCAATTTGGAGTAGAGGAGCTGGAATTCTATGGATATCGCTTCACCGGAGAGGGGCTAAAGCCGACACCAGACAAGGTTTGTGCTGTAAAGGAGAGCAAACTACCAGAGTCCAAAGGAGCAGTCCGAAGCTTCTTAGGAATGATTGGCTACCTATCTAAGTTCATTCCAAGATACTCATCACTAACAGCACCCCTGAGGATACTAACTCACAAGGACACCAAGTTCAAATGGGGAACTGAAGAGGACAATGCATTCAGGAAACTCAAAGAAAGCATCACAAATGAAGACACCATGGCATATTTTGACCCAGCAAAGCCAATTATAGTAAGAACAGAGGCTAGTTACCATGAAGGACTATCAGCTGGACTATTCCAAGAGACAAGCAGAGGTCTTCAGCCAGTCCATTACATCAGTTGCACCATGACAGATACAGAGAAGAGATACAGCCAAAAGGAAAAGGATGCCCTTGCAGTGAAGTGGGCTAAGAACAGATTTAGCATGTACCTCCTAGGAGCTACAAGATTCAAGGTGATCACAGCGCACAAGCCACTCGTGCCGATGTTCAACAAGGAAACTGCAAAGCTACCACCAAGGATAGAAAGATGGGTCATGGCCATGCAAGATGTGGATTTTGAGTTGGTATATGAGCCAGGTAAAGACGAGAATGACCCACTAGACTTCTTGTCCCGGCATCCACTACCAGAGACAAGCACTGACACGATGGAGGCAATGGTCAAGCAAGTCATCATAGCAGAACATGCAGTTATACTAGATCGGGTGAGAGATGAAACCACAAGATCACAGAATTCGAAAAGGGGACTGGGAACAGCACAGAAAGGATCCTGACATAATGCCATTCTATCCAATCAGACAGGAGCTGTACATGGTAGAAAGAATCATCTTCAGAGGAAACAGAATCATCATACCCACATGCTTGCAGAGGAAGGTTGTCAAAGCAGCGCACAGCCTTGGACATCTAGGCATGAGCAAAACCAAGCAAATGTTGAGGAATAAATATTGGTTTCCAGGGATGAACAGTTTGGTCGAACAAATCATTGGTCAGTGTTTTGAGTGCCAGGTGATAACCAAGCAGCACACCCAGGAACCAATCAAGATGACATGCATACCAGAGAAACCATGGGATGTTCTATCTGTGGACTTTGGTGGTCTATACCCAGATGGGCACTACAATCTGGTGATCATTGACAAGAGGACAAGATATCCAGTGGTTGAGAAAGTTTACTCAACAGCATTCAAGCCAACCAGGGAAAGACTCAAGAAGACATTTGCCACTCATGGTATACCCCGACGGGTAGAAAGCAACAATGGACCACCGTTCAACTCAAAAGAGTTTGAAAGCTTTGCAGAGGAAGAGGGATTCCACAACCATCGTGTCACACCGGACCATGCCAGGGCGAATGGGGAAGCTGAAAGCTTCATGAAGGTTCTAAACAAAACAGAGCAAATAGCACACCTCCAAGGGAGAGATAGTTTCCTTGCTGTACACGAAATGTTGACAGGGTATCGTTCAACGCCACACCCAGCAACTGGTATCACACCATATGAGGCCTTGATGAATAGACAAGTACGAACCAAGCTGGACTACCCAGCAAGGGAAAATTCTTATGAAAGCATCCAAGAGTCTCTTATTAACCAGAGAGACTACGAATACAAGAAGAAACTGAAGAAAGGAGCTGAAAACAGAAACACTAAAGAGCACAACTTTGTGGTTGGTGATTATGTCCTTCTCACACAGAGGAAGAGGAACAAATGGTCTACAGCCTATGAACCAGCATTCTATGCTATATTCAAGATAGAAGGATCAACAGTTGCAGCCAGGAGAGTTACTGATGGACGGGAGGTGTGTAGAGATGCAAGTCATTTCAAGCTTGCTAATGCTGTACATGTAGTTGGAAACATGAAAGAGGAGGAACTGACTACAGATGCGAAACACGACCCTGAAGACTGGAGATAAACTGTGCTTCTGGACACCAACCCAGAACAAGAGTCACATGACGCACAACCTGAAAGGGAACTAGAAATGATCCAGCAAGATGATGCAGCACAGACCCAGAAGCTGAAACCAATAAAGGAGTTGGATCAAAGTACTGGAACAAGACCACATACATGTAGGAACAGATGCAGACCATTTTAGCTAAAAGACTTTGTAGAATGAATAGGTACATGTAGATACTGTGATCAGATGTTACTGAACATTTAGTTCAGTAAAGGACTTTACATATACATTGTTATTCAGGTTAGCAGTTATTACACCAAAACATTCAGTTCATTGATATTTAGTATCTCCAAAGAAAGGGAGAAATGTAATATCTAGTTCCGTTTTGGACCACTTCCGGTCACGTGATGTACAATGTATTAGTCAGTTGTTGAGAGTTTGGGGAGAAAGCAAGATGGCGGACACAAGATCAGTTTGGCTAAAGTGAACAAGTTGCACCGTAAATTTGTTGTCGGTAAGTGGTCGGCCGATCACTTACCGACAAGCTTACCAACAGCTTACCAACAGCTTACCGACCACTTACCGACAGCTTACCGACAGCTTACCGACAGCTTACCAACAGCTTACTGACAGTACTTGACGAATGGTTTCCACAGGGAATTTTCGTCTCAAAGTAAAATCCAGCTGATAGTACCAACAGGGAATTTTCGTCTCAAACTCAAAGTGTGCGTATGTGCATACATACTCGCTACGCTCTTGATATCACCACAGGCTTCCCAGACTCGACGTATATTTCCCGCTTATTAGTCTGTTGGGTTACCTGTGGTTTATCGATTAGTTTCATAACGATCTCAGAAGAGTTTAAATAATTGCTTCGTGTGAATTCTCTTTTCCGATTTCTACGAAATTAATCTTCAATAATAAAAGATTGATACTTAATGAAGTTGTGTGAGTTTTTTTTTTGGCGATTTGGGGCCTTCTAAAGCAGTTTATTAGGATTCGAAATTTTGACAGTTGGCCGAGGCTCTAAGAAAATTTACAAGGTAGGCAACTCGACCTCGCCAAAGCACACACTTACCTCAAAGATCACCCCAAAATCGGCACTTTTCTTCCTCGCTCGCTATTCAGCTTTCGGCACAGGAGGGAATAGTTATCAAGCAACATCTGACCAGAGATTTAGGAAAATCCATCAAATTTATCATTGCCAAACGGCCTCCTCGAGACCCAAAAAGCGCGACCTTCCAATGATCTGTAAGAACCAGAATGACCAAAGCGGTCCAAAATCCCCCCCCCCCCCTACCCAAAACGATGCAAATCGCCTTTTTTCATGGGGGGACCCCCAAGCGTGAAATTATACGAAACTGGCGGTTACAGACTAATTTTCAATTTGGAACTCGCCAATCAGAGGACCAAGACAGTGGGCTGGGGTCTTCACCGAGTGTTATGACAGTTCCACGTGAGAAATTTTCGCGAGTTCCAAATTCAAAATTAGTCTGTAACCGCCAGTTTCGTTAAAAGCCTAGTAATGGTCTCTCTGATTGGCGATATATTTGTTTCCGTTCCTCGAGCGGAAGTATAATTTCACGCTTGGGGGTCCCCCATGAAAAAAGGCAATTGCATCATTTTGGGTAGGGGCGGGAAAATTTTGGACCGCTTTGGTCATTCTGGTTCTTACAGATCATTGGAAGGTCCCGCTTTTTGGGTCTCGAGGAGGCCGTTTGGCGATGATAAATTTGATGGATTTTCCTAAATCTCTGGTCAGATGTTGCTTGATAGCTATTCCCTCCTGTGCCGAAAGCTGAATAGCGAGCGAGGAAGAAAAGTGCCGATTTTGGGGTGATCTTTGAGGTAAGTGTGTGCTTTGGCGAGGTCGAGTTGCCTACCTTGTAAATTTTCTTAGAGCCTCGGCCAACTGTCAAAATTTCGAATCCCAATAAACTGCTTTAGAAGGCCCCAAATCGCCAAAAAACCACTCACACAACTTCATTAAGTATCAGTCTTTTATTATTGAAGATTCATTTCGTAGAAAACGGAAAAGAGAATTCACACGAAGCAATTATTTAAACTCTTCTGAGATCGTTATGAAACTAATCGATAAACCACAGGTAACCCAACAGACTAATAAGCGGGAAATATACGTCGAGTCTGGGAAGCCTGTGATATCACGTAGCTTTCCAATGTTAGAATGGAATTTGTCAATAGCGTATTCTTACTACGTTGTAGATAGTTGGATATTGATGAAAACAGTGTACTCAATAATCTGTCTTTTCTTCTTTGCAGCATATTCTCGATTCGCGCCATCTTCGATTCCCACGTGATATCACGTGTTCTTTAACTGCGGCAAACTGCAGCGAACTGCGGCAAATCTATTATTTTAGAATCCGACTTTTTGACGCCTCTGGCACGCAGGGTATTTACCAAAACCATCTTACTGTACGTTTGTAAAACTGTTTGTCATGAATTCGAATTCGCGTTGGCATTCTTAGGAACATTAAGAGCGAAATTCGTCGTAATATGTTTGCATGAGTTTAGCACAATACTGTAGTTATCTGTTAATTTGCCGTGAGATCGCACTGTATCGAAGGGTTTTATCGTTGTCACAACGTTGGAAACTTTGGAAGCTATTAAGCGTATTTTGGTTGAAAATATTCTTGAGCCAGTATGAGATAACGATTCATGCGCTTTCAGACTGATTGTCTGGTTTTTGACACAACAGGAGAGGCCCAACAGCGAGTGCCGCGGATATTTTAATTTGTTATCTGTTATCACCAGGGTGAAGCTGGCTTCCGATTCGCAGCTTCCGATTGACCCAGCTTCCGATTCGCCTGGCTTCTGATTCGGATCCGGGGGGGGGGGAGGGGGATATTTTCAACTTTTGAATTGTCGCTTATACAGAATAGCAATATCAATAACACACGTATATTGTATTTTAGAGGATCAGTATTTCAGTCATTCCACATCACTGGAATTTAGTCCATCCCCGGGTCCATCCTAACTTTCATGTGTCAATGCGAACCCATTTCATCGTGATATTAACCAGAGCTTTACTTAAACGAGTCACGCATTTACTTATTCTTTATTTTCGGTAATAAACCCGATAACAGTCAACAGTACGTAGTAATACATTGCCACTAATAAAACGAGAGGAAGTAAGAAAACCGTTATCCCATTCTATAAAGTAATTGCGATTTTGTGCCGTAAATGCCATGGAATATTGACGGCTAGTTGGGAAAAGATGGAGAGCTTTGCGTAAAGGAAACTGAGCTGAAATGCGAATCAGAAGCTGTACTCTTTTTCAGACTAAAAGATTGACTGGCTTATTTTGGACTACAAATACGAATCTGCAGTATCTGGTGTCTGTTTGCGAATCAGAGTAAAAGTTCGACTTGACCACTCGGCAAATGCGAATCGGAAGCCAGCAACTTCAATTTCAGAAATTGAGCATAGCATAACCCGTGACCCGGCGAATATCAAATAACTAAGTGATGACAAGATGAGAGCTTTGTGTAAAGGAAACTCCGCTGTAAAAGTTTGACTTGACCACTCAAATGTGAGCCAGCAACTAAATTTCATCGTGATCCACTAACTATAAATATGAATCAGAGGCTGGAGTCCGTTGGATTGACCACTCAAATAGCATCTTTATATTTCATCATAAATACGAAACGGAAGCCAGCAACTTATTTCATCACAAATATGAATCGGAGGCTGGCTTCCGATTCCCGATTGGAATGACCACTCAATGCGATTGCTTTCTAGCAGACTCCTTGTCACTTCTATCGTAATTGCTGCATTATTAGGTGATGAAATAAAACTGATTGACTGATTGATTGAAGCCAGCCAACTTTCGGTCCAGAGTGATTTGTGTGACAGCTAGATGCAATCGAGCATAGCAAAGCACTGAGTAATGGCAACTGAGCGAGACAGCGTGGCCAAATTAAAAATATAAATGTACCGCGACAGTGACTGTGCTAAGAACTGACTCGATTTATTAGTGGCAATGTATGACTACGTACTATTGACTGTTATCAGGTTTATTACCGAAAATAAAGAATAAGTAAATGCGTGACTAGTTTAAGTAAAGCTCTGGTTAATATCACGATGAAATAGGTTCGCATTGACACATGAAAGCACTTAAAGTTAGGATGGGCTAAATTCCAGTGATGTGGAATGTGAATATCAGGGTTTAGGCTTTACATACGATGCGAAATACTGAAATACTGATCCTCTAAAATACAATATACGTGTGTTATTGATATTGCTATTCTATATAAGCGACAATTCAAAAGTTGAAAATATCCCCCTTCCCCCCCGGATCCGAATCAGAAGCCAGGCGAATCGGTAGCTGGGTCAATCGGAAGCTGCGAATCGGAAGCCAGCTTCACCCTGGTTCTGTTATCGAAGCGGTTTATCGTTGCCAGAACGTTGGAAACTTAAGAAGGTATAAAGCATATTATTTTGGTTCAAATGAGTCAACCACTTACCGACAGCTTACCGACAGCTTACCGACAGCTTACCGACAGCTTACCAACCACTTACCGACACAATTTTACCAACCACTTACCAACCACTTACCAACAGCTTACTGACCACTTACCGACCACTTACCGACCACTTACCGACCACTTACCGACAACGTATTTACGGTGCAACTTGTTCACTTTAGCCGATCAGTTTGTATGTGTGTTTATTTACATTAAAGAGACAGACTTTACAGATAGATTGAAAGAACATCTTGTAAATAATATCTATAGTTGTCAAAGATATAGAAGATGAAATTAATGGCTGCTTCCAGCGAGAACATGGCTTCTAAAAACATGAAGAAAAGTACGGCCACTCAACTGAGAAGTGAAGTGATTTTCGACCGGCAGGTTTTCAACTCAAATCTTCCACAAACATGTACACTTTTGTTTCCAGATAATGCTTTTGGGTTCCTGGTAAAGTTGTGATTGAACCTCAGTGCAACTAATTAAAATACAGGTCAGTTTTCATCCTTAAAAAAGTATTTTTGATGTTGGAAAACAAACTGTTGTGAATGCCAGGAGATTCAACTTCAAGTGAAAGTTGTCGAATATCGGTCTAATTTTAGCTTGATTTCTATTGGCTCTTCGGTTTGCCGTGAAATGGGTTCCTGGTATGTGCTCCAATGCCTCTGACACAGTCCGAAGGTCATTGCAGACAATCAAGCTAGCTCATTGCAGACTGGATTATTCAGCCAAGCCCTAAAACTGGCCATTGTCGGATGAAATAGGAGAAAATGCACATCCTGTTCGACCAATTATTGTAGACTTTACTGCAACAACACTTCTGCGACAATTTCACGACCACAAAACAGGCACTTTTGTGCATGCGTTATTTTTCACTTCCGGTTTCTAAAAATCCTAAACATTTTGCGCGCTTTCACTAAACAACAAACTTTTTCCCGTTAAAATGTTGTTGACCACGTTCTCCACAAATTCAAGCATGGATTTTGGAAACCGATAATAAATGCCAAAGTTAAGGTACAAGTTGCAGAAGAAATTGCGCTTGTAACACCCCTCTTTACTACTCGTCTCGTAACGAAAAATTGTGAGACAAGTTGCAGGGAAAGTAGAACGATCTTCTACTTTTTGCAATGCTGCGTGATCGGTTGCACTGTGTAACATCCCTTTTTGCAACTTGTGTTGCAATTTTGGTGAAACAACCAATCACCATTCTCATAGCTATAGCCCAAAAATCCAAGATGGATACAAAGAAAACAGCTTATTTGGCATCGCCGAAGTTTACGGAGGCAGAGAAGGTCGAGCTGTTGAGTGCGTTGAACAATCGTCCATGTTTTAACCACATTGTTCTGCGTCTCTTTTTATCCTTTTCTTCATGTTCCAACTCTAAAAACATTAAAAAACATATTGCTTTCCTACGCCGATCCGCGGCCATACATTGTGTATGTTGTAATTTACTTGTTTTTATTTTATTGAGGAGTTCGCACTGAAAATTGTAACTATCTGGCGGCAGGCTTAAGCATATCGCATTGCAAGTTGCAAAGTACGTTACGTACCTCTAACACCCCACAGCAACTTGCAATGATTTTCGATCTTCAACATTGAATTGCAAAAAAAATTGCCTCATATAACAGGACCTTTATGGCTTTTCATTCGCCAAAAGAGCTTAAAATTGGACTGAAAATTGGACTGAAAAGTGTTGTAAAATCTTCATTTTTTGTCGTAATGGCAAACGCATGCTCGGTTTTATGCGCCTTAATTTGTAGGTTCGGAAAATATTCATAAATTACTAGTAGATCAAAAATCCTTGGAGTTTAGAATTTTTTTGATTTTGATGACGTCATCATGACATCACTAGATGACATCATCAGATTATAATACTTTACCCTAGGAGTCACCTTGACAATAATTATTGCTCACTGTTTAATTTTCCGGGTTTTACGAGGCTGCAAACTTTCCCTAGCAACGGCCGATTTAAATAATATGTCAATGGGCCCTTAATTTATCGATCTAGACAGTCGAGTTCTAAATCAACTAGTTAATTTCAAGAGAATTTTTGTGCCCTGGCATTGCTTTATTGTGTGGTCTACCAGGCGCTAGGATAGCCATGAAGATGCTTGGCATGCTGCCCTGCACTTCGAACCACATTAAATTAGCACTCACCTCGAACCACCCAAAATTAGCACTCACATACATGTAACATTCATTAGCAGCTACTCTACGGCTTTCAAGCCAATGAAAGCTTGTATTCCCTCTGTAGATCATTTATGATTAACCTTGTCAAGGCCGTTCATTGGAGGATGCTTCACATACCTCCAAGTGGAAAAAACCCCTGCATTTTATGAATCGGTTCCAGCGGCACACCGCCGGCACAAGTAATTATGGATATAGTGAGAGGACAACAAAATGTTGAATTTCCTGTCTGCCCAACACTTTCTCTATAGCACATTAATCTTGAGATTGCATACATGTAACTAAAGCTTTAAATATCCCACTTTCTATTATGCTTCACTTGTCATGCACAGTCGTTTCAATATGAGGTTCAGGGGGTAATTAAAATGTATTCTTTTCTCAGGGGCTACTGATCGTTAACTCGGAAAAAATTGCAAAATTGTCTGTATAATAGGTCATTTTTGCTTCACAATCTGCCCTTAAAAAGCTGCACAATTTGCTTTTTTTCACACCTTATCAGAATTAAGCCTTGTTAAATGTATACCAGGAAGTCACTTACTTGAATTCAGAAGAATGTGTGTCAAGAAAAGATAGCTTGTTGAGTTCCTCTTCTATGACCTCCATCGCATGTTCAGGGACATTCAGGTCCTTAATTCTAGCCCTAAACTTCTCTCCCACAGCATCCTTATCATCTTTTTCAAGGCCGAGCTCTCTCTTGATGATCTTCAGCTGTTCTTGTAGCAGATACTTCTTCTGATGCTTGTTTACTTTTTCTTCCACCTTTATTACACGAAGAACAATATTCTTATCATTCTGCTCATACTTCTCTTTAAATGCCATTATACTACCACAAACAGGGTTAGAAATTCATGAAAAATACCAGCATGCAGACATCAGCTCAGCCAAAAACATCACTTTTAACACAACCACTGAACTTATTTAAACAAGAAGCTGCACTATCAAAGGGATTGATCCTCCCCTTTTCTCATCTAAATTCTAAATTTAAAATTGAAATTCAGAAAAGTAAAGGACATCCTAAGCAAGTTATCAGTAAGTGTTGATAGGCATCACAGGTTTCCAGCCATGGGGGTTTCAGTGCACCTGCGATCCTGGAGGCTTTGGAAAAACAACACCCCAATGGCTTAAACCAAGCCTCGTTACCAGTCCTCTCCTGTTAGAATGCTAAATTTCCGAGGCACAGGAAGTTAGTTGCTCAGTAATGCCTGTCAATACTGTTTTTGACATTAAACATTCAAGTGTTCAATTTGAATTTCATGTGATAACAAATGTCAGAGATCAATCAAGCGGAGCATCACATATTGTTGCAGAGCTTTGAGCGGAGATATTCACTTGACAAAGGCTGATTGACAACTGAAGGTGACATCACCTGGCGCTGAACCTTTCATGGCTTCTTGTTCAACCTGCCTGAAGTGAGAAGTTCCACCACAGTCAGCCCAAGCTCTCTAATCACTTCAATATAAGCATTTGTATGGGAATTCAACAACATTATTCTAGGAGCTAGAAATGCGAAAGATTTATGAATAAAATACCTTGCTTCCATAGTGTAGTACTTGCTGTCTGTGTGGGTAAGGGCTGATACATGTATGAAGCAATTTCCCCCATAACCACACAGACAACAAATGTAAGGCATTTTCTTCCATATCTCTAGCTCCTAGAATAAGGTCATTGAATGCCCAAACAAAGGCTTACATTTTAAGTGATTAGTGAGCTTGGGTTGCCTGTGGTTTCACCTGCCTTGGGAATATTAATTGCCACAAATTCAATAGTATTAATTTTCAAAAGTTTGAATGACAAAGTTATATGGCAAAATTACAATCTCCTACACAATGTACATTGTAATCCTATCCACATCCTCAAGAATTGAGACCTCGTTCACCTCTTTCCCTAGTTGCTGTTGTAGTACACACACTGCCAATTCTTTCTTGAGAAGCTCTAGGGTCAGTCTCAATCTCGCTGGGATGTTATTCTCCTCCAGTATTTCCTGAAGCTGATTTGATTCTGCACTAGTTAGTGCAGCACCTACATAAAATAGAAAATCAGAAAAAGAGATACAGTGCTGTCTGATCACCAATGTAAATGCATACCACTTACATGTACAATGTATGTTGATATAGCAATTTTCAAATGAGTATTGAATGAAAATTCGGTAATTGCTTTGGTTTTGAGCTTGCTTAGTTAAATAACTACAAACACTTCTGCATTTTATTCCGACTACAACATTTAATTCTGGCTTCTTGATTTACTGCCCTAATGATAAGGGTCAACCAGTGAAATACCCTTATCATTAGGGATTATACTCCAAACGACCTAATGATTAGGTATTTGCAAGCCACATGTGGTTAGGAGCAAAACTGCAGATGCACAAGTGGAACGAGAGTGCATGTAGCAGTTTTTCAAGACCTCAAAAGTGCATTATTTTGTTACAGGACAAAGGACAACAATCTTCGTTGGTTTATAATATAGAAATCACTCTATACGGAAGTAAATTCTTGAGCGTGTAAGCATGTAAACACAAATTGCAGTGTGGTATATTTGGTCTACTTGTCACCTACATGTATTATTTCCCTTTTCCCCCTTACAGTTAGACACCGAAGAGGCATGATTTTAACATACCAAAATCAGCCAGATGAGTAGGGTTATCAACTACTTTTTTGCCGCCTTCTATGAGCTGTGACAGAAATTCCTTGTAGAGTGGGTTGAGGGAAATGATGTCCCTAATTGTCTTGACGATTTCTGCAGTCAATGCCTGTACATCAAATACAATAATATATTCTTCATTAATTCATATTTATTTACTAGTAGCATTTATTACTAGTGTATATGTACATTGTCATTTCTTTTTAATTTTTGTCTTCATCGCAAATTGCAATTCTTGCTCAATAGTCACAATCAACCAATCAGATGGCTAGCACTGCACTGCACCTCACAATAACAATAACTTTATATATTACTGAATTATTAATTTTAAATATACTATAATTATGCTTAATATCAATTATATGGACACAGCAGATTTTGACTTTTACTTCTATATCAGTGTTAACTTTAAATAGTTAGTTTTAATAATATTATAAATAAAATTATATAGTTAGCATTTTAATCTGAAATTTGTATATACAGTAGTTAATTAGTTATTTTAGTATTATACATGCATGACCCCACAAGCGGTAACGCTTTAATCTTTTGTGTTTAAACAAAATTCATTGTTAGTATTGTACTGTATTGTACTGTGCATGAACACATATTTTCTTGGAGTACTGGGATTCTACAAGTTGGCTGTAATGCGAGCAAAGTTATTTTGCTGAAACCAAAGGTTTCCTGACTGAAATGGCAAGATGTCAAGTTTTTCTAGGGCTCACAGGAATTTTACGGAATTTGGATAAAAATTTCTCACATTTGACGAAAGGAGATCTGGTGTGCACTGAAATGCACATTTGTAAGTAAACACATAAAACTTACCACTATAGCTTGAAGTGTCATTATTTATTCGTTCCACTCAAAAGTAATATGGCATCAAATGGAGTAAGTCAATAGGCAGATTTCTCAGGACGAAAATTGATCTCGCAGATGTGATGATAATTTCTCTTCAAACTATAAAAGATAAATAACTAAGATACAGAGTGGGTTAATCAAATGTTTATTTGTGGCTTGATGTTACAAATTTGTTCTGCAAGACGTGGAAATGAGCACTGGCAAAACTATAAGTATTTTGAAAATGGTAGTTAGGAATTATTAGACAATTATTAAGTCCTGCGTCTCGACTACTCAAAGAACCATTGGTATAAATATTCTAAAGATCCACAGGGAACTATTATTGAAAAGAAAGTAATATTATATTACAGACTGAATTGAAAGAACTCCACCTGATCTTGCCATCCCCAGTCAACATTTGAGGATTTTTTCCTTCTAAATGTTTGATTTTCGAGTGATTCCCAATAGGAAATTTTGGATTGGAGTTGTAAACTTGACATGATCCTGTGAAGTTTACTTAAAAACAGTGAGTTCAACCCACAAAATATGTTTTGTAACTTGATTATCATGCATGCTAAGTTGACGACTCAACTCAGTGTGAGCAAAATTATATAGTTTGATAGTTAGGGGCAGAGTCGCAGAGATAATGGCTATATATCACACTTAATTCCAAGAGCAAGATTTCTCCTGTTATTAAGATGGTGAGCAGCAAATAATGTTCTTCTATTGGCCTTCGATAAAGTCAAGCAGCCGGTTCAAAACACAATTAGCATTTACAATTACATTATCAATTTATTACAGTTGATTTCCGGTGTTTAAACTTCACCGGGGAGAACAGCAGTTTTGTGTGCTGGGAATCTTAAGAAAATGTCGGGAATTGGTAGGAAATCAGAACAACTTTTGAGAAAACACACCACAGCTCATACAGGCTTCAGTCGCACAATAGCTCCAAAACTACAAAATATATTCATCTAACACCTTGGCATTTTTATCACCCAGTACAGTGGAACCCTGATTTAACGAAGTGCCAAGGGACTGGGGAAATTGGTTCCTTAAATCGGGGTTTTGTTAAATCGAGAACCCCGATATAATGAATTTGTTGAAAACTGACCAAAAACTTTGTTAAATTGGGGTATAGTTAATAATTAATTTGCCGTAATGTTCGACGGTGTTTAACACCGTCAATAGCACAGTGCATCCCCCAACACTTCTGCATCTGGATGTATACTGTACTTATAGCACTCGTGATTTATTAATATCTGTACGTATGTAGCTACTGTACAACATTCGATTCATCTTCTGTGGCGTGATGACATTTATTCGTTATATCGGGTAGATTTTACATTTGGGCTTCTAGATTGTGTTTTTTGTATCGGGTATTTCATTAAATCGGTGTTCGTTAAATTGGGGTTCTTTTCCATACATTTTACTGTATAACTCTGGCCGGGCTGAATAAATTTGTGCATTAAATCGGGACTTCGTTAAATCGGGGTTCCAGGCTGTAATAATTATTTTAAATTTATTTATTATTCCTGCCAAAGACCTACTGTGGGTTTTCTTCTAATACACTTACTTAACTGAGCATTATTATTATTTTATTTAAGAATTAAGCATAACATGCATGGTGCAGAAACAAAAGGACACAAAGTCCCCTACAAGGTTTAGGCACCAGTAACCCAGCCCACAATAAAAACCTGATCACACCCATCCCCAGTTACATGTACACACTCTGATTAAGATAATAAAGCAAAGATACATGTAATAAAGCAAAAGAAGAATCTAGCAAGAACAGACAATACAAGCATTGGTACAGCAACACTTAGGACATAATTATAAGCTTGTAGCTGCAAATGTCATCTTGATTGAATACATACTTAAGCCTATTAAAAAAGAAGTGTCTGAGGTTTCTCTTATAAGTCGATAGAGTTGGGGATGATTTGATTTGATCCGATCCGGGATGACATTCCATATGTTAACAATGCACAAAAAGTATGAGTCCCTAAAGCTGGGCGTCCTGGGAATGACAGATTGCCTAAAGTACAAACCAGAGGAAGCACGGAGGGAACAACCAGAGCATGAGTTCACGTATTTAGTGATGTCAATACTAATAGCATTAGACTTGCATTTGTAGAAGAAGACTAGATTGGTAATTATTCTAACCAGTAATTGATCGGCAAAAGGTTTAAGGACACCAAACAATCCCTGTAGCCAGGTCGAGGCAAAGTTTTACAGATAAATCTTAAGTTGCCCTGCGTTGAATAGATTCTATAAGCATAATATTTCTAATAACAGATTGAGCCCATAACTGACTAGAGTACCCAAGTGAGATCTAACCAGAGCTAAGTACAGGGTTTTTATGAAGTTGGTAGGTAGGTCCCTTCTACAGTTGCGTTTAAGAAACACAAGCATTTGATTTGCTTTCGCAGTTATGATGTCAATGTTGTGATTCCATGATAGGTCACTCGTAACCATGATACCAAGATCCCTTTGAGTGGATACACAACTTAACTTAACGTCAAAATTGATGAAGTACATGTAGGAGCAGTCAAAGCTGTAGCGTTTATGACCGATGCGAAGGTTTTCACATTTTTTTGGTTGAAATTCTAATTCATTATATGAAGACCACTCACTTAGAGCATCAAGATCTGACTGGAGGGAGGTAGATTCCAATGTAGAGGTGATGGTTTTGTAACACTTCGAATCGTCAGCGAACATAGAAATCCTGGAGTTCCGCATGACATCTGGCATGTCATTAACGTAAATAAGAAACAATACAGGGCCTAGAATTGAACAGCATGGAACTCCCGATTTAACGACCGCCCACGAAGAATAAGAGCCATTTATGACGACGCGTTGCCTCCTTCCAGTCAGGTAATTTCCAAACCACTTAAGCAAAGAACCCCTGACTCCATAGTATTGGAGCTTCCATAGCAGTCTCTGGTGGCACGTCACTGAATCGAAAGCTTTTGCAAAATCAAGATAGATAATATCACTCTCATACCCCTTATCTAAATTATTACAAATATTGTGGAAAACTTCAACAAGTTGACTGGTGCAAGAAAGACCCTGTTGGAAACCATATTGAGAATGATGTAAAATTGCAGAAACATGAGGAACAAGTTTAGTAGTGACGCACTTCTCTTGTAACTTAGAAACTATGGGCAAGAGCGAAATATGGCAAAAGTTCTCAACCTCAGATCGGTTACCTTTTTTTATAAACTGGAGGAATGTTAGCTAGTTTCCATACAGAAATTAAAAAAACGGTTCTAAGTTAAACATCAATAAAAACAGTTAAAGATGGCGCTAAGGCTTTAGCGCAGTTCTTTAGTACGATGGCTGGTAGGTTTTCAGGACCAGTAGCTTTTGGACGTGTCTAGAGAAGAGAGCATGGTGCAGACATCATCAGAAGAGACTTGCGAATGAATGATATCGAGCACTTCAGTACTGGGCATGAATGCAGCACTGCGCAGCTAAGATGGTCTTTATAAATAGACTGGAAAAAGTCGTTAAAAGCTTCAGCACGTGCCAGATCATCAGAGATGGAGACGCCCTTGTATGTCACTTTATCTGGAACGGGTCGTTTCTTGTTTTTAAAAGAGAAATAAAAAATACCATTACCTATTAGGTAGGCATACATATGAATGTGATATCCAGATGCAAGAACTGACAGAATTATTGCTGCCACAGCGAGCAAGCATGGCTGAGCCGTACTATTTTGTGTAGGTGAAGCGTTGCCAGCACAGTGCATTATTGTCGTGCGTAAGGACACAGAAATGATATGTGAGGACAAAATTGCATTGTAGTTATGTGCAAGGGCAAAAAAGCAATGTGCAAGGACACAAAAAAGCAATGTGCAAGGACCATAATGCAATCCGAGCATTTACTACAGCAAATGTAAATAAATTCTGATAGTACATGTAATTTGACCACAATACCTTCAGTGTTCCTTATTATATAGGCTTATGTTTTGATGTGAAGTTTACTAACCTACAAAATATGTCTTGTAACTTGACGAATATGCTAAGTTGACGACCATCCACACATCACTGGAGTGACTCGTTTAGTTGGACTCAATGTGAACGTAGAGTTTGATAGTTTTGGATGGAGGTAATTACTATTTTCCAAAGAGCAAGGATCTCTCCTCTTATCAACATGATTAGCAACAAATAATTTTGTTGTATTACCTATAAAGTCAAATCAATATAGTTACAATTTGAAGTGACAGCAGGGTTCAAAACACACAAATTAGCATATCAGACTAATCTACATACAGTCATGTATGCAAACCTGTTTCAGGAGAACAGCAGTTTTTTTGGCTGACTCTGGAAATTTACCAGGAAATTATTGATATAAATGTATCATGACAAACTGAAAATAAATTTGGGCAACTTTTGAGAAAACATGCCATATACACTGTAGCTCAAACAGGCTTCAGTTGCAAGATAGCCCCAAAGCTACACATTACACACTTTTCATAAGTTTTACTTCCGGTTACAAAAACGAGACTCCAGGTGGTTTGAAATCCAAGATGGCGGACAACTGCACAGTCTCAGCTAGAAAGTACCTCCGAAAATACTCCCAAAAGTATGTTATTCAGTAAATCATACCTGTGTTTGGTTTTAGAATCATTGTATTTATGTCCATGTGTAGCCTGCATTATTTTAGTATAATTATTGTTTAGCACACAAAAAAGTACTTTTCTACTTGATCAAGTCATCAGTCATTTCCGAACAATGTACACCCGACAGGTTGCAAATCTAAAAAAAGTTTGCAGCTTACAAAGGACGATATTAATTATTTCAGGGGCATCTTTCCGTCAAAGATATCTAAGCTAATGTAAAGGAGTCGGAAATATCTTCTGGCTAAAGTAAATTAGTATTGTGGTCTAAAATTGAGGCAAAGTGATTTATGAGGTGCAAAGTAAATTTTAGTTTATTTCTGATAGGCTGTTTAATAAGCTCATGTCATGATATCTAATCTCTTTTGCTATTTTATACAGCAAGGGAAGTGCTATCGATGGGAAATGTAACTACTGTTCACCTAACAGAAAACAAACATTGGAAAAAGCTGGAGTCAACTGATAAGATGCAGGCAACGAGTATACCGAAACAGCACTGAGCCATTATACTGGATAACCATCCAGACATACATGTAGTTCCAGTTTGAATATGCATGGTTTATCTGTTCATAGTTCCCCAAAGCCGTTTTTGCTTAAATTTCGTACAGAACTTTTACAATAACAAAGAATGATAGCATGTTTTCCTTCTCCTATCCCTACCCTTTATATGGTAAATTCTATTTTTTCATACCCTTTTCTCACATTGTACATACAATTCATACTCGGCTACCCTTCAATGTTATTGCCTGACTTTGTATCACTTACATTATTGTGTAACAGCATACAGTATTGATTTTATTATTCATATACCATTAAAATAAGTTTATTTGTAGTTAGAATATATCTAGCAAAGGCTTTTCGACACTGCTTGGGCTTTTTGAATGGAATTCAAATTTCTAACACTAATACGTTTTGTACAGAATATTCTTTTGTGCAATTATTGATAATTTGATAATTATATATAATAAAAAGCTTAGCACAAACTGATTGTAATTAGTAGTGGTTCCTATTCCCCTATCCCTGCATGCTCTGGTATATTAAAATTAATAGCTCACCCTATCTAGGGTTTTAGCCAGTCAAATAAGGGGAGATGGGGCAGGGGTGCCAATGCCCTCCTTTCTCCAAGCAACTTCCCCCACTCCCTTCACTCATATCATCAGGCCACCACATTGTTATATCAGTTATTGTTTATTTAAAAGCTCTCACTCGAATATATATGCATTCACTACTCATAATTTTCCTTTTTTTAGTGTTTTTTCTCATTTCTGATTTTGCTTCACCTTACCACACACCTTCTGGGCTAAAACCCTGCTATCCATACACACATTATCACTCATCTTATGATTCCCCCGATTTCATGCGGACTAATTTTAATATCACCTTCAACCACCACTTAGTTAACACCTATTTTACCAGTTAATAGTTTTAATATTTTTGTTACAATTTACTTAATGTTTTCATATTTCTATTGACCAGAATTGCTTTGTATAGCCACTGTTTATAAGTGGTATTCCCTTCCCATATTACTGTTAGCCTCAATTAAACATTTATTTCAGTAAAATTAATTATATTTCTCCCTTCTCTCAAACATAAAAAATTATACTAGACCTGAAATATTTTAGAAGATGAGAATCCTGTGTAGAAACTAATAATACTTTTTATTTCCTTGAAGAAGAAAAACGAGCAGGTTTTTCAATAGCGGTCAGTTGAATCTGTATTTTCATCGTTTGACTGATGCCCATTGATTGAATATCATCAACAGTCTTTTCTTCATTCTGGTAGCTATCATTGTTTCCAAGAGCCAGAATTATGTTTGAAGATTTCTCTTCTCTTGATTACGTTGACACCAAGGGAACATATTTTTCCGGGAATGCCTGTGCCTAATACGACGCCTGATGCCCACATACATGTACTTCAAATATCACTTTTCTGGGTGCTTCTTGGTGAAGCAGATTCATTGTTGAGGGTCTCCCAGGGGTTTCGGGGAACAAGGGAACATGCCCAAAAATCTGTTGGGAACAGCTAGGGAACAAACTAAAAATATAACGGGGAACAAGGGAACATGAATAGAGGTTTTAGGGAACAAGGGAACAATTTCCATTTTTCTAAATGGAATAAATTGACTGTTTCGCTCGTGAAATCTTCAACTGAATAATTCACGGAGAATATTGCATGTCTCCATTACAAGTCCTGTGCATTTTACAGCTGCAATTTGACTTCAGATTCAGCAGAGCAATGAAAGAGCCTTTGAAGCAAATGTGTAAAACAAAATTTTGCTACATGTACGTACATGTAACAAATGCAAAATCGCACTACCCAAGAGTCAAATCTGACTTGAAGTATTCAGAGTTGCCAAAGATGCCAACACCGTCACCAACAAAGCTGACGTCATCTCAGGTGGAGCTAATGAGGGACTGGCACATTAGATATTATGGACAAAGCATCCCACAGAAGACTGTCCGAAACATGAGCACAAAGGACAATCCAGGTACTCTTCCAGTAAATCTGTATCTAACTGAGACCACAGCAAGTCAACCATTTGACTTCTTATATCCATCGGCGACAAGGAAGGTGAGGACGGCGAACATGAATGATATCATCTATTCTTCTGGAAGCATTGTTTTTCTGGGATCCGATGCTTCTTCCACTAAGATGAAGCTCTATTTGTTACAGCAGGATGTAACTATAAATGCCACAAAAAGAGCAATGGCGACGAGCTTCGAGGCAGACCCCTTTAATCCGTTGCCCTTCTCAGAAGCTGACGAAATGGTTAATACCAAGGACATATCTGCATGGTTATTTCTTTGAGACCTCGCTTGATACAAAGTCTTTTGATATAACTGAGACTGAATTTCTCCATTATCAGTCTAATATGATTGCACACATTGATGCTGTTAATATACAAGAAGCACGGGAATGCATGCAGGCTGTCGATACAGGCGGAGATGGAGATCATACGGCCGGCTGTTAAGACGATCAACCCATTCCAGGAAAAGGCCACATACTGGAGTTTCTTTACTACCATGACTAAAGTTGCAAATCATGGCAAATGGAACATGTGGGATAAACACAACCTAAGATTTTAATTTCTTAATAACGAATACGTAAAGGAAGCAAACAACAGTTGGCCTACGGGCAATCTTCATACATGAACATCATCAGGCCATGGACTGGTCAAGTGGTTTAATGTGCTCTAGCTAACATTAACTGGAACAGTAGGAATGGGACGAAAAGGAAATGTATGGCACTAATGACTGCAACAGTAACCCAAAAAGGTACAGCACTATAACGTTTATGTTTTCACTCAATCCCGTATACTTTATACTTTACATGTGAAGACGGCTGTGTACTTCTATTGTCTCTACATATTCCAATCTGCTGTTGTCCGTAAATAATGTACCGTCTCCGGCCCGGCTGAAAAGACAGGTAGAACAACTGCACAACGGATCAAATGACCTAAAATGTATTAAACTGAAACCGGTTTAAATTATTTGCTGCATACTTAGTGATTTATCCGGAGTAAGTTATCATTATCGAATCCTATTCATTAAAATGCAATGGCCTTGTTTTAAGCATGACATGTATGACCCATGTACATGTATGTCATGATATATTTAACCATTATAAGCATGATCAGTCGAATCCGAAGGTTGAAGCTGGCAATTATCAAGACCTTTGATCATTTTCCAGTATCACAAGATAGTTTTATCATGTTGTTTTCGAAAAACAAATATTTTGCCTTCTCCCAGTTCGTTATACAAAAACTAATCTCCTTTTTTTTCCGATGGAAAACCATGGTGCCAGTCCAATATCACCTACGAATAACTGTTTCCGGTGGAAAGTTGCGTGATACACTACAATAACCTCGTCCACTAAAAAAAAAATGCAGGTGCACAGTGATTGGTTACGGCTTCTGGGTTGTTTTCGAATACATTAGAATTATGGGGAACAATTGAAAAAAAAATTGGGGAACAAGGGAAAAAAGGGTAATTTTCATTGGGAACAAGGACCCCCTGGGAGACCCCCAGAGTTATCCAGTACATAGTGTACACAGCAATGCAGTATTTCATACGGCGTGTGCTTTTTGTGGTACTGATCTGTGGATATTTTCAACAAAAGTTAATAGTTTAAAAGTTTCATCCGTGCTCTTTTGGTATTTTGCCCAAAACGTGGACGTTTTTCAGGCAAATCATCAGTTAATATACACATGTACGGTAGACTATACATGAACATAAATACAGTGATTCTAAAGCGAAATTCAGGTACGATCTACTAAATGATACACTTTTTGAGTCCTTTTCGGAGGTACTTTCTAGCCGAGACTGAGCAGTTTTCCACCATCTTGGATTTCAAACCACCTGGTGCCTCGTTTTCGTGACCGGAAGTAAAACTTATGAAAGGCGTGTATAGATTCATCTGACACAAATAATTTATATCACACCTTGACATTTTTTTTACCCAGTAATATTTTTCCTGCCAAAGAGCTACTACATGTATGTACACGCATGTTTTCTTCTTATACATTTCCTTGACTGAGTGGCAGCATTCACTACGTAGTTTTAAATATACCTGTACAATATTGTTGAATACTTAAAGGAAACATTGACCTGACAGTTCAAGTTCAAGTTCATTTCACACTATTTTTCTTTTTGAATTACAATAAGGGAAATATGATTAACTAAACATATATATATAATAGATAAGGTAAATTAGAGTATGAGATGGGAGTGACAGTGCACAGTGGACAAAGTAGCCTGGAGGCTTTAGGGTTATTCACTGTTTTAATTAAATTTAGGCTTATATGTTATACATGTAGTATGGTGGATAGCTGATATTAGTGAGTAGAGATAATGTTGTACAATGGCGAGTTGAACTTAAGTTTGGTTAAAAAAGAAGAAAAAAAACACACAAGTAAAGAAAAAAACAAGAAAGACAAAAAAGAGAGAAAGAAAGGAAATACGATAAAGGAAAAAATTATATGGAAATAGCTTATAATTATGATGTGTCATTGTTTTTAAAGATTAGGATTAGGAGGGACTCTGGAGTTTGAGAAGGTAGGATTTATATAGTTTCTTGAATTGTTTCGTGTTTGATAGAGGGAGATTTTGAGATTTTCATTAAGGGAAAGGGGGAGGGGTCTTGAAACTTTTCAAAGCTTGAAAAAGGGGGTCTTCAAAATTAATTTTTATTAAAGTGGGGTGGGGGGAGAACTAGAAAATATTCTGACAAAAACTAATCCCGCTCCATCCATATTTAATGACTGGTCCCTTGGCTAGATTTTGATCAGCTTGAGCATGCAGTTATGAGTTTCAGCCAATGAAACTGTGTGTTCTTAGAATGCTCCCGTAATTTATATTAAAGACTAAATAATATTAATTAGAAAGGAAGAGGGATGATCGACCCTAAAATCCATTAGGAACATTATTTACATGTACATGTATGTCCCAAAGTTAGTGACGAGATTGTGTGTACATCTCCTGGAGTAAGCTCTTGTACTGACGCCAATCGGTGTCAATGAAATTCTGACAGCCTTTTACCCATTTCAAGGGCTTCCTTTGCTAAAGTGAACTTTCTTTTATCCCCCACCTTGTCAAGTTGAACGAAGTTGAACGAATGTCATGGCATAGTTCTTTAAGAGCAGAATAAGTTATTTTCTTTCAGAATTTCCCAGGGCAGTAATCATGTTCAAAGCTTTACTAAAGTACCTCAAATTTTCGAGGAAACCATTGTGGCTGAGACTTGACGTCTCTTTCTTAGCTGTATAGAGGCAATCAGCAAGATCTTTCAGTGCCCTGGCTGTCAAAATATGCTCACCTAAAAAGGACTGGCGAAGTTCTACGGCTTTCCTGCTCTTTTCTAAGGCAAGATCATACTCTCCAGTGTGTTTGGCATTGTGACCAATTTCAATCACTGCCTCTGCCATGTCCACCGAAATGATACTTTGGTTGTTTGTCTTCAACTCCTTCTAGCATGACATTTCTGTGTGCTTAAACAACTCCATTGCTTCCTTCCTTTGTCCCATTGTTGCTAAAAAACGTCCATAACAATTTAAGTAATATGCATTAGCTTTTGTGTTTTCCTCAAACAGTTCGGTGTGGCTGTCATGAAGTTTTTTCGCTTCTTGTACGTGTTTTTTGTACTCGTTGTCACTGCTGCCGCATTTCCTTCTTCTTTCATGCGCGAGAATACACAGAAGTTCCACTTGCTGGGGAATTAATTAGCTGGTCATCTGACTTGGAGATTTGCAAAAAAAACTGTGTAACATCTTCAAACAGTTTAACTGAAATACAGCTTCCAAGATATAATGTTAAAAGCCTAATGCTTGTAAATTTGTCATCTTCCGTCCATATTTTTGCATTTGACTCACTTGAACTCACACAAGACAGTCGTAGAGCATGTTCAAAATTCTTTCTATCCTCCACAAACATGGAAATCGACTCTTTGCTTCCATCTTTACTCCAATACAACTCTGAGTACTGAAGAAACAAGGATTTGTAATGTTTTAGGAAATTCTGTTCTCCTGCTTTTAGCTCAAGTTCAGCTTTGGTATGACCAAATTTTATCACAAAGGCATGAATGAGAGGATGGATAGAGTACTTATTGTCGTCATCTTTCTCTATGAGACTTCTTCTTGTCAGATCCATTAGTGTCTTAAATTATTGCACTGCATCGCCCTGCTTTAACACTGCTTGAAGCGAACTGTGTGTGAAATGGCCAGCAAATACGGCCATTCTAATGAAACTATTCTGCAAGGTATTATGAAGCTTCTCAAAGGACATTTCAATGGTTTTCTCTACCTTAGCATGTTCTCCTACTCGTTCAGGATCTTTTAGGACATCAATTAGTCTTACTTTCATTAGACTTATCAAGTCTTCGGCGCAAGGGTAGAATCCCAGAAGAGAACGAACGATACACAAAGCCAGAGGAACATTGCCACAAAGTTCTGTAAGCTTTCTCTTTTCCTCCTCTGTGATTCTCTTCTCGTCGATGTCATGGTTATCACGTGCAATGGAGGAGATTATTTCAATGCCTTCATTCAGTGAGACAGGATCAAGTTTAACCACTTCCATTGGCATTTCAAACTTGAACTTGGTGCGAGATGTTACCAGAAAAGTTATGTTGTGTTGGGAAACTTTTCGTAGCTTTTCTAGTAAGTCTTTATGTACTTGAGCTACATGTTCCTCCAGTGCATCTTCTGCATTATCCAGGGCTAAGATCACAGGCTTTTCCATCCTTCCCAGCTCATGATTTGCCCAGTTATACAACGCTTGCTTTGGGTTTCTCTGAACCTCTGCAGGTCTTATCCCTGACATTATGGCCCTTGCAATATCTTCTTCCGAACAAATGTGCTCCCTCAGATTACAGAAAATAACAACTATTTTGAGGTCTTTAACTAACCTAGCACAGACTGTTTTTGCTAGAGATGTCTTACCGAATCCAGGCCCACCATATATCAAGACGAGCGGTGGGGGCTTTTCTTTGCTGGTAAAATATTTCAAGATCTTCTCAATTTCTTCTGCGTGACCAATAAAGTTTGCAGGAGGATCATGAATATAACTTTTTACCCATTCTTTGTCTTGCTCATAAAATCGATCTTGGATCTCTTGTACTCCATGTTTTATTTCTTCAATGTCTTCCTCAAATTTTTGCTCTTTCTTTTTAATATCTTCGACATCTCTCATAACTTGTTGCAATCTTCTGTCACTCTCCACATCTTTCTTCAGTTTACTCCAGTAAGCTGCATCTTCCAGTCCTTCAAGGGTCGTCCGTCCTTTAGTTCTTTAATCTCATCTTGATTGAATCTCAAATCTACCATCGCTTCAGAAATTTCCATCCAGTGTTTCTCATAATCCGAATCACTTATGGCTGTGCTACTTCGGTGCCCTGCTATTTAGTCTCTATATTTCTTCAGTCTCACCAAATTAGCTTCGTCAGACTTGTCCGAGTCATCTGGCTTGTCATGCCAGCCAGTTTTCGGTTCCTTGAGTCCACACATTGTACGAAGTAGCAGCGACAGAAGAGTGATATTGAAATTCTTCGAATCAGGTAGCGAATCTGGAGGAAATAATAATTATGGCCTTTTGGTCTGGGAAAAGTTTAAGCTTTGGCTCGGCTTTCAAGAGTTCAGTTTGGAGCGTTGAGGAGGGCGGACGGATATTGTCAAAGAATTGCTTCAATGCTACAGTTGCTCCATCTACTATCAGCCTAGCAAGCCTTGTACCATTGGTTTTCTCCTTCGAGGGACCAAGAACCAAGAGAGAGAATTCATGGGCATCTCCTGAGTTGATATGGCACTGATTTGGTAAAACCATGGATCCTAAACGTCTTATACCCGGAAACCCATCACATTGTTGCTGCGAGCATAGCGGAGAAGTATGGGTGTTACATGCTTCAACTGAGTCCCTTATATGTTTCTGTTGTTATCTTATCTATATATGATCACTATAATATATAATAATTAATAAATATATTTACAGGATGGAGCAACATCAGAACATGCACTTTTATTGGCTGCTCGGCATGCTTGATTTTTCTTTTTAATGCAGGCTCAAATTTCCTTCTGCGTAGATTGAGTTTTATTTTACAAACAAATAGAAGATGGTTCCACTATGTCCTGTAACGAAATAATGCACTTGAAAAGCTTGCATTCTGCTCATGCATCCAGTTTTTCAAGACCTTGAGCATGCATTAGTTTGTTTTTGAACATGGTGAACCATCTTTTATTTGTTAAATATTGTAGACTATAATTTTAAATCTTATAAAAATTATTAGATTTTAATGATTACTGATGTGATATGGTTGAACCATTTTTAGTATCGGCTAATAAAATAGCTAGGTGTGCCAGTTATAGTGAACCAATTCTGGACGATTTTACATACTGCCCAAAATACACAAACCTGGTAACCCTGGCCGTCCCATAGTTTCATGTAATAGCCATCCCACAGAACGCATCTCTGAATTTGTTGATCATCAACTTAAACCTTTAGTATCTTCTCTTTCTTCTTACCTTAAAGACACTAACGATTTCCTTAACAAACTTCGCCATACTTGCTAAACCTCCAGCTAACGCTATGCTTGTTACTCTTGACGTTTCCTCATTGTATACTAACATACCTCACAACGAAGGTATTGATGCATGCCGTCATTTCCTTCAAACTCGTAACAACAAACACATTCCTACTGAAACGCTCTGTGATTTAATACGCATGATCCTTACTATGAATAACTTCTCATTTAATAATAATCACTATCTCCAGATCCACGTACAGCTATGGGGACCCATATGGCCCCCTCTTCTCGAACCTCTCGGCATGAACAAACGTGATGAAACTTAATGTGTTATCTTGTAGACCCGTATTTTTATGTTATCTCAAATCCATATTTTTACTTACGTCATTTCCTTTTTCCTCTTAGATTGTGTAATCACCTTGATATTTTAAATGCCTTTGTGAAATATTCATTTTTAAGATCTACCTGAAGTAGGCTGGTTTGGCCAGCCGAAATATCGTAGAAATTCTCTATATATACATTGTTCGATCAGTTTTTCTGTAGCTCCCTTGGACTTGTTTACTTTCTAGATGTGTTTATTTCATTAAATCTCGGTGTTCGTTAAATCAGGGTCTTTTCATACATACTCTGGCCGGGCTGAATAAATTTGTGCGTTAAATTGGGACTTCGTTCAATCGGGTTTCCACTGTAATATATTTTTCCTGCCAAAGAGCTACTATGTATACCCTGGGTACCAGACGTTCTACTGCCTCCCTTCGCAAAAGTTAGGCGCCGAGGAGTGATGCCGACAAGAGTCGAAGATCGAAGCGACGAGAAACCTTGGTAGGACATGGCTTGCCAAT